>WBMV01000272.1:273562-361952 GCA_013396655.1 Campylorhamphus procurvoides | reverse complement strand
GCACGCCTCTCCTAGAATTGAGTTGGAGGTCTTTAGACCCCTTTGCCTTATTGGAGCTTCTCCAAGGTTGCTGGGCTTTGCTTTCTTGTTTTGACTAACATGGTATCTAGTTGCCTTAGCTCTGGTACATGTTTTCTTAGCACAGTGTTCCAGCTATTATCTGACCCTTAAGACAGCTAACACAGGGTTAGAGGTTGTTAGCTATGCTGTATGTGAGAAACTACCTAGAAGTATAAAATCTACAAATTCATGAAAGCCCTAAGGCATCAATATCTATATTAATGGTATCATATTAATATCATAATGCTTATAGAATAATATACAATATATATCATATAATAATTTTGTAATAATAATGCAGCAATAATATTGTCTGCAGCAATAATATTGTCTGCAGCTGCCAGAATTTCAACTGGTTGATTTAATGACATGATAAACTGCAGATGGTTCATAATATACACTCAGATTTCATGCAAGTATAAATAAAACTATAAGCTCTGACAAACTTGTGGTATTTTACATCACAGCTGGCTTTGCCTCATGTGACTGGTTAAAAAGAACAAAACAGCTCCTTGTTTCGATCATGAGCTTTAAACATACTAGCTTGACTTTACACCTAGGTGTCAGTACTATTTTGATCTTGCTGATACTGAGCAAGTCTCTACTTTGTATACATTAAGCCAAAATAGAGATTATTTACAATGTTCTGACACTCTAGAATATCTAATGTGAAAATACATCGATTCTCAGCACAACTCCTTGCATATAAATATAAACACTATTATAACCATCAAAACATATGAATAATTCTGTATTCATCCTTATTTCATAAATCTGGTCCATCATTTAGTTGTAAGTATTAATTATTTAGCAGAATCTTTTGTACTTTGACCCTAGGCTGTTATCATCAATAGTACTCATTACTATAAATCAAGTCCAGTTGAGAAATACTTAATGCTTTTTTTTTTTTTTGAAATGTCAGCTTCTTCAGTCATGTTAGGGGATGGAAGTCTTCATACTTAAAAGAAGTATTGCAGGTGCTTCTGGTTTCAAATAAAAAAGTGTAAGATGAAAACTAAAGTATATGAGCTTGTATATGCAAGTCATGTTTTCTTTATACTCATTTATGACATTTGAATGCTATGCTTAAGGTAATCCACACAATATGATTTCCTAGTAACACTAGTTCTCGTTAAATTTGAATGTATTTGACAGTCTTTTATGAATACCATTTATTTCACACAAAAACATATTCTTCTTTCAATATAAACTTTTGCTTAATTATTCCAATATGCTTTGTCTTTAAAAAAGACCAAATGAAATTTCATTACAGTGTCTGAACCATCATCATGTTTGCTTTCCTTTCACTTGATCTGCTAAACATCCCTATATTATCACTATTTGAAGAAGATTATTAAGAAGGATGAATAAGACTGGATGCTTACCTTAAAAATTGACTCCAGCTGCTTTCCTGTGGTGATAACTTTTGTTATATGTTTATGGTTTCTTGTTCAAACAACAAAAACAAATTGCACAATTTTTTTCACTGGTACTTCCAGTGCCACAGGCTGGGGTAAAATATATTTTGTATCATCCATGATAAATTTTGATTGCAGCAATCAATAGGTTTTGTACACAGATGTGAAATCTTAACAATGTAAAAATGTTTGGAGAATTGAAGATAACATCCAAGAAGAATGAGATTGCTGTGCGGTGGTGTTACAGTAGCTAGAAATGTTCTGATATTTGAGATGTGTGAAGTTTCATTCTTATGTCCATACAAGATGGAAACAAAGCAGAGCCAAAGCAGCACAAAACTTTAGGTGTGGCTGCTCATTGAAAATACCTGAGTGCCTTACCACCCTTTCTTGTCCAGCTGCAGATTGGAGATGCCCCTCATTCTTTACTTGTAACTCCTAAAACATACAGCTGAACAGCATCTGGGTACATCTATTGACTGAAGCAAGTGCAGGAAAAGTTGAGAGAGATCCTTGAAGTGAGAAACCTGCTGCCACTTCTGGAACACAAAAGTTATAAAATAGGCTTGACTCAGTCACCATCCCCTACTAATTTGTATGCCATTCATATAATAACCATGTTGATGTTTCAGGTACTAATCTTGTATGTTTTGTAAATAATGTTATCATGATGTGCTCTGGAACAGCTGTCCTGTTCTGTCACAGCTTTTTAGACTAAATGTTTGCAGAGATGCTGCAGACATTTGTGTATGTTTAAAGCAACAGGTATTCCAGTATGAAGAAGTTATCAAGAGAACTGTTCTTATTTCAGTTTTGTTCTCTCTACACCACCCCCCGCCCTAGTTTCCCCCCCTCCCCAGGTTAAACAAAACTACTCAACTTAATAGAATGCAGTTGGACTGGAAAACTGTAATGCCATTAAATGCCTTATGTCTCAACAGAGTGTACAACAAATTAGCATAACTTTTTGTCCCATATTTGGGTGTATTTCTTTCCCATCTGCTTATTTTCTTTGATGTTCCCAGTAATAACTGACAGTCACTTGGGTCTCTCAGCTATCATCTTCACAAATAAAACCTGACACTGCTTTCATAAAATAATGTCAATAGTATATCAAATTCTCCAACATATTCCCTGCACAGCTGCACCAAGTGACAGAAGCAAAAACTGCCTTCAAACATAATTTATAAAATCATAAAAGGAGTGAACTGTTCTTCTTTTAAAAGCAAAGCTTAGCTAACTTGTAAACAAGATGACAAATCATGAGCAGGTTCGCTTAAGTTTTTGTTTTTCCAGGAGAGGAAAGGTCATGAGAAACATTTTTTTCCTCATCTTCCACCTCCTTACCAGAGGCAGCAATATAAAAAAGCATGAATAATCAGTGCAAAGACTCATCATTAAAAACAAAAATAAGTTTCTATGCCTCCCACAATTTAGAAGCAAAAATATAGGAGCAGAGGGAGAGAGATCCAAGTGTTTTACAAATATGACAGGTTTTATTCTCCTTTCCATCTGATATATGCTGTTTCTGGTTGAGTACAGACACAACTTGGGCATCAATTACAGTCGCATTTGGGATCTTCTAATGCTTTACATATGCTCCAGAGAACTGGCATATCAATGTAAACTTCTTTGCCCAGTATAAGGCCATGTTTTAGTAACACCAAAAAAAACACACAAAAAAACCCCCTCAAAATCAAAAAAACCCAGTGAAACAAAAACCAACAAGAAACAAGAAGAAAAAAGAAAAACCCCCAAACCCAGAAAATAATTTGATTTCCTCACCTTTAGTTCAGATGAAATACCATCATGTTCTAGCAGATATTTTAGAATCAGTCTGACTTCTGTCAGTTGCTTTTATAAGCCAGATTATCTTTTATATAAAAAAAGATAAGAAATTTCTACACTTAATCCCTCTGTACTGTAACGACATGCAACACAAAATCATAAGGATGATGGACATTTCTTTCCACTCAAATTGTCAGCTATCAATTGGTATATTTAAAAGGAAGCTGAGAAAACAAATTTTTCAAACCAGTTATTATTACAGAATATCAAAATCCACGGTTTAGTACCAAGTAGCCACACACAGACCAGCATCATGTTAGAAATGGAGGTAAGGGAGAAGTGGCTGCATCTTTCTGTTCCATTGCATTTGTAGTGAAAAGACACATTACGATATTTTGGGCAAAACACTGGAAATGTCAATATTTTTTGAAAGTTATATGTGAGTGCTTATCTTGGAAGATATAGGTAGATATATACACCTATGAATTACTAAAAGGGCATGGAGTAGGACTCAGAATGACTCAAAGCAGTCTCAGCTGTGGACCACGTTACCTCTACATATAAATAGTATTTATTTATTTAAAACAGTAAATTAAATTGGCTTTTCCTTTATGAGGCAACAGTTTCTAAAGTGATAAGAAGACTGTAGAAGAATTAGAATAAGTCTTCTCACTGCCTTACAAAAACAGCTGGATGCTAAGAAGACTGTCTTGATGTCTCCTAAGGATCTGAAGACATGGTGGTTATATCCCTGGAATGTCCTAGAATATCCTTGATGCAGAGCAGTTCTGAGCTCCCTCTTACACTATGATTTCACCAGTCAGAGTGAGACCCTAATCTTAGTTTGAGTTTCCGCACTTCATTGAAATGTAAATAATTAATAGGAATAATAATAAGCAACTTGCTTACTGCTACTCATGACAAAGAGAGAACTAGAATTTAGATGAAAAAAATATGTCAGCAGCCTATATGAGCCTTTGAGAGTAACACACATTTTGTCTTTGATTTGTAAGACATGATTGCTTACATTGCAATGTGCCATAGTTGTAAAGTCAACTGTTAAGTCATAGTTATACTGACTAATGTAGGAGCATGCAAAGAATGCTTGTTTGTAAAAGTGCCACGCAATGTTAAGATTTAATGACAATTCGGAATTTTGAACATGAGGAAAAGTAGAGACAAACTACAATGAACTCTTTCTGTATGGACTGACAATCACACAGAAGCTTCAGCAAATGTTCTTTAGCTCTTAAAAATACTTTATGAGGTAACATAACTCTTAGTTCAGTTTTTTTACTGTTCTCTTTCTCCAAAATTGGGCAGAACACTGTTCATAGACTCTATATTTCAACTACAACCATGGCACGTTCTTCCTTTCTCATTGTGAACTGATGGCATTACAATGATCAATTACCTAGGAGTAATCTACTTCCTGAAGCCCAGCCAGTAGAATTAATCTTGATTGGTTGGTTCAGTTAGGGACTGTGACTCCAAAACATATTACCTTCCCTCCCTTCAAGGGATGAAGTCATTTTGCATCAATTTTGAGCTGATGACATAATTTTTCTATGTAGAAAGTGAGTTTGGGCAGTTATTCTATGTGTTTTTGTTCCCCTCCTGAGGAAGAAAAAGTATAAGACAGACTGCTAATAACTTAGAATATACCAAAGAAGCTGGAGACTAAACCTTTGAATTGGGAAGGCAAAACCATACTTGTATAAAACTGTTTAAAATGCTGCAGCTGATGTTTTAAAATCTTTCTCTCTGAGGTGTGGTTTTTCAGATCTTTAAAACTAAAGAAGTGCATGGTTACAATTTGTGGGTTTATATAGTACCTAATTGCAGCATGTTAATATTGTGGCACAGTGAATAAGTGACACAGAGATATTTCTTCATCTCTGTCGTTCCTTACCAGCTTCAGCATCCTGTGGTCAATGAGAATATCTCAATAAAGGATAGGGCCTTTATAGATTTTAGTATCTCTACAGATAGGCCAGTTTGTGAGAGCTGGACAAAGTTTAAACATCAGGAAAAAAAAAGCAGCATCTGAGTACTACAGATTCATAGGTTAGGTAGCAAGTGTGTGCATTTAATTCATACCTACCTGCTAGAACTGGCCATGGTTAGGTGAATTAAAGTCCATGACACTAAAACTATCCTTTTAAGTTCTCAATGTCTTTCTGTACTTTTAATTCTATCAATGTCTTTTAGTTGCAATGGTTCCTACCATAATATTTCTCTTTGCTAAATGAACTCTGTGGCTAGCCTTAAAAGGTTTTTTTGGCTCTTTGCCAAGTTAACTCATTTCATCATTATTTTTTCCATCATTGTAAAGTCTTGTATAAAAGTCTAGCATAAAAGAGCTTCCCCCCTGACCCGCCACTAGTTATCAAACGTGTCCTGATTTTGGAAAAAGCTGAATATCACAGCTCTGAGGGTTCAAAACTCCTTCCAGACATCCAGTTGCATCCTAGAGAGCATGGCTCAGCCAACAGCAGATTGACCTACAAGCAAATTACTATAAATCACAGCATACCCATGAAGATGCTTGTTGGTAGCTGTATAATTGTAAAACATCATCAAAGATTAGATACAGAATTAAACTGTATACATAACTTGGCTAGTCTCCTAGAATAAAAAAAAAAAAAAGAATATGGATTCAGGGCACCTCATTTAGCCATAGAGAATATCCACTATACAGTTATAAGCAAACTTATTTATACCCTGTGAAAAACAGGCATCCTGGATGAATTGTAGCACAGTAGAGCACAGTAGACCATCTCATATTTATCTGTACTCTGACTTACTTCCCTCTTCAAGATCATGTAGACTTTCTGGAATGTTCCATTTTACCTTATATCTGTCTGTTACCATTTCTGCGTGTTTTTTTAATCCTTCATTGCAGCCAACTCCTTGGAGCCTAAGCATCAAGTGCTAACTATCCAAGGCAGAGCTTTTTAGTCCACTCAGTTACCAAGTTCTGTGGCTGCTCTCGTATAAACTTTCCTATTGTGTGCACTACAGACAATTTCTTGGAATTTCACTGATTTATGTAAATTAGTCAGACATTAAAATTAACCATCATTCATGTATTATTCTCTACATACACCTGCATAAATACATATTCCTAGGCTTAAAATACATCAGTTACTTCATTAATATAACTGATGGTATAACAGAAACCAATCACTCATCTTGAGCTCATTGATTTTGCATCCCTTAATTTAAAGTAATTATTTTTGCCCTTTACATTCTTCCCTATTATTATCTATTCATTGGAGATACCTTGCACAGTTGCCACTATTGAAAGTATGTTTTCCATGTATTTATATTCTCTGTATATTTTCCAGAAAAAGACCTTCACTGTTTTTTTGCTTCCCTTTCTTTCTCTTCTTGGTTCTGACCCTGCTTCCTCGCCTGTCACAGTTCTAGGACTTACTGGAGTCTTCATCTATCTAAACCAGACTGGATAAAGTCCTGAGTAAACACGTGTGATCTGACCCCTGATCCTGCTTTGAGCAGGTGGCTAGATGACATGACTCCAAGAGATCCCTTCCAGTGTGAATTATCTTATGATCTGAGTCACTTCAATCCTTCATGGAAAGCCATCCAACTTTTTCAGTCAGGTTAAGAAGTTATAGCATTAAAAAGCACATGATCTAAAAGACAGTAGCAACAGGGACTGGAGCATGCCTCCCCTGCGTCACTGCCAGATGGGCTCTCTGCACCTTACGCAACTGCAGTGTGATGTGCAACCATGCTGGGATACAGGATGCCATCCTTGATTGTTCTTTAATACAATTCCCATCTCATCCAGGGCCTTACACACAGAGGACTCTGTACCTTTTTTGCCTTCCTATTAGGCTGCATGTGACTCTAGCCTCATTTCAAGCCTTCCTCTGGAGATAAAATTATTGTCTAAGCTTAAGCTTAGTGTTCAAACATACGCTATGTGCTACAGACTGTAATGTAGCCTAAGAATAAATCTTATATGTGCATTTCTGTAACATTCAACACTACACAGCATGCTAAAGGCAGCTTTGAGACAATTCTTAGGAACAAACGGGACTGCAGTTTTTGCACAGCATTCAACACCACATTGTGCATTAATTATCTCACAAGAGAGCCCTTTAGAATACATTTGTCTCCTATATAAGAAGATAATACAGACATGTAAATTCTTGAATAAGCACAGAGACGAACTCTGTCTCCCACCATCCTGTGAGGCTCTTCACCATGCCACCTACATAGGTGAATGCAGGGATTTAGCAGGCCTGTGATTTCTTCAGAGAGCAGTAGGAGTCTGACCTTGGTCAGATTCTGTGTACTTGTAGAGATAAACAGCCTGCAGTGGCTGTGAGAACACAGGTGCTGCTAAGGCAAGCTGCACAGAAACAGTAGCTTGTAGCCTATAGCCAATGAGTGATTGTTTATGTGTGTGAGCACCAGTGATGTTAATGCACATACACTTAGAGAACACTATAATTGTAGAAACGCCATTAATAAAGGGAGCTTTGTAGTTAATCCATATTGGATCGTCTGCATGCTCCATAAGCCCGAGACCTCCATTAGTGAAGAGAGGTGCCCTCCAGCTCTTCAACTCATACCACAGGCCTCTTGTTTTCTCCATGTTTTCCAGAATACTGGCATATCCTTTTCTTCTTCTCACCCTCTCACACTATAGGACAGTCATACTACCTGGGAACCACACAGTTTACTCCCTTAGAAGACCCATGTCTTCATATGCCACAAGGGAAAGAAGGATCCTTTCTTGTCTTTTGTCAGACAGGAGCAGAAAGGTAAATGGGAAAAGGGAAACCATAAAGAGGGAACCAATCCATCCAACCCCTTGTAGTTGCAGTTTGTTTTTTATAGGTATCCTAATGGCTGCAGGTACTTTATCAGATAACACAATGCCTAAAACTATTTTTCTTCACTGCCACAGTTCAGTGTCATTAGTTACCAGTACTCAGAAATCTCTAGGTAATTTTCTTTACTAAAAAGTTGAAAAATCTTCAATCATTCTCATATATTGCAGCATGCTATTTGACAATTCTAAGGCCCTAACTGTAAAATATTGGCCTATGGGGCTTTGACACTAACACTTGTAATACCTGCTGGAAAATCTGAAAGGAACAACACTTTCACAAGTAAAAAGGATGTTAACAAAAGGTTACATTTTTATAATACTTTTTAACCAACTTAAGAGTTGACTGGTGCTGAAAGAATTATGTACCACAGCATATCTCTTGCCTTTGGCAAGAGAACTGGAACTTCTACATCAAAGAGTGGAACCTCAAAAGATTTGGTTATGCTTAGATAATAATCATCTTAATGATTCAATGGTTGCTCTACTTCAAGCATGGCCATACCAGCTGGATCCCTTTATTTTATGCCTTTACTTATTGAGTAGGCAAGTTGAAAGAACCACTTCCTCCACGTTTAAAAACTTACATTTTTTGAGGTTTTAGGGGTTTTGTTTTGTTTTGGGGTTTTTTTTTGTTTGCTTGCTTTGTTTTGGTTTTTAGCATGAAAGAAAAAGCTGAGTAGTAACCTATGGATTTCCAGGTAAACTTTTATGAGAACATTTCTTTTAGAATTTGCTTCAAATGAATTGAACATCTGCACATCAGAAAACAAATAAGCCCTGAGTTAACACTTTCTTGTGAAAATCAAAGCAGCTATCATTTTTCTACTCATTTCTACTTAGTAAGATAAGATTATTTTAAAGGAATCATCTTGGGAAGAAGCAGCTCTTACAAATTTCTATTCTTATCTACTTCACAGGGTCATTTTTTTCAGCTAAGGTTAGTCTAACACAGTTCAAAAGTTTTTGTCTACTGTTAAATGTTAGTTCTATAAAAAGACATCAAACATCCTCCAGAGATATTGACTAGATTTTGTTATTAATACAGTTCAGCTTTGCAGGTACTGTGCACAGACACCTACAATGTCCAGTCTGTATACATGCCAGTTTAGAAAGCCAAAACATTTATATGTTCTATTCACAGACTAGCACAAGGTCATACTTCTTTTCTTTGATTAGCATAATATTATATTAACATCTTCTAATCAAAGAAAAATTCCTATATATCTTATACATGTTTAATAAACATTGTAAAGTACATGTATCACACATGAAGTCTGCAGCGCATAAGATTTAAGGCATGGCTGCATATTGTTACAGTGATTCAGAAAATAGACTGGAGGATTGTGCAAACATCCTTCTTGCCTACAACTTGGTTTTCTTTTCATAAAAACTGTATGCACCTGTGTGTGAAGAGACCACTAGTGTGCATCACTGGATATCCTGTCTCCTGTTCTCCCTCTGGTTAAAAATTTAAAAGAAGGGAAAAAAGGTTTCTAAAAAATCTCATGTCTTCTCCAGGCTTCTGGTTGTATTGCTTAAAAAGAAATCAAAGTAATTGACTAAGGCAGGGGCGGGGGCAGGGTTGGCTTTGATCCTGCCCACAAACTGAAATGGTCACCTCAGTCTGAAATCAGATGAAAGATGAGTTGCTCCTAATTAGACAATGTAAATTTTGAAAAGTCCTTCCAGGGGATATTTCCTTGGAAACTCAATCAGATTTACTTAATAAGGCTGAGAGAATCAAGTTTGTTCAGCCTGGAGAAGAGGGGGCTTGGGGGGGGGGAGGCCTAATTGCAGCCTTCCAATACCTGAAGGGACCCTACAGGAAAGACAGACTTTTTACAAGAACATGTTGTGACAGGCCAAGGGGGAATGGAATCAAGCCAAAAGAGAGTAGGCTTAGATCAAATATTAAGAAAAAATTCTTTTCCGTGAGGGTGGTGAGGCACTGGAACAGGTTGCCCAGAAAAGTTGTAGATGTAAAATATTAATAGATAAAAGTCTAGATGGGCCTGCAAAGTCTAGGCAATGAAACAACAGACATCCCAAGACTTAAACTACAGCTGATGCTAACTTATCTGGATCAAAATTTCAGCTCAATTCTCTTGTATAATTTCCCTCAATTCAATTGTATAACACAATCCCACTAAAAAGCTGAACTAGGAGAAACTAGCAGTTAGTATCTGACAAATGCAGATCATTTAAGGCAACAAACAAACAAACTCATAAGAAACTCAGTAACTTTTTTCTGCCTTGTTTGTCTGTGGGCTCTTGACGACATGAGACTTTTTCTTATGATTTGAATGACAAAGTGAAGCCATTTCTTCTAACCTTATGGTTTTAAATTTGTACCTTAACTTCTCATCAGCCTTCTCAAGATGATCTTGTTCCCTGCCCATATGCAAAAGGCAGGAATTGAAAGCCATATGCCTGGTCAAATCCACAGAATGCTTCGCACTCCTACGTAATACAGGTTTTCTCCAGTACACGTCCAGATGGCTGCATCAGTATGTGCAGCACAGAAGAACTGATAGGAGGGACACAGAAGATCATTCTCTCTTTCACACTTTTGCCTTCCAGCCCAAGCACCAAAGCAGTGCAGGTGCAGGCTGTCTCCACAGGAACTGCAGCAGCCCTGACACACTGCCTTGTAAAACAGTCACTTAAGATAGTTGTCAAGGCAAATCAAAAATAAGTAGATGGATCACAGAAGGAATTACTTATATCTCCGATAACACTTATTTCTGTTCAGTAGTCATTGAAATGCTACTCCTTACGTAACAAAAATTGAGATTGGTCCCTATTTAGGTATACAGCTGCATTTTATTTCAAGACATGACAGAGCAATTTGAATCAGTTTTCTAAAATTACTTTTCTGCTTCCCAGGTGAACATAATTTAAGGGCCTGTCCTACTTGGCTTTTAGCATGCACAATATACATTTCTTTATTTCTTCTTAAAGAAGGGAACTATATAATATCTTACAGTCACTAGTATCCCTTTCTTGATATAACTGAGACACACATGACACTTTCCATTTATGCAATTTTTTTAAATACTTCAGCAAAAATACTTATGTGTATAACAAATATAAAAAATATATGTGTTATAACAATAACAGATACTGCTTTCATCTAATTTATTAAACCCATAAAAAGCAGAATTAGGAAAAAACCCCAAAACTATAAAACATACTTCAACATTCTTGCCCCATAATCTCTCAAGACTACCACTCTAGGGATAAAATATTTTCTCTATCAAACCTTATAAAAAAGGCCAAAATAATAAAGAGCTCTTCAGAATCCACTGTTATCCCTAACTGAAGTTTAATTACACATATATAAACAAAAAATATCCTGAGACAGCGAACAGTAATACTGACACGCGTCAAGGAGCAAAACCTTCCTCTTGTGCTCCTTTTTGTTGGAAGGTAGCCTGTAGGCATTATCCTTAAAAATTACAAATGCCAATCATTAGCTTTCAGCTGA
Organism: Campylorhamphus procurvoides; assembly: GCA_013396655.1. Taxonomy (NCBI): domain Eukaryota; kingdom Metazoa; phylum Chordata; class Aves; order Passeriformes; family Dendrocolaptidae; genus Campylorhamphus; species Campylorhamphus procurvoides. The sequence continues at coordinate 350,329 of WBMV01000272.1, read as the reverse complement.
AATTATTTTAGCAGGTAAGGCTATTCTAGTCCTATGGGGTCAACAACATCAGGTGAAAATCATTTAGTGAAAGAACATCCTGTCTCTGATCCCTGAAGCAAACCCTAAGGGGGGGGAGGGGGAGGAGGAGGGGGGCAGGAAGCAACATCAAAATGTAGGCACCAAAAGCAATAATAGTTTTTCCTTATAAATTAACATTTCTGAGACTTCTGAATATTAATATGCTAAAGAAACAGTGCTTATTAAGGAAAATCTGATAAACAATTTCTTTTACTTGTGTATTTAGGGAGGCTACTGCTATTTCTTTGCTATCAGTCAGTACAGGGAGCTGCCATGACAGTCCCACATAGCTGTTGCTTCTTGTATTCTGTTGCATGAAGTCATAGCAGGTAAGGAAGAAAGAAGTAAAGAAAAAAAAGGTCAAATAGTTAAGAAGTAATTTTAGTATTTCTAAGGTGATTTTCCATTGTGAAAATCTAAACTTGTCCCAATCAACATTTCACTTCTTTGAAAAGAAGCTGGTGTTGGCAAGCATGAATAAAAGGTCAAGAGAAGCCACAGATCCCTAAGAATCAAAGAGATTGCAACCTGGAGGGAAGTAGGCCATGTAAAGATGAAAAAGCATAGGCTACCATAGTCAGAGTTCCTACTCCTGGTACTTTTTTTGTCCAAAATAAGAAATAACTTCACTGATTGTGCTTCTTTATCTCCACTTGCTCAGTTCCACTGTACCATTCTTACCTGCATAAAAGAGGAAAAAAACACTTTACTCAACTAACTTATGTTTTATCACAAGGTCTAATAATCAGTTGGCCTGAATATATAAGGAATAATGGCAATCACTTGTCTTGGTAGGCCTTAAAGAACAGTCTGGAGGATTCAATATGGCACAAAGCAGGAGACCTTCTAAAACCAGCCATGAAAAGTACTAGTCAGAGACTTAAATGGAAGTTTTGTAATCTGAGTTATGTTTTGCTATATCTTTCCCTTTATCACAATAGGGCACAACAAATTTGAAACTGACTTTGCCTCTTTTGTGCTTTTCTTAGACTCATGCATCTGTTAATATTTAGAAGATGATTTAAGTAGAAGTTTGAGAGTTTGAATTTCTATTTTAAATATTTTGTTGATTAGTAAGAGTTAATATATGAGCAGTGGAAATGTTGAATCTTACATGACATCATTTCTGTAACTCCAAGATAGACAGGACTTATTTGAAGTTGAAAAGACTGTTATTTCATTTGGGAAAAGATAAATACCCAAGAAACTGCTGAGCTATCAAAACAATTCTGAGATACAAATTACATCCTGAGCTAATCATTCACATTCACTGCCAAAAACATCTTCCTTCCTTACTTGCTTACAGTATTAGAAGTAGCAGCTGCTGTAGAAATCTCCCCTGGAGATTGTTAGGATCTCCATGAGGAAAAGCTTTTCACTGGAGGCCAATTTCAATAAATAACAACCGCAACATTACTGTAGGTGGTAATTTGTAGATAATGGTGCAGAAAGGTGGCACATATTTTCACACATGTCAGCCACTGGAGATCTTTCTAAGTATGATGAAACTACTCACCTATCTGGGCCAATCGTTGCATCTTGGAAGGCTCCATTTCCCCTCCCACAGGTTAGTACATTGGGTGCTCACTGCAAGACATAAGTACTGACTGTAAGACGATATCCTTACAGGACTATTGCTGAGGTCAAATATCCTTCTAGATGACTTCAGAGACCTACTTTGGTTCCCAGCAAAGGAAATGCAGAACTCTTTTAATTCTGATTGTTTATAAACATACATTGCCTTTCCCAATGCCACAAACACTCTGAAAGTAGACTGATGTACAATGCCACAATGTACATAATCCTTGGACTGCAGAGGTTGAAGGAATGATTTTTATTGTTGTAAGATTTTTCAAGCAACCTTCACTCACTGAATTACAGGGGAATGCATTTTAGATGCATTAATAGCATAAAAAAATAAAGGAAGGGCTGAGGTTTCCATTGAAGGATGTTTTATGACATCTTAGTTGATCTCCTAAAATTAGACACTTGAACAACAGTTTTGGAAAATGCTGCTCATACTTATTTTTGTGTAATTAAGGTCAAGAGCTACTTTAACCATCACTTGCTTTAAGCAGAGCATCCAAATAAATTTTTCTATGATAAATTAAATTTCTGAGCAGGCATCAGTAAATATAAGAAAAATCTGCTTAAAAAATATAATGGTGCCCAATAGAGCTGCTTAAAGAAGTGTGTTGTCTTTTAAAACCAGGTTATTTATGAAAATTCCTGTACCTTGTTTATTGACTCTTATTTCCTTGTATTGGCAGGTTTAATAAAAACTAATGGCGAGTTTAACATTTCTTATGCTAGAGATTCAAATTTTTTCAAAGGAGACGAAAACATCAGTGTTTTCTATCTCCAAACTGTTATCTGTGGAAACCACACTGTATTCTAAGAAGAGCTGTTTATAGCTTCAGCGTTTTTTAATGGAGTAATTACTAATATACTGCTTGTTTTCCCTGCTTTGTACCTTGATTATTATGTATTCTACCTGGTCATCAATTCTTAAATCAGAGTATTGAGAAGAGTTAATAAAAATCTCTGAATTGTAGAGTAGATAGGAAAATGTAGCTTATTAATAACAATAGATAAAGGGAAAAATATTAGTAACACCAAAATTACTGGTAATTTGTTATATTATTCAACACATGGAGAAACAGGAAACTTTCCACTTTTGTATTTATTCCTCAGTCCTGTGTTTTCTAATTAAAAAAAAAGAAAAAAATACCCTACTGTGAATTTAATTAGAGTGAAAAATCTTTACAAAACCAAATATAATCAATTACCTAAACTTTGATATTAAAGCACTAGAGAATCTACCACAGGTAGGAGATGGAAAACATAATTTATCTCTTTCTTCTCCAGGTACCATATACTTTCTCTTACGTAAGTCCAAATCTTTGGATCCAATCTGAAACTTCTCTTATGGTATGACTTGTGTTTGACTGAGTTAGTGTTGCCCTTTTATGCCAAGCATCTCCTGAGGGAGAACAGAAGTGCTGTTCTGGGAATTAAGCTATCTCTGTCTGTTGGCATTGAACATTATCTACTCTACTTTCATTCTCCAAGTATGTTACTTGAAAAGTGCAGTGACAGGAGTCAGGATTTACTGAAGAAAACCTAAGTGTTTTGCCTGGGTACTCTGCTTATACTGATTTAGTGAAAATATTCACTTTCCATCCAGCACAATCCCCTCTTAGTTGTTAGCATAGTTGTTACCATATTAATAACATCTTGTTTGAGCTTGCTACTCATCTCACATTAGTCAAAACCTGGATCAAAGCCAAATGAAGTTAACAGCTTTACTCTGGTGTAAATCTAGTGTAAAAGAAATTACTTTTGCATGCAGATTGACTTGTCTTGCTTTTCAAATTTCTTTGCCCATGCATGTAAAGCAAACCACTTTATATGCTGCTCAAGGATAAAAACCTATCATGCAGAAATTGAATTTTACATCCAATTTCTTTTTACCCAGTAGATCCTATGTGTCAAAGAAAGTAAAACATAAACAGTTTGTATTTCTTCCCAAATAGATCTTTCGAGTTTTATATTCCTCTATGTCTGAAATTATTTTTGTCTATTTCTCCATATATCAACTTACTAGAAATTTTAGCTATACCTTTATTTCAAACATTTTATCTTATCGTATAGAATTACAGGTTTTTGCAAGCTGTGTTTTCACACTAAATAATGTTATCCGATACAAGAAAACAAATGCTACAAAATTATACCAATACAGTGGTGTAATGTTCCTACAAAAGTTGCAGTTACATACACTTCCAAGACTGTTCAAAGTAATTATTTGGACTGATTCACTGTTGTCATCATCAACAGAAGTGGGATCTTGCAATAATATTTGAGAAAAAAAATATTTTGAGTGTTTTATATTTGAAATTACTGAGGGTGAAAAAAATCAAATTATTTGAAAAATAAAAAAATTGAAAATACTTTGTCATATAAAGAAAAAGTGAAATAATTTTCAAAGAATGAGTTTGACACTGATTCATGCCTACCCAGAAGGGCAATGGATATTTCATGTGGTAAGAGTGTAAACTTCTATGGAAGAAAGGAAAAGAAATGTAATTCTTTTATTAAGAGAATTTACTATGAAACAATCTCAAAAGTGTCAAGTAAGGTACAGTTGGGAACCCAATGCTTAAAAATTATGTTGCTAAGAAGGACATTATGTTAATCTTCCTCTTCTTAAATAAAAATCAGTGGATTCAGTACAGTGGTATCTAAATAGTGATTTAGAAACCCTGTGGCTACTGCATCACACTTTCGTGGTCTTAACCCATATAATTCCTGGCTGCACCCACACAGAAAACAACTGGATTTTAACCATACACAAAAACACTGGAAATGAAATCACACCTCAGGTCAGCCCAAATTGCTGCACGGGTACACAGCACTGTGTATGCTCTCTCAGTAAAATACAACTCCCTTTCCCAGTACTGGTGGATATTTTTAAATATTAGAATAAATGCCTGGAAAGAGTTTACTGTGATGAAAAGCTCACACTGTAAGTTAGATATGAAAAGAAAAAGAACTGCCATTGTAGTTTCAGGCTGAATTTCTGATGGACTTCAGTGTAGTCAAGGGTTCACTACAAGTATCTGGATACAAAAATGGCTCAGGGTAGAAAGAAGACTGAAAAATCTGTTTGGTAAAATAGTTTGTTTGATAAATGGAGCAATGCACTAAATGAAGTGTTCAGATCATTACATGGGTACTCACTGAAAAGTGAGTAGAAAAGAAGAGATAATGAGATACAGTCAGAAGAATGTTATATGCAGCTAATAAAGTGGGACTAATCCCCAGAGGACACCTGTTAGAATTTCACTGTAGTTATGAGCTATGTGGAGCTTCACTGATTTATGACACCCGAAGACACAGCTTAATTTTGGTGTATTTCCAAAAAGACATTATTCCTATAAAATTGCCAACAGTATTCTGAATTTTCAGGTACAGTGCTTTCAAAAATGGGAAGTTTGTTATCATGGCTGGATGGGGCATGCTCTCCCCTTCCCTGTCCCTCTCCACGTGGCTGGGTGGCAGGCCACAGGGTCCTCCCCAGGTCTCAGTAAGGAGGACACACACACTCCAAGGAACAGGAACCAGAAAGAGAAATCTATTCGTCTGTCTGGGTCATTTATAGACCTCATGGCTAGGGCAAAGGGGAGGGATACAAGGGAAACCAATCGGAACACAGCCTGAAGGGGGCTTGAATACTAATTAGGAAGGTGAGAGGTGTCTTTCCCATGGGCCTGGGGAAAAGGGGAGATGGTCTAAGGACCTGGGAGAAGGGGAAGGTGGCTTTCCAAAAGCCTGGGGAAAAAGGTTAACACAGCAATAAACCTCATGTTACAATACAGTAAAAAACTCAGGTTTAGTCTACTGCCACAGTTTGTGCCTCTATTCATTATGTCATGCATACTTTAGAAATTTTAGATTGAAAAGGATGAGTTAACTTAAAAACAATGTCATAATAATAGCAGTCTGAAGAGACTGATAGGTATCCAGATGCAGAAACAGGCCATCGGTCATACATGGATGCAAGACACCCTTAGGTATGACTTAAAAATTTGATTCCAAATACAAATTATGTATTTCTTAGATAAATCATCTTGTAAATTCATAATAAGGAGACATGTACTTATCAAGAACTAAATTCAGAGCATTACAGAAAATCTTTGTTGCATCCACAAAACTTCATTTTCTTTAAACTTATATAAAAAGTTAAAAGAAGCTTAATTTGGTATAATTCCAGGTGAAGAACTGACCTGATTTTACTTTTTCAGTAGGTATTACAGGTTTTCTTATCTCCTTTATAACTGTTCTATAAGAATCCGACCTGTGAAGTCATGGGATCCATGAAACCTGAAAGAGTGTCATTTTCCACATTTTACTTCATGACAGTATATGTATTTCTCTTATTAGTTATTCTGAAGCCAAGTACAGTACATAACATGCAGTTTCCACAGGCATTGTACCTTATGGACTTGTACATGACAAGAAAAAAAAGTAGGATAAAGAAAGAGGATGAATAAAAACAGCATTTTATATTCAATTTAATAAAAATGTTCTTGTTTTTCTGCCTGTAGAAGATCTACTGAAAATCAGAGAAGATACATTATAAAATATAGAAGAAATTGTAGTCTGCAAAAAAGGTGGAAGTTGTGAAAAGTAAAGAAAAAACAAGAAGAAAGAAGGGAGGCAAAAGTGAAGTTAACAAACCCTTACAACTGGAAACTCAGAACTGAAAAATGTGAGTAATTTTATCCAAATTTCAGTTTTCTCTAACTGGTTTCGCAAACTTGCCTGTGCATGACAGGTGACATGGGACTGAAGTAGCTTGTACAGTTGTTTAAACAATGTAAAGAGAAAGTTATTTATAGCAAATGATGCTTCTGCAGACCATTTCCCTGATGGCAATGCCTGCTTATGTTACTGCACTAATTGTTCATATTACTCTCCCTCACTGGTATCAGGCTCCCACCATTTTGCTAATTCTTTCATATTGCTGTAGAAGATCATCAACAGTTCTGTACAACACTGCTGCTAATGAGGCCTGCTTCACATAAAATAAAATGAAGTTTTTTGTAGTCAAGATCAGTTCCTCTATTGAACTTCTGGTGCCTCATCATGAAACAAACAAACTGAAAAACCCAACTGGGCTGAGAAAAACAGAGATGGCAGCATAGGGATGGCAACAGATGACTGACAAAGATGAGGAGACAGGTGTGAATTGCTTTAATCCAGAATCACTTCAAAGGAAATGGTTCTGCTCTCCCAGACTGCAAGAAACAGCAAATGACAAAAATCCTCTGAAGCGTAAGAAAAGAGAAAGCCAGCACTGGAGAGATCAGAGGAAGAGTGGATTTGTAAACAGAAACAGCAAGTTTTGTGGGGAGGTGAAGCAATCTTATGAGCAAACAGCACTGTTCTTTCACAGTTCACCTGCTCTGTGTGACTCAGGGAGTGCAGCAAAGTCTGCACCGACTCTGCAGAAGGAGCGTGGGATGAGTAAGCATCTTATACAACTGCAGATGCAAATTAGTGTGTGTGTGGGACAAATAAAGAAATAGCTAGTCAGAGATCATAACCATAAAGCACAGAGCAAGCTCAGGATTATAGGGTTAGTGGCTAGAATCAAATTCAACACTATGTGTAAAGGCAATAAGGCAAGAAAAGCATAATTTCAGGAAGTGAGAAGAGAAAGGCTGAGCAATTTGCGGGATATTTATTCTTGACACTAAACAAGGGCACTAATGAGGCCATGTTTGAAATGTCACAATGATTTTCTGTCTGATTCATTATCCTATAGATAAATATGACTTTATGGAAAAGCTACAGCTTTGGCAAACAGCTGGCTACATACATATCTGTGAAGTAAACAAGACCCGAAAAGGGGCTATAGTCTAGCATGTGAATATCCACACTTTAACCCTTAGCCTCCTTTCTGGCACTTTACCACCCAGGAGTTCAGCTGATTAATTAAAGTCCTGCTTGACATTAGCACAGTTATGAGACTTTGCCTCTGTTTCACTAAGAGAACTGGTACAGACCTGTGACACAGTCCATAAATTAAAACAATGCAGATCAGAAAAGCAAAAGCTCAGAAGTTAAGTAATTCAACTGGTGATGCTCATTGCCTTTTTTGAGGATCCATTTCAGCTTCCAACCATGCAAACTTACTTACTCTCTCCCAGTCTACACACGTCTCTGATTTCCTGGGCAGCTTTCTGGTTCTATACAAGTTCATTTCTCTGGTCCCAAATTCCTGTAAGGCCTTTACAAACTTTGCAAACATCTCCATAAGGAGCATGGAGTTAGCCTTCCTGCAGCAAAAGTGAAGTATTGTTTGAGCATCTGGCAAACAGCTTGTGAATACATTTATTGGCATAAATTCCTGAACTATTGATCCTTTAGTCAACAATAAATTACAGTAAAATGTACAGATAAGACATTTAGAGTCAGAAATGGTTTTGGATGGATACATTTAAAGAATATAGGAATATGCCAAGGTCTTTTAAAGGAAGTTCTTTGTTTTCACCAGGTATAAGAAGCTTGACAGAAATGAACTAGAGAAATGTTGCAATTTTATTAAATGAAAGACCATAAAAATATACTAGTTTTAAAATTCAGACCACATAAAGAAAGGACACATAACAGTTTAAGAATGAACTTACTAAATTATCAGTTATTTCTTCAGCTTATATACATGAATAATATTTCATTTATATAATTTTTCTGAGAAGAAAACCATGTGAAAATTTGAGAGTATGTGGGATAGCATTGTAATATAGATCTTAAGTAAGTGACACAGTAAACCTGAAATTCGTAAAATATTTGTCCATGGGCCATTCAACAGTGGACAGGGGTTTTTAAATGCCTTGTGACACCAAGGATAGAAAGAATATGGAAGAAATAAATAAAAGGGAAAAAAATAAAAGAAAAAAGAAACCCTGAGATCACATGCTGGAAAGTGTGCTTAAGAATTTCTTGAGCACAAAAAAAAAAGACCAGTGAGATTTTCCCCTGTGGAAGCTGCTTTCATGGAGGCAATTACACATTCCAGGTATATTCTAACTGAATTCCACTAACACATGCATGAAATAATGCTCTCTACCAGGAAAATATTATCCAAGGATGACTACAAAGAAAATATATTCTGATTATCCCATGCCTGGAATGGCTGGTTTTCTATAGAGTTCCTGAATTCACTGTCCATATCTGAATGACTTATATCTGAATGGCATATAACTTTTGCTAGTGGGAGTCTCTTTAAGAAAGAATATTAATAATTTCTAGAAAAGAAAAGCTAATGCAAAAAACATTTTCTCTATTTAAAACATCTTAAAATGATTTGAGATTTCCTTCTTTTACTGTACAACAGCTCCTCCAGTAATTTAATGTCAGTCTTGTTAATCCTTGACAAGCTAACAAACCATGAAATTCAGCATTATTACCATGGTAAAACCATGAAATCCCTCATCTGCTACCACAATATATACAAGCCAGTGTAAGGAAGAGTATTAGAGTAGTGGCAAGTTATTTGAACCCCTGCCAGATTAGTTCCTGCATGTCTAAATAAGAGAAGACCAAGTTTACTCTTATCACCTGCCTAAAGAGTGTGTCACAGGGTCCCTGCACCCAGCTTTTAGCTCACTTTCTTCTATGGCCTTCACTGAGGATGGTAGGAGAACTGTTTGTTTGGGTCAAGCACCATCTGAGGTTTCTGGATCAAATTAACCTTTTGAATCTGCCACCTACATCACCGACCCTAATGTCTTTAGCATAACAATATATCTGGCATATATCCACAGATTTTGTGAGAATAGCTCCCAAATCGTCTATCAAATAAGTTCTGATAATCAGTTGCAATGCAAATTATGCTACCTGTGGTCAACCCTTGTCCAGGGAGGACCTCAGTTTCCAATTTCCAGGTCTGTTTTTTTGTTAGCTTCAACCTCCACAGCATCAGAAGCAGTTGGGGTGGTGTTGCCAACATGATGACTCACTCCCAACGTTTGTGCTTTTAAATACAGTCACTTCATGGAAGTAAGTAAGAGGGGAATGAAGCACAAACTCACAACCTTAGTTTCCTTTAGATTCTTACCACACTTAAATTTGGTGAAAAAGGGAAAGACTCTACCAAAAGAAAAGGAAAAAAAAAAGGAAAGGAAAAAAAAATCACATGTTCTTATTAAAGAACATGGGATTTTATGGAGGAATGTATATAGAAACATATTTCTGAAATAAAATGTTTCAGCTGCTTTTTCTCAAGAATGAAAGACCTAGTCCCAACTTTCACAGTTCTTTCTTCCTCATATAAAGAATCCTATGTATGTGTTAGCTCTTTTACAAGATTTTCTTTGATACTCAAAGAAATTCTTAAAGCTTCATGACCTTTCTGCCAAAGTTTGATTTTTCACCTATGACAGTCATAAGAAAATGCAGGCTCTTGTTCCAAAAGAGATATAATTAAAGATGTCTGTTGTGTTTTAGCCACAGCGGCAACCAAGTACCATGTAGCTGCTCACTCACTCCCCCTCCCAAGATCTGGGAGAGAATCAGAAGAGGAAAAGTGAGAAAACTCGTGGGTTGAGATAAACAGAGTTTAGTAGAGCAAAAGTCACACATGCAAGCAAAGCAAAGCAAAACAAGGAATTAATTCTTTGCTTACCATGGCAGGTGTTCAGCCATCCCCAGGAGAGCAGGGCTCCATCATGCATAACAGTGACTGGGGAAGACAAATGCCATACCTCTGAATTTCCCCTTGTTCCTCCTACTTTATATACTGAGCATGATGTCATAAGATATAGAATATCCTTTGGGTCAGTTGGGGCAGTTGTCCCAGGTGTGTCTCCTCTCAATTTCCCATAAACCCCTGGCCTTCTTGACAACACGGCAATAGGAAAAACAGAAAAGACTTTGACTCTGTGTAAGCACTGCTCAGCAATAACAAAAACATCCATGAATTATCAACACTGTCTCCAGCACAAATCCAAAATACAGCCCCATTCCAGTCACTGTGAAGAAAATTAATGCTACCGCAGTTGAAACCAGCACAATGGCCCATAGTATTTATTTGTTTTTTGGGTTTTTTTTTCAGTTGATGAGAACAAGAAATAAATCAACTGTGTGCCATTTATTTTAAAGGGGGATACAGTGGTTCTTTTTTGAGTAATGGTGGTTTAAACTTTAATTCACTAATGTCTGTAAGAGGGTTTATACCTCCACTTTTAATGTACTGCAGGGGTATGAAGTAGTATTACTAAGCATATTACAGCAGCTACAAGTCACATACACATATTTAGATGACAAAACCAGCTGCATATAATTTTAACTGATAGAAGTGAAAAAACCACCTGGCTCTTTCTCACTGTTAAAAGCATTGGAGGAATAGACATATCATAGGATATGTGACAAATTCATATTTTACAGCTTTTGAATTTATTGCTTGGTGTCCTTGATTCCATTATGAAGTGGTTTAAAGGCATGTGATTAACATAAAGCAACATCTGAAGTATTATTTTAGTTCTTGTCAGGTTAGAATAATACAGAGCTTTGGTCAATGACATTTGCTGGTCCTGCCCTGATTTAACACTAGGTAATCCTCAGGGCTGCCTGTGATTCCCTACCTGCCTGCCTGAAACCACCTTCCCCCGTCCCTTACTAGCTACCAGCAGCCTCGCTTTTACCTAATTCCTTTCACGATAGCAGAAGAGGCCATTGGTCCCAAACTGAGGGCCACCCCTTGGGCCCCTGAGAGTACTCTCCAGCTCCTGCACCACCACTGGACTGGATAGTGCTAGAAATGAGGAATCCACTATCTGCAGCATGTGCAATTCCCTGCTTGTCAGGGAAATAAACAGAGAGTGTGCCCTGTTCGATGTGAGTAACCTGCAACACTGAAAGGCCCGTATCTAATAGGTTTTCCTAAAAACAAATAAAGAAAAAGGAACAGAAAACTCTGTCATCTATTACAGACAGGACAGGGGTGGGGTGGAAGGGTTAGAGGGAGGGAATCCGAACTAATAGTCTGCCTTTGACTTAATTAAAAGTTTGAACTAAGGTTTAGACATGTTCATGACTTATTCATATTAGACAATATGGGTGAAACTAATGTCTTATTCCTGAAAGCAAGATATTACAAAAATGTACCTCTTTATATAGCTCTTGTCTAAAAGGTTGACATGACAATTCATAACTGTAAATTAGATGATTTCAGTATCTACTTGTTGGTATCAAATCTAGATCTCTTTGATTCCGAGATTCTGGTGATGTTGAGAACAATAGCTTTAACAGGAAAAACTAATTTTTTTTTTTTTTACAATTAATGCCTTACAAATATAGACAGATACTTAGATTAACTTTTTTTCAATTAATTTAAGAGTAATAGCACAAATTCTAAATCAAGCACATCTCCCCTGCACCAAGTGATTAAAATTAGTCATGCAATACCAGAAAGACTAATTTATCAGTACAACTACTTCAGCCATACTATAACAGCTAAGGCTTTTTTTAATATGCTATTGCTGTTATAAAAATTCAAGCCACTCATTAACTGCCTGTAACAATTTTTATGGATTTATTGCTTAATTAGGTTTGTACCTTTATTTGACAGGGGTTATTAAATATAGCATATACTCATCTCAAGTCCATGTAGAAGTCTAAGTCAATTTTTATGGGAACCTATATTAAAATACAATTCAGTGTAAAAATAAAATCACTTAATTCACCCAATGGAGTCTTCCTATGGCCTATTACAAGTACCTATTTATTTACATGTTTTCATAATTTTTTCTGACATTTTTTCTGATAGAAAAAATATGTTTTTAAATACTAAATGCTGATTTTTCTACCTCAAACACCCATCTGCTCCTTGTCTATGATGTTGTGGTTAAGAAACAATGTTGAATTTATGGTACCTTTCACAAGGAAAGACAGTGAGTACCATGAATGTAACAGTCCCTTTTCTCTTATGCCCAGGGAAGTTGTGTATGCCCCAGCCCTGGAATTGTTCAAGGCTGGGTTGGATTGAGCTTTGAGCAACCTGATCAACTGAAAGGTGCCCCTCTCCATGGCAGGAGAGTTGGAATTAGATAATCTTAAAGTTCCTTTGCAACTCAAACCGTTCTATAATTCTATGATTCTTCCAGGTCCAGCAAGAAGGGAATACTCTTTATCAGCTGATGTTTAATCCAACCTCTCACGTTAGAGGTTAACCCTAATGGACCAACATATTTTCACAAAGGCATAAAAAGAGGAGAGAGAATCATCCAGACAAATATCTGAAGGAAGCAAAATTAGTTGTGCTGGCTTTTCCTTGCATGGAATTTAACTCTGTCTTGATAACTGAATGTCAAGGAGAATTAATAATTAGACATTGAGCCCAATTCTGCTTGTCATGCTCAACCTGTGTTGCTACACTGAAGTGAACAGGGTGTGGCTTTTACCTCCAGAGATGGCAGTCCCATCCCACCTGTGAAAATAACCACTTGCTATGTGGGACAAGATCCTGTTATTCAATCTGTCCCATGATCCTTAAGCTAGTTTAGTGTCAGCCCAGTGCATTGCTATGGGAGAGCTGCTGGCATTTCTCACTCAGCCTGCAACATGAGCATAGAAACAGAGGTCTCATAAGCATTTGCAAGTCTCATGGAGTTATTCTAGCCAATAAGATATTTCTGGCTGGCAAAATAGTGTTCTTCTCACATGAATTTTATTGACCCTGGCATGTAGAAGAAGGAACACAGATAATGAAGTTACAGAGGATATGAAAACTATGAGGCAGAAACACAAGGATTAATGACAAACTGGCAAGTCTTCAAAGTGCTCAGAGGTCTCTGGTGCTTAGAATGAAATCCAACCCTGCTGAGGGCACAACAAAATGCTTATGCCTCACTGTAACTTTGTTTAGAAAGCTTAAAACTGTTTCTTATGCTTCCCTTAGCATGGGCATTTCCAGCTTCAATGCATAGTCTAAAAAGACTTTTTTTAAAAAAAGCTGAGTGAAAAAAAGAACCAAAGAAACCGATTTAAATAATTTTGCACTTTAAAAAAAAAAAAAAAAAACCCCAACACTGAAAGTGCTTTGAAATCTCCAGCCCGAAAGAAATTATTTATATAGAGCCAAAGTGAGCAGTTTCAGGGCAAAACAAATGTGCATAGTTTTCAACACAGATCTGATATTTAGGAATAGGATTAGCTGAAAAGGGAGACTAATTACATAACTACACCTAACAAATATTTATGTGTCTAGAAAAAAGGTAATAAGGATAAAAACTCATCAGATTTCAAACAGATTGCTTTTTTAAATTTCTTTACATATACAGAGGTCCTTAGGAAGCAGAAACATTTAGAAAATTGCTATTGGTGTGCACACATTGGGGCTTACAAAGCACAAAGGAAACAAGAATGAAAGAAGTCATATATTTCACCTCAGAAACTACAAGCAAATGGAAAAAAATAATGATAAAAACTTGCAGGTAACAAGGATTTCAGAAGAACCTGCAACAGGCTAATGACAAAAAACTCCCCTACAGCTGGACAAAAATATTACCAGTATTGTCCAACTCGTCTGGATGTTATGAAGTGGTATTTGGCTGAAAATATGACACTAGCCTAGACTGTCTCTCCCCTTGGAAAACAGGTTTGAGAGCAATATCTTCAGTAACCTGTTGGTAATGTTTTTCCAAATGTCATCCAGAGAAATATGACAAAAGTGTAGGCTACATTTCTGTCTCCACAGGGAGAGGATCTGGAGTTACAAACGCAAAGACCTGACTGTTTCTATCCCTTGTAAACTCCCCTCCTAAAGCTCCTAGTTCTCTTCTACAACTGTACGTAGCAGGCAAGAAAGATACTTTTTCCTCCCCATTCCCGTCGCTGTTCCCTTCATGCCTGCCATGCTCTGTTTTCTATTATCCACCTCAGACATAGACAAGAAAGCATAAAGGAAGGAGAGATGTTGGCAACACATGGGCAGCAGCATCCCTGAGTGCACATGGATTTTAGGGACAGAAGTTACAGCCTATCATCTCCCTCTTGACCCAAGATCTGCTGTAGTATAGACTATTAGTTGCATTCAGTGAAATTATTCTAGTGCATGAATCTACTGCTGAGTGTTGTTAGTCATGAAAGTATGAAGGTGTTGCAGGAAAAAATAAGTAATATTAGTACAATGACGGTTCAAAACAGAATGAGCCTAGAGTTGCTACTGCTAAAGAGGACTAACCCATGCTTTGGTTTTATCAGTGGGGTTTTTTCCACCTTCACAATCCTTCAGAATCCTCTATCATTTTGTGTGAAGCCCTTTCAAGATGCAATAGATTTCAGAGCCTAAAAATGCACTATGTTGTTATGGTTACATTTCTGAAAATAAGGTTCTGAAAGAATTTTTTTTCTTAATATCTCAGTTTCATTAGAAATCTCGAATTTGGCACTGTTGCTTGATAATTATAAAGTCTTTTACACATAGTCCATTAAGTTTTGGCCTACATAAATGCATTAGAAAGAAAAATACCTGGAGCTTACCTCTGTCAGAAGTGTTCACTGACAGGACATGGGCTTGTAAGTCTAATCCACAGGGACAGCATCATGTCAAGACTAGAATACTAATAAAATAAGATTTTAAAATTTGAAAAGGGAAACATCTGTAAAGAGAGAAGAGTAGCAATTTAAAATAGGGGGAGCCTCTTTGGCACCCATTCAAACACAGAATGTCTGCACAACTTTCAAACCATGTCTTAGTTTCTTATGCAGATATTTTTCATGTTATTTTCAGGGAAAAATATATATACAAAAATGATTAATGAATTAGCATGCCTATTAGTAACGTCCAATGAACAAATAGTTATTCCTTAGAGTTTATTTATTGGTGCATGCATGATATATTTTTTTATTTTTAATTTGCAGATTTTTGTCACATCTGCCCACCACAATTTCTCAGGTAGATGCATGAAGTTGTGTAATAATACTTCTAGTTCTTGACTGGACAAATGCATTATAGAGGAGATGAAACACCAATTCCTTATATGAAGGAAACATAAATGGCATTAGAGAATGAACAAAAAAGTCTCTTTTCCATTGTGTTCATTGCTTGAGGCAAGGTTCCTTGAAAAATTAGACTACTGCAAAATTTATTGACTATGCTATGCTAGAATTTTAAATTTAATTTTGTCTCATCACATTCATATAAGGTAATTCTTCATTTCTTGTCTTAATTCCAACAATGAAGTTATGTGTGTGTGTGACTTACCTTATTGTCTAAACTGGCAGTGAACAAGGGCTTGGGAGCCCTTGTGGACCAGAGTTTTTATATTGTTTCAGTATGCATGAGTTTAAAAGAAAATATCTGCTGCACATTAAGGTTTTAAATTTACCATCTATGATCATATCCTTGTTTAAAATACATTGGAAAGCACATATAAATTTGGAGAAAATATACCTAAATCACATGGATCATTTTGTGAATTCTCACAGGCCAATTTTCATCTTAGAAGCTAACACTGACTTATTCTTTCAAAAAATACCCTTTCTGACCTGCCAGACCCCAGCACTCTGCTTTCAGAACTCCCTCAGGATCTATCCTACACACTTGACCCAGCTTATTTGGGAAGCCATAATCTTTTATGCTCAACTCCTAGAGCTCTTTAAGCCAGAAGGGACCTCTCTGGTTGTTTCATTTGTCTCATCTGTCTGTCCAGATAATACGAGCACAGAAGCCTACACCCATAATTTCTGCCTTAAGCCCATCACTTTCACCTAAATGGTAGCTTCTCTTTTATAGAAGACACATAATCTTGAAAGCCAAAATAGACTGTAAAAGTGAGCATTGTCAATGATGGTTATAGTTCCCATCTCCCTTAAGCCTCGAGCAATATTTAATCAGAGGATCCTAGCACTGCAGCTGTTCTCTAAGAACAACTTTATTTTCTGTCACATACAGAAATTTGCTGTTCCTTCTCTCACATTGTTTGAATACTTCCCACTGGACACATTTTAACTCATCTCACAGGAAGCAATAAACGTCTTTGTACCACCTCTCATGGTGAGTTCTGCATATCACGGCAGGAAGTAACATATAAGAAGAACCTTCTTTTGACAACACCCATCACTTTCTCACCAGACAGAAAGCTTCTCCTGATCTTCAGATACTCCTCTCAGTGTCAGGATGGGAAGGGATGGATAACTAGCAGGGGTGTCCCACGTACTTATGTGGTGTATTTCCACATAGTATGATTATGGGGTTACCTTTAGTTTCACTGGTTGGCAGAAGCCTTTGTTTTTGTCTTCTGAAGCATCTCAGAATGACAGAAAAGAGCAATGCCACAAGGGAAAGGGGCTGGAATTGCAGAAAGGTAAGTGTAGCTGGTTACTCTATACTGTCAAGTAGCTGCTGCTGCAAGAGAGAAAAGGTTTTACTCTCCCATGTGCTGAATTCTCTAGCTATTATCCCAGATTACTTTTAGACATGCTAAGTATCATTACAGCCTTCAAAAGGATAATGACTGTCCTAAAATTTCACCTTCCTCTTTTTTTCCACTCAAGAGGTTATTTACATGATTATGCCATTTAGCATTTGACCCAGTTATGAATTAAGGGTACATGTCTTTGCTGTGCAATAGGAACAGAGAGAAAACAGAGCAGTCTAGAGAAGATTTTACAGTTGTAAGTACGAGAGCTCAGGCAATCCCGGTAATGTAAATCTCTGCAGCTCGGGTTTATCTCACAGCTTTTCTACCATACACTTCAACCACACCTGTGACTCCCCACACCATCCCTACAGACTTGAAAAGTATCAAAGAAAATATTGTATGAGACATTGTTCTTCAGCATTTCTCATTCATTTAATGTAGAAATTTTCCTTCTAGAAAAGAGAGTTGTTGTTTATAAGGATAATTGTATTACAAATTTCACCTATTATGTCACGTTCTAAGGCCATCTGTAATTTGCAAAACTGTACAAGGTTCAACCCAGAAGCAAGATCTACCTGTACCATGTACCTTAATCATATCTAACAAGCCCCTATCTACAAAGAGCTCAGGGACAGAAGGGATTATAAATCTAAAGACAGGACAAATAAGAACATCTGTGAAATAAAGGACCACCAAGTAAAACAGTGAAGGGTATTTGTAACATGCTCACAAGTAGATGTGACAAGCATCACTAATTAATAATTTCATTTCAAAATACTTCTAGTTTTTTGGATGAAATTGGCTATATCTTTAACACTGCTCATTGTTGACTGTTAAAAATTTGTAGGCTGTAATAAAAAATATTGCCATCCCCAAGATAAGCCATTTTATCCCTCATTAAAGGAAAGGTAACTGAACCTATAAGCATAGAACAGATGTCTATTTTATTCTATGCCTTAGAAAGATTATTTGACAAATTATACAACTGGGAAAACCATACCTTAGGTTTGCACTGCCTGTATACACTGCCTGTGAAGTACAGCATTGATGTTATCGCTCCTTGCTTACATCTGTTGATATGTTTACACAGTTCATTGTGATATTCTGGACAATCTCTCAAAAAGCAAACTGAAGAGCTTAAACAAACACACATCAGAGTTAAGAAAATTATAAGAACATTTCATGGTTTTGTTTGGGGGGATTGAGGGCTACTTTTCTGTGGGAGAAACCATCTGCTTTTTGTTAGATATGTAATGAGCAGATTCACAGCCAGAATAAGATAAAAATCTTTCTAATCTAACAACTAAAGAATACCCTTGATAATAACTGAACAACTGTTAATGAATTCATTAGCATAGAACAAAAGAAAATAATAGCCTCATTTTGTAATTTCACACATTATTTTTGTGCAGTTTCAGCAACTTTTGAAAATGTGTGAAAATGAAAAGAAGCAAATCTTGGATTTTAAGTAATATATTAATAACCCTCATTACATTAAAAGGTATTAAAATACACCCTTTTTGAAAAATGCATCCAGCTATTCTCTTGGTGTGTTACTGAAAAAATCAAGAGCGACAGGTGGAGAGTCCCAAAGAGCTCACATTTGGCATTTGGAATACACTTTTAAAAAAATTAATTCTGTATTGAAAATGCTTTGTTTAGGTCATGGCATGGACAGTATCTAATGGTTTTTTAAGATGTAAGACTGAGGTCCGCTTGCAACTGGAATAGAGAATCTGATGATGCTGAACTGATATTGATCTGAAGGGAATCAGGCAGTACAAGCCAAATAATGCTGTATCATTTGGATACCACTCACTCATGCGCTTCGTCTAAGCTGAGAACTCCATAACCCCATTTCACTTGCTACACATAGTAATTAATAGTGAGTGAAGAGTTTTGCCCTTTGTATTACAGCCTGCATTTCACATCCACTTACTTTATCTTTCTCAAATTCCATCACACGTCTCCTTCATTATTGTTGCTTATAATGTAGTACTTACCCAAAGCAGGACCCCAGTTATCTGCTTGAAAGTACTTTTGATTTTATGAGTCTTGAGATATGCTGCTGTATTGTTGATGCTATTAAGGAAGTTCCAGTTTCTTCCTGATTATTTTATTAGCAGCATCCCATCAGCAGACAGAATTATTTGGGATCTTTCCCTAGAGCTCAATGACATATCAGTGTCAAGACTTTTCTAAATTCAGCAACCAGCTATTATGATCAATAAAGAATGAAGAAAAATCAACTGCTTGTGAATGAAACATCTGAGCAACCTATGCCAAGGTTTAGAAGGTAAATAGAAGATAAAGTAGCAGGATTCTCACAAAAAACAGAAAATATTTGCACTTCACTTTTCACTCTACTTCATGCGCTTTAAAAGGTCAGTGGCCTGTTTACACAAGGGGAGCACTTCCATTTTGTGGATAGTTATGAAATGTTGCAGACAATTAAAGTTGCTTTTTCCTGTCAGTAAGCTGTTATTTTCCTTCTCCAGTAAAGGACAAAATATCTGAGATTTTAAATTTAATTATCATTTAAAGTCTAGAGTAAAACATGGTTCTCTTTTTAAATATGTGCTAATTAGGGATGACATTTTTGTAGAATTTACAAATGTATTTGTATATGCACACATTTATTCATATAAATATATTCATATGCACTCCACACACAGGTGCTGCGTAAATCAAATGATGTTGTCATATAAGCATACACAGATGTACATGACTTTTTTTTGACCAACAAAGAGTATTACAGACATAAAAGTGTAAAGAGTGAAAGACTGTGCCTAGTCATCTAGCAGCCAACACACATCCATTGTTTCAGTAATTAAAAGAGAAAAAAAATACCTAAAATTTCTCCTTTCCTCCAGAAGTAACACTATAATTGGCCTGCCTCAAATACAGAAACTTCACAGCACAAAAAAGCTGTAGAGAATGTATTCACTCTTCCAGAGAGCTACAAAGCTCAGAGAGATAGTAAATTCAACTGGATCAGCCAGAAGCCAAGAAATGTGATCTTGGACTTGCCTTACATGAAGGAAACTGCAATTTATTAAATGCCCTCTCCTCCACTGACGTGTGTGTATGTACACAGCAATCAAGGCGTAGAATGGAGTGATAACTTTTTTTGTTTCTAATTACTATTGTTTTCTCTGCTTTCTGGTGACCAGTGGCAGGACCTGAGGAAATGACACCAAGCTATGACAGGGGAGGGTTAGGTTGGATATTAGGAAAAGGTTTTTCACCCTGAGGCTGGCTGGGCACTGGAACAGGCTCCTGAGGGAAGTAGTCACAGCATCAACCCTAATAGAATTCAACAAGTGTTTGGGCAACCTCTCAGGCACATGTTATGATTCTTGGGGAGGTCCTGCTCAGGGCCAGGAGTTGGACTTCCATGATCCTATGCTGGACACTCTGTCATGAAAAAAGCTTGCCATGACAAAGTATTAGTCTTTCATAACATTTCATAATCTTAAATTGTGTTTCAGAAGTGATTATTCTGAAAGGCAAAATTTTTCTGAGAAAACCAATCTTTTACCCCATTTGAGCTCAAGGTAAGGAATGTGAAGGTGTGAAAAAAAATTACCATGGTATACTACTCCCACTACAATGCACAGTGGTTTTACCACCAACAGCACTTTTGGAGAGCCTGACTACTTCTGCTGGCTTTGGAAAACCTCACCCAAAATGCAGATTCCTGTAAAACAAAGTCAGATAAGTGAGAAGATATTGATTTCCTTGTACCGTTGTATAACTTCAATATGATTTTGTACCAAAGTGCTACTGGTGAATCAGGCAGATTACTTATATTTGTGTGTACACACTAAGTTTATTGGCTGGAGAAACCAATGAACAAATTACTTAAAACACATGCTTTTGCTTTGTATCTGTGTGAAATACTAGTCTTCATGGAAATAAAATTTTGCATGTAAACTGCCAGAATTCTTCATATAAATTATTCACAGTTGATGATTTCATTGGCTCTGATACCAAGAACAAGCACATTTTAAATACCGTGCAGCATTATATGAGCCAAAAGAGTGATGCTTCTAGCAACAGAAATCACTATCAGTCTTCTAAATACTGTTTGGCTAGCCCTTTCATGTTATTCCCACCAGTACGTTCTCTGAGAGGTGATGATGCTAACTTTGACTGGACAGGTCACCTGGCTGGCAACAAATCATAGCACTTCAGCCCAATTTGCAGATTTTTATTCAACTCTGTTTTAAGCAGCCTTGTCCAGGAGGCCAACACTGTCATCCAATATGTGCAATGAAGCACAATGATGGTATGACTGGACTGAGTGATGAATAGAGCTCAGTTTGTACTGATGGACATTATTTGTGCAGACACTGGAAGCTTGTCTCTGTCCTTCAGGAAATCATGAGATGGCTGAAGGAACAAAATCCAGTCCTCAAAGTTCCTATAAACAGTGAAAAGGTCACTTTTCCTCCACTCGCTACCTTTTTTCTGTATTTACTACAGTCCTTAAGACTACAGTTCAGAAGTATAATTTTCCTTGTAATTTTTTACTTCCAAAAGTTCAAATTGCTATATTCCCATAAGTAATGCTTCCAGTTTGATCTCATCTATTGCAATCACTAGAAAGGACTTCCAGTTTGCAGTCACGTCTTAGCAGAGACCAAAACTGGGGCTTTGGCCAGTAAAAGGCTTTTTTATTGCTGTTTTCTAACACAAGGTGCACTTCAGGTCAAATCCAGAAACCTGTTTTAGCTTGTCATCTCTTCAAGGTGTCTTCTGGTGAAGTAAAATCTTGAAGTCAGTAATAAAACTTACACTTGCTCTAATGGGACTCTGATGTCACTGATAACAAGTACTGAAAGTATCAGATGTAAATACACTCTTCTAAGGTTTCCCATCAACTCATCAGCACAGGAGGCTTAATCAGCTCAGGTAAGTATCCAAAGGGAACTGGCTGCCTAGCTGGATGAAATTTAAATGTTAATTCTCTGCAGGGAAAAAATTATAATAGGTTAAGTTCATACGCTTGTCTCTAGATTGAATTAGGTAAAATATTATGATGAGGTGATTTATAGCAATTGAAACCCCACTCCTAAGGGGTACAAGGATAACAAAGATTGGTGAACTAGCATGTTATTAAGTATTAATCAAGGGTACTAAAACTGATTCCACTGTACAGATACAAATGATAAAGAACTTTAGGAGAAACATATTTTTTTTCTTGTTAGAGCACACATTAATCTCTACATTTTTTTTTGAAAAGTATTAAGATGAGGGTGTTGAGAAAGTAACTAAATGAAAATGAACTAAAAGCAACTGCTCAGTGAATTTTCAAAGCCTGCTTTGCACAGTATTTATGTTTGGCAGATCACCAGACAGCTACAGCCATCAACAAACACTGAGAAACTGCCAACCTCAAGCTTAAAGAATTAAACAGCCCAAATGCACCAAACTCTGTTCTTTGAGGGTTTATTAAACTTTGAATAAGTTCACTGGAAATTAGAAATCCCATTTGTTCTGAGCCTTTCTGAGTCATGTTCCTAGACAAATGCAACACTCCATCTTTTAAAGGCAGATTTATTAAACAGGCCTGCGCCACAGTGAGATAGTTGCACAAATGTCACTCTATCAAGTGTCCTTGCAGCGTTGACTGCATTTGATCCTGAAGGGCCCACATATTCTTAAATGCAACTGCATGCCAGGGAGGTTGAACGTGCTCTGTATCTCACAGCATCAGTCCTTTTCTCTCTCCTTCTCAATATCTTGACCTTCTCTAGAGCTACCTAAGTTCCTCAGTGAGGTGGATAATCTCAAACTAGAGTTAATATCTTCTGTTTATGTATATTTATAATGTATTGTAGCATGTTGCTCCTCAAGAGAAAAAAAAAACAACTCTGAAAACCTAACTGGTGCTCAAATCTAATGCTGGAACGAAAGTCTGATGTAACAGGACTCATGAAGAAACACTGGTCCCATTGAAGTCAGTAGAATGTGCCCATCACTGCAACAAGATAATAAGGGTTTTTTATGTTCGTGCAAAAAACATTGCTATCTGCTGAGTTAAGGCTGGGTTTACCTTAAGGCAGGGCTGCTCTCTGTAGGTACTGTACTCAGCCTGATAAGTACTAAAGGCTCTTGCATTGCTGAAGAGCCTCCTGTGATTCTGTTTTTTTCCTGTGAACTGTCAGACTGCAGGTGCAAGGCAATCGTGCTGCATTTCATGGATGAAAAGAGAGCATACAGAACTAAACCTGGCAATGCTGAAGGTGGCATCTTGCTTCCTACTGGTCAGACTTCAGTAAAATTACCAGATCTCCATCAAATCACTCTGTGAACTCAGTTAAAGTTTATTGCAAACCATTGTCAAGGAAGGCAGGTTATACCCCAATGACAGATTTGTACCAGTGCCTAAAATTAATGATATCATGTTCAGTGCCAGAAAAAATAACAATAGTGTAGTAATTCTAAAAGCCACGTCAGAACCACTAATTGCTTTATCTACATGGTTTATTATTTCCTTACTTGATTTTTTTTAGCATCTTGTAAACAGATCCTGAGATGTGATTGAAGTGCAAAATATTCTTTTCTACTAGTTCAGTCACTGAGAAGTCCCTCCTTTTGCTCCAGATGAAATCCTGTCTCTGTTTAAGTGAGTGTCAAAATTAATGTTGAGTACATTGTGACTTTGAATTTCAGTGCTGCTCTAATTATCCACGGAATGCTGACATGCATGAAATATGGTGTAAACTACAGAGCTAAAAGTGGTGACTGACAAGACTTTGCATGGGGGAAAAAGAAAACGTAAGATATCAGAAAGAAAATAACAGTGCTTTGGAAGTTTATTTATTTGGACACTATAACCCAGAATTTATTTACTCTTTTGTACCTTTATATTTGTTCGTAATGCTAAAAAAAAAAAATAAATTTGGCTGCTTCTCAAAAGAAGTAATGTTCCAACATTCATTTTCAGCCAATTTGGTCTGAGTCTCTTGTTGGTACAGAGACTATCCAAGACTGTAAAATCTGTTTGCACTGAAGTAATATTCATGTTAACTAGAATCAGTCAAATCTGACTGGAGAAAATTACTCTAAAATGGTGCACAGTTTGGTACTATGAATTTCAGTAATGGCAAAGTAATAGTGAAATACTTTCTTTGAGAAAAAATGGGTTAGATCTCATTAGAGAAGTTAAGTCTCTGTAGAGAAGCATCTACATAGTATAAGTGTTGCTTAATCTGTACTACCAGATGTGCAAATAATTTCACCTAAGAAAATTACTCTGTAAGATGCTGCTCCTCCAAGCAGTTCAGATGTATGAGTGTATTAGAAAATTTAGACTTGTTTGCTTTAAGCCATCTATTGTTTTCAATATACTGGATAGAAACAGAAGGTAGTTTCATCTTTCACTAACCTTCTACAAGTGTTTCTTGCCCTCTTGCAAACTCAGTGAGCCTTTGGCTGGCTACTGTAAATCATCCAACTGTCTGTATTCATTTTCAGAACTCTTAAAGATCATACCCTTCATCAACTACTGCATCATCACACATGTTATTCCAGTGATTAAGTACAGTTACGAAGCAGGACATGTTACTAAAAGTCACTAGAGCATTAAAAAGATTGGGTAATTTGAAAGAAATAAATAATAAGATACCCAATAAAAGACTTTATTCATTTAATAATGAAATTTCCTTGTTATGCATGTTATAGGGGTATAGAAACCAGATTCAGTTTGAAAATAAGTTATAATGTAAGTGAAGTAACAAAGTAGTAATGAAAACAAAGCATTTCAAATCACAATATATACTAGCATTTTATCAGTTTGTTAGACAGACCTATGGATTTTATTACATGTTATATTCCTAACTAACACTTGCCTTTAGAACTGAGATGGGCTTGTTCCACTATTCTGTACTCTTGTTATAATGGTTTACTCTTTTCCTTTATAATGCATTCTCAGATTTTATCAACATATGCAATGAATACAGTGGTTCTCTTGATTTTGTATCTAGCACTACTTTTTTGTTGGTTGGTTGGGGGTTTTGGGGGGTTTTGTTTTGTTTGTTTGTTTGTTTGTTTTGTTTTGCTTTGTTGTTGGGCTTTTTTAGGGGCTTCCAGGAAAGTCATATATTGTTTTCTATGAACCTCAGACTTCTTAATTAGATCACACTTAGAAAACAGTATTTTCTTTTTCATCTTTACAAGAGTGTTGTGATTTGATAAAAACAGATTATGCTGATATAGAAATAAGAAATGGAAGTTAGCCAATTACTTGCTGGTAATGGAAAAAAGAAGATACCTTTTATAGATATCAAATATTTAGCTTCTCCTCTCATTCTCATTAGATGGTCAACATCTTATGCTCAAATTTTTATAAATAAAATGTCAAATATGTAACTTACATGTTTTATAGCTGTGCATTACCACAAATGAATAATTTTATGTACTATTTAATCAATTAAGTATTAATAAAAAATAGCTACTGGTGAAATGGTGTGGCTACTCGAACAGATGAGATGGCAATTGAGAGAACATATAAAATTAAATAAAACACATGAAGCATCCCTTGGAGTACACATGGAATCAAAGAGCATGATAAATAAAGCTGTGTGAGATAATTAAAAACATTCAAAGTAGTCACCCAAAGTCAAGAACACACACTGTGTTGGTTATATGAAAATAATAAGGACAGTAAATAGAATAAAAGAAAGAGAAACAGTTTCTGAAGGGGCTGGCTTTGATGTCTAGAGGATGCTTCTGAAGGACTAGTACTTTTCTATGACTGAAAATATGTTCGAGAAACTACAATTTGTCATTTCCCACCCCACTCCATCTTGTATATTTCTGCCTATTTTTTCATATACCTTTAGCAAATTTCCTTTTGGCCCTGGAAACACTAATATATGCAAATGTTTCAAAAAGGAGCACCTAGCACTAAACACTTCAGTAAGATCACTCCTTTATAGATCTAGTTTCTTAATTTTTCTCCCTTCAAAATCATACTCAACATCCTGGCCGTTCAGCAATCTAGTCTACCTCAATAGTGTTCACAGAGATATGAATATGTATTTAATTTGGTGT
Organism: Campylorhamphus procurvoides; assembly: GCA_013396655.1. Lineage (NCBI taxonomy): Eukaryota > Metazoa > Chordata > Aves > Passeriformes > Dendrocolaptidae > Campylorhamphus > Campylorhamphus procurvoides. The sequence goes on along the minus strand of WBMV01000272.1, from coordinate 324,275 downwards.
ATAAAAATCACAAAATGTAATTACTAAGTTGACGTTTGTCAAGCACCAGCATAACCAGTGAGTTCTGTCTTCTCTCCAGTGGTAGACTAGGTGATCACAAATTTACACAGAGCTGTCAGACTTCTACCTTTCCTTCAAATTTGGTAAAAACTAGCAAATGGGTCACAAAGATTTTGAAAAGAGAGGGAAAAATCATGAAACAGGTTAATGAACATCCTGCCAGCACTAGCACAATAAATATTACTCCCTTAGGAAATCAGGTGAAAAGTACAAAAGGACACAATATTTCAGAGGGAGAAATTCTAGGTTTTCCCTGCACCTGGTTTAAGGCTGTATTGCCAACTTTGTTCAATGGGTGGGGAATGTGGAGCTGAAGAGACACACTCTTCACACATAGTTATCAGTCAGAATAACCTTAATGCTGAGTATGGCAATTTTTTTCTTTACAGCTGCAATTTCTATTCCTGCTGGGTTAATTTGTTGTTTGGAAATGTCTTTTGCATGAATGAGCGTTTTGCTAGTAGAGAATGATTGTGCCCTAGAGCTCTGCCTCTCTGCATTTCATCATGTTATGTAACTACTTCATGTCTATAAAAGCTATCTTCCTGTGTGGTGTGTACACACCTCTTTCCCCCGAGGACACAACTCTCTCCTTTGCTTACAGCTTTTTACCATTTGCACCACGCTTCCTTCCCTCTTTTCCATTTAAACTGGACCTACCTTGTCCTTCTAGTCTTGTCATCTCTTCAGAATGTCAGCAGGCCTACCTAGAAAATTTCATCACGTTCATATAGCAGTTCTGTTGTTTCTGCTGCCTTATTAAGGAAAAGAGATTTTCTTGGCAAGACAAGTGTTTTGAGGACTAGAGATGAGTCATGAAGTTAATGAGCAAAGACAGCATTAAGTCCAGCACTTACTATAAGGCATTACAAATAAAAGAATAATCATCCTTTAAAAATTCTAGAAAACCTAGAAAAATTTGATTTTTTCTTCTCTCAGATTTAGAAGCCGTGAAGTGGGAAAAGTAGATGCAAGAAACTCATAAAATCTACCATTCAAAAGCAAATGGAGATGTATATTCATTAAGAAAACATCACTGTCTGAAACTAGTCTGATTCATCATAGTCTGATTCTAGTAACTGAACCATGATTCACTTGACATTGCTGTCTCACAAATACATAAAGACAGTTAATGAATTGATTTAGCTGTCTAGTTTCAGGACATTTTTTAACCACTAAGTATTTGTTAATAACTCAGTACTGGAAGGGATAACATTGCCAGTGGCAAAAATCAAAGTCTAGTTATGAAGTATATGTCCAATATGCTACCCTTTATTTGAAATAAAAATTAGAACTCTGCTTTCCTAAGACTAAACCTTGATATTCAGCCATAAAATAGAAACACAAAAGTAAATATTAAATATATTGGACAACCAACTTCTTATTTATGAGTACAACTTTGACTGACAGAATGAGAGGGAACAGGACCTGGGGCTTTTGCCAAAGTTAGATTTCTTGTCAGCCAAGGGGGAAGAACATGAAAGAGAAAACAATGTTCTGTGAGTTTAATTCCTATTAACTGGGGCTTTTTTTTTGGTTGGTTGGTTGGTTGGTTGTTTTTTTTCACAAACGGGTGGTGTTTGGATGAGAAAGGTAGTTTGCAGTAGCAGACTGGTAATACATGGCAGATACAGTATCTCCTTTGGGGATGCTGGAGGCAGAAGTGCAATTTTAAGAGATTCTCACAGGTGGACATAGGAAGAAAGCTGCTCTTAGCTCCTAGGATCTTAGTCACAAACCTGAGTCCTCCATTTGAGCTCTTTTCAGGGGACAGAGCAGGGGTACAGACAGATGTTTTTCAATGCCTCTTATAGTTGATCCTTCAGTCAGAAGTTTTCCTTAGTTCCTTTCTTCCCATCCACAGCCACATGTGGGTCACAGTCTGAGGGAAATGTTCCAGGGTGTGAAGATAACCCCTTATACGAGATTTTATCTATGCCGAGCAAAAATCTGAGCCTTATGTAATTAATACAGGGAGTAAAAATCTGTCACTTGATGAATAATATCTGTGAAGAATTCCAAAATCTGCTGGATTAACTGGCACTCTTTTAACAATATGTCTCTGCAGAAAAGCTTAATAATTAAAATCCTGAAAACACAATCTATGTGAAAACCCAAGCTGAGAGGGAAGGGATTGATTGAAATGAAGACCGGGATACCTCAGCAGTCAAACTAGATTAGGACTATAGCTAATCCAGTAACATTCCTGCAGGAATAAGCAACATCAGTGTCCTCCCATAACTTTCCCTGCAACTATCCCTAGAAGATACCTCTTGGCAATGTACATCAGTTCATGTTTGTCCTAGAATCCAACTGTCATTATTTTTGAAGATGCTCACTTGCAAAGAATACAACAGGCTCCTTGTGTCCTGCTGGCACTGCAGCTCACGTGCTGGCTTCCAGCATCAAGGTCCCTCCAAGCTGCATGGTTAAAAGTTCTTTTCAGGATTACACAATGAAAAAATTTAAACACAAGAAAACAAGAATAAAAAGAGTTATAGTGTTTTCCTCTAATCTGGCACTTTGGTGACCGCTTCTTGACTCCTTGACTTCCCCAGTCCAGGAAGCACACTGAGAAGTGAGGTGCTGACCCAGCCCGGTGCCTTGGGGATGGTGAGGGGCTGGGGCACACAATTACCAGAAGGCAGGCTGAGGGAGTTGCCTCTGGTCATGAGGAGAGTGAGACAGGGGAACAGGTTGCCCAGAAAAGCTGTGGATGCCTCATCCCTGGAAGTGTTCAAGGCCAGCTTAGATGGGGCTCTGAGCAGGCCATTCTAGTGGAAGGCGCCCCTGCCTGTGGGTTGGAATTACGTGATCTTTAGGGTCCCTTCTGACCCTAACCACTCCACAATTCTATGATATTTATGTCAGGAATTTTTTTTTGCCAACCCAGTTTAGAATTTCAGGCAGTGACTTCTGATGCTAATAGTCACGTGATACTGATCTGTGCCTTGTTACAATATTTGTAGATGAAGCTAAAGAAGGTCATTAGCCCCTTTCCAATGTGTGCCTGTGAAAATGAGCTTTGGTGGTAATAGATTTAGACTGATGCATAACCTAATGTGATTAATGTGCTGCACTATGGATGCATTAGCAAATGTGGCACAAAGGGCAACGCAGGCTGAAATTTTGTGAACTATCCGTCAGATTTGTTCAAGTTTCTCACTTTTGTTGCACTGCCTGAAATTGTCATGCTTCACTCAGGCATGGTAAAGGCTAAGAGAGTTGTGCTGTAATGTTTTGAATAGCTGACATGAGTAATGGCCTTCAACATAATAGCATGAGGTAAAGTACTTGCAGTTCTTTGTGATATTATGTTATTGCCCTGCATCTCATTTATCTGCAGCAAGCCAGGCTACTTACAGGGAGCATTTCACTGCTGGTTCTTGACAAGAGCATCTCATAAGGACCAATTTGCATGTCTATATGCTTTTGCCATACATTAGCATGAAATACGCAAAGCATTATTCAGAGGTTTGCACACAGAGGGCCTTTGTATTGAAAACCCTGGAATTGCATTGCTGTTTCTCTTTTTATTAAATGAAACAAATAGAAGCAACTCTTCATAAAGTCAAATGAACCAAAACTATATTTTTCTCATCTTACAAAAAATAAACAGTGTCCTTAAAACTTACCATCCAAAAAGCAATGATTAGCACATGTGACCATTGTACTCACAATGATTAGCATACGTGACCATTGTGTTTCACAAGGTTGATTCAAAATAGAAGAGTCTCAGTGGAAAACTCCCATTTTAGAAACTCTGGATTTTTAATCAACTTTCAGTGTAAGTTTGAATCTCTGCTAAAATCAGTGAATTTGAGAAAGATTTGACAGTGGAATCAGATTAGAGTTCTGCAAAACTAAAATCCAAGTTGGAGTATAAATGTTATAATGAAACTAGGATTTTGATATTAGAGTTAAAAGTCATATAGCTTTGGTTTTAACTGTTATGACTCATGTCTGAATCCTGTATTACCGAACAGCTGGTCAGAATGTTGCAAGCAGTAACAGAATGCTTCTGATATATATTTGTCTTTTTGTTCCTAATTGTAATTCACGTGTTAAATTTGATTCCTCTTCTCTTTAGCCAACTCCTCTGCAGTCTGTAATCACAGATTTCCATACAGTTTATACTTAAATGTTTTGTTTGATTTGTTCATCAATGGTCTCTACACATTTAGTTATGTAGAATAGAACAGAATAAAAGTAATTTCTTGTATTAATTGCTCATGCTCACATCATGTTACTTTCAATTTTGCATTTCTAAAGAAGGTATAATACAGTGAATAAATGCCCTTTCCATTGTTATTAATTTCTTACAGCTTTAAATACTCATATTCTTAATAAGGGACATTATTTAATATAATAACATCTTTTGTCCAAAAATATCACTGTTTCATTGGTGCTGTGCTAGAATGTTGTAGTTTTAAAGAATTCATAGCAAAATTAAATCATTAACCTGATCCAGCAATGCTCATGAAATGTTTACTATGTCATGAAAGAGCTGATAGAAGCTGAATATGATAAGAATGTGATAAATAAACCTGAGAATATACGTCAAAGTTTTTTGGGAGAGGGAATTTTATTTTTTTGAAGCTTTAGGAAATTTCTTCTTTCATTTTGCATTATGATCAAAATATTTCTACCCTATCCCCATTTCACAACCCTTTTCCAAAGATTAATATTTTCCAATGATTAATACTTAAATTGTTAAATATCTAATAAGAAAGGGCAACAGTTTCAACTATGATACTTACTGAACCTATGAGGCCCAGTCTTAATTCCTTTCTCTATTGATAGCAGATAACAGATACTCAAACGTGGGTGTTCCATATGCCAAGTAGCTGTACATGTCATTCAACTGTTTTCCTCCTTAAATCTTGACAACAGGGAGAATCCTAGATCCTAGAAACCTTTTCTGTCAAATGGCTTTGTTTCTGCAGAGTAAGTTTTGACTGCAATAATTCAACATTCAATGGAAACAATGGCTAAAATTTCCAAATAGAGGATTTTTAGTACTGTAAGTGGATCAGTTTGTTTTGGTTTGGTTCAGGGATTTTAATTTTAAAATGTTCCTTGATCTAATTCTGTAGTCATATGCAGACTGTCCCAGAATGATATGTTGGGTTTTGTTCTCAATAATCACCCCCAAAAAATGTTGTCTAGGGCACAGTTGCTCCGACTTTTTGTTGTACCCTGGATCTATTTTGGAAACCTTTCATTCCTGGGGGGAATGTATTATATCAGACATAGATTTCGGTTTCTGAAATTTAGCATAACCATACCTAGGGTAGTCACAGCAATTTTAAAGCATTCTTTGAACGTGAAAGGGTTTTCCAGCTCGTGAATGGAGCAGTTAATATTTTAACAAAATTGAAATAGAAGATCACCTTGTTTTGACTGGTTTGGCTGCTATTATCAAAGCCTACCTCTTGAAATGCTACAGCGCATGCATCACAACATGCCTGTCACCTGGGCCCAAGAAATTTTATATATTATTCAATTTACAAACACACATGCACATCTTTAAAAATATGAAGGCAAAAAATATTTTCTGAATCTTTATTCAAATTAGCGCTAGTAGGATTTCTTTGAAGGAAGCTTTTTGAGGCATGTTTGATCATTTTTTTAATAGAAATTACTGTCTCAGACAGAATTTATTTTGCTGAACTTGTATCACATTGCTTCCTCAACTGGAGAGTGAAATTCCTGGTCAAATGAGAGGACAGTGCTTGCTGTGTCAGTATCATAGCAAAAAATCCAGCCCACTTCCCAAAAATCCCAGAAACGACATGTGGACAAAGTGCTGTAGAACTGTCTTTGTACTTCATTCTCTAATGGAATAGCTCCTCTTTATGCTAACAAGTAATTAAGCATTGATAGGAGCATGAGTTTTAGACAAAAAACTTTGCTTGATTCTCATTCAACATACAAAAGCACCCTAATTTTTTGGTTCTTAGTCATTTCAGAGTTTGGAAGAGGTTCTGTCTGTGGGGTTTGTTGGGGGAGAAGAATTGGAAAAGTCTCATTTACAGATTGTTGTGGAAACAAAACTAACACAGATGCACTAAGACCCTTGCAAGTGGAATTCAGGGAGCTATTTCGGTTTTTTTTGCTTTTATGCAGTAGAAAAAAATTATAACAGAAAGCAAAGCAAACGAACAAACAAAACCAACCCAGCTTTTCCTCTGGCAAATGGAAAGAGAACATCTAGCTTGTGTCCTTGCAAATTCCAGCCCTCCATTTTTCATATAGTCACACAAAGACTACTTTGTACCTTTAAAAAATACTCCCCTAAGAGTTACATACTGTCAAGTTTTTACTGTTGTTAATATTGTCAAAACAATGTAGACACATATAATATTCTTTCCCTGCAGCTTTTATTTTTACATGTCATTTGTTGATGGTTTAGCTTACTAAATCTTTCTAAGAAGATATAAAAGCATCTCAAGAACCATGTGGTGCATCAACATGAGTTTTAGACATGTTATTTTCAAATGCCACAAAATTCCCCTGTAGTCAGTATTCAGCTCTCCTTGCCTCTGTTAACATTTCCTAATCTGCCTTGGCACCCTGACCTTGCAATGTTTTGTTTGATAATTTTCAGCTTTGCTCTCTTTCAATCTTAATTGTCTCTGCTCTGTGAGTTTTCTTGCACACCATTTCTCATAGTACTCGAGGCAGAACTGGCAGAGATGTCACTGCTACACAATAGGGGTTTCAGCTGCTTCTAATTTGCTCCCTCATATTCAGAAGTGCTTTCCAGAGGCACTATTTCTCACAATTATATAAAAATATGACTTGTCTAATGGAAAAGAGAGAATGAGAGACATTACTTTCCAGCACTAGAATAGGTAACTTTTAAGAGTGAAATAATTAATCCCTTTATACTGTGTAGCATTTGATTTCTATGTTCCAATTATAATGTTAAAAGCAATCAAGAATCAGCAGTTATTTTACATTTAAAATGGAATTATGAAGTAATACTTATGTTCTCTAGAGCCAAACTTTAGAATATAGGGGCCCTGTTTGATAGATGTTTTATCTTCCAGCTATTATACTTACAGATCCAAATGAAACAATTGACTCACTGAACTAAAAAAAACTTTTTCAGGAAATGCAGCATCTGCTGAGAAAAAAAAATCTTGGAAAACTATTAAATTAGATTCGGGTTTAATTGTTGGTTCCTCTAACAGTCTATGATGTCACCATGTATTTAAGTGTAACATGTCTTATTTTTTTTAATATTCTCACTTGTACTTGCTTGAAATTAAATGTATGCTTTTTGTTGTTTTCTGCAACAATTTGAAAATCAGCAGAAATCATTGTTTTTCCTTTTGTTTGTATTTGCATGACAGAAATGGGAGGGGTTTTCCACACACACAGTTATTAATTCTAAAAAAAACTCCTAGGTTCCTTGTTGCAAAGCTGTGTATCAAATATAGCAATATGTCCTTCCCCTGTTATTATTTGCATGTTTAATTTCTACATCAAAACAATCAAAACTGCCATTGCCATCAAAAATAATAGTATTATTTGCAACACGTTGGATTTAAGAACACTGTTGAACTCTCATAAATAAATCAGATTGCTAGGAAATGTCAAAACAGGAAATTAGAACACACTGCATTGTGTAAGAGTAGCTGAAAGTTTAATACTAAAATCTGGATGGGGCAAGAAAACCTTAGGCCAGAGAGATAAGATTGGGACAGGCCAGAACCCTTAGCAGGAATACTGAGTGTTCCAGCAAAGGACTGATTTGTTAGGGATGTAATCAGATCTGAGATCTGGGAAAACTGAGAGAGTCTACATGAACTACTGAGAGGATTAGTTGAAGGCAAATATCATGTCAGGCTAAAGGTTGAAGAGCCAGAGAAACTAAGCAGTTGAGAATATTTTTCAGAGGAAAAATAAGGCTAAAGACTAACATCAGTGCAGGGCCCTGGACAGGTGCAAGGAATTGTAATAAGGTCAGAGCTGGCATCCAAGCTAAGACCAGTGCAAAGAAACCACAAAGAACAGGAATCTGTCAAAACTGCAGCATTTGAACTGCATCATGAAATTGGTAGAATTCCTTAAGTTCTAACTAAGAAAGGAAGGGAGTGATCCCTGTATTAAAGAACACTGTGAAAAGAGACTGGAAGATCATTGCAGAGGTGGGTCTGACACAGGCTGACAATCATGGTTCTGAAGTCTTTACTTTCAAAAAACTAAGGAGCAGCCATTCTGTTTTATTTTGAAATTGTAACCTCCTGCTCCACTTCATGTAAAGGGATTCAGATATTCCTTGCTATTCAGTCAGAGAATGCTCTTCTAATTACATCTAGTTACTAATACAGATAAAATTTCTTCCATGCACAGGCATTCCCCATGATGAACAAAGATCTCATATTTTTCATAGCAAAAAATACCTCCAACTTTCACAAACAGTCAGAAGATGGGCAGAGATATTCTCCCACCTTACTCAGATGAAGAAAGAACATTTTTAGCCCAGCTTCTCCTGAGAAGTTCTGAAAAGAGTACTAAACAACCAAAAGTAATAAGCAAGAAAACAACTGGAGTTTGGCTGCATATTGATTTTAAGTTTTTTGCTTCATCCATGAGCATTCCTGTGACAATTTCACATGTCCAAGCACTTTCTAAGCCCTTCCTTATTATTAGCCTCTTCCTGGAGGCGGTATGTGTCTAAGTCACGTAGTAACCAGCTGAGAAGAGGTGACATGTCTTGTGATCATGCCAGGGGATTGCAACGATGCTAGTCTCTCTCCTTTATCCACCACCAATTTTCAACAATCTTAAAAAATTCAGTGTCTTTGATCCTGGTTGAACATGGCCAGCAGGCATAAACATCCCTGCAGGAGAAGTGGGAGACCGAAAAGCTGGCAGATGGACAGTACAATTCCATATGCCACATTTCCTTAGAAAAGCATGCAAAAGAGTATTCCAAATTCACAACTTAAATGTTAATTTTACAAACAAAATCTGCTCTTAAGAGGCTGAGTGAAGCTTGCCATATTATTAAAAAAAAAGGCAAAACAAAACAACAAACAAGGAAAAAAACCCACAAAAATACCTCCAAACTGTTACTTTTTGCCTACTTCCCTTTATTCCTCTTTAGCTTTTATAACCCACTCTCACATTTTGTACAGATCAAAAGAAAAGCTGAGAGTTTCACTTCAATTACTGCTTGGGCCAGCAACTGTATCAGGTCTAACAGTAACTACACAGTAGGAAAACAGTGACGCACTGGAAGAAAATTGCAATTGGAGAATGCTTATGTACCTATTTTCAATATTTTATGTGAGGCTCATGCAATATACCGAACTATTTGCCTACATAGCCTCCTATTTTCAGCTTCCTGATGATGAACTCCTTGACATTGCTTGGTCTAACTGTCCTATTTGTCCTGTTCTATGACTGCTCATGGAGCTGTGCACATCCACTTTTAGGAAGAGGTGGGCAGAAAAGATTTGTCACACACATGCAAAAAGCCATATTTTTTATAAATAATAATGGCTTTTCTTAACTAAGCCTTTTCTTAACTAAGGCAGTGAAAGGGAAATATTTGAGAGTTCATTTCTCATGTTAGCAGAAAGTTTGCATTATTCTGTTAATCAGTCTAAGTGGTATTCTAAATGACTATCTATTTGCAGCACTGGATGATTTCTCTAACTGTTAAAAGAGACCTGCAGTTCTGTCCTAAGCTGTGAAAATGTCATCAGAAGCAGACAGACTTTATTTGCCCTGATACTTTTCCCATCTGTTATTTGCTCAAATGTTGCTGCAGCTAAGGGGATATGGGCTAACCTGCCAGATTTCAAGACAATATCATTGCCACAATGTCAAAGATTATATTTTTTCCAATTGTCAAGTTCAATAATTTCTTTAAGAGAATAAATAATATTTTGTTCATAATGGAGAAAAAAAGTTAAGCATATAGGCACTGATTATACTGAAAATGAAGTACCAATGGAGTTACTAAAAAAACCCTAATCAGCAAAAAGTCCTCATCTTCTAAAAAAGGGGTTCAAGCACTCCTTTTTCTAGTGGCAGATAGATTTTTCTAGAAGTCATGATCTAAGAATACAGATAAACAGGTAAAACACAGATGTCTAGTATGGTAATCTATAGAAATGCAGCTGTAATATCATTCCAGGCTGCTGTATAACTTGCTTACTTCTAGCTTTAGGAGTTCAGAGTCAACATGACTCTTGTTTGTGCCTCCTATACACCGGAGCTACAGCCCACTAAAGCAGAGCTCAAACATGTGACATGCAGACTGCTCTCTACCCTCTGCAAGACGAGCCTGCACACGCTGTGGGAAAAATACACATCTGTGCTAAGTAGCACGAATGTGCTTTGGGAAGTAGAACCACTGGTGTGGTATAAAGTTGTTCTGCCTGCTAACTGAGTTATAACCTCCCTGGGAGGAAAGGGGCATATGCAGATGGTGCTTTGTAACCAGTCTGGTTACAACTGGTCTGTGCGTTCCAGAGGATTAGCTTTCCAATCTGTGACAGGAATTCATTCGCTTTCCTTGGACATAGGACAGTTGACTAAAGCTGGGTCTGTCCAAAGGTTGGTTACCATCTATTAAGTAATAATAAAAAGTCAGTTTAATGGCCAGTGGCATCCTGGCACCTTCAGGAAAGGTTTAAATGAGGCTGTTATAGTCATATATGTATTGGTCATTTCCTCACAACATAAATCCTGATTTGGCCTTCAAAATCTTACCCCCTCATGGCCAAAACTTGTTATTTTATCAAATAGTTCTCCATAGGCTTCATGCCATTTTGTATCTCATTACTTTGCTCCACTTCAGGGCAGATGATCCCATACTGTTTTTGGAAATACCAGTGTTTAGAATCTTTTGGATCACTGCTTGCTTTAAAAAATGTGGTATAGGATACTGATAAAGACTTTTTTATGATGATTACCTCCACTCTAAATTTTCAGGAAAGTGACTGCACACTCACCCAAAAGCAAAGAAGCCAGGCTGAAAAGAAGCTACCCTGTCTTCATAAGGCATTTAATCTGCAGGAAAAAAAGGTAGAGTCTCCTGCAATGTCTCAGAATTCATTATCTGCCTGGATAAGCTTTTACAAGTCACTTTGTTAAATTATTGGTATTACACTCTCTTATTCAAAGTGATTTAACGTCAATAATGTAGAGACAGAATACTGTAAGGGAGTAGACTGAAAGGGCTTCTAATAGGACAGGGACTGTCACAGTTATCATACAAAATCAGTTGTTCAGTTGAAGTAGCTTTCCATCTAGCAATTGTCTCTGTAATTGGAGTGATGACTTCTGTCAACTGGGATAAACCTCATAACACTGAGATATATCTTTATTTCTTGTTCTGCTCATACTCTCATCTCTTATTAAAATTCGTCCAGGTTCCAGATAAAATAGATATAATAGTAAACTTTAAAAATAAATTGTCCCCTCATACTGTCAATGCTTCCACGTTTGAACTTTCCAGCTTTTTCCTCATTGCTGTCACTCTTCATCTGCCTACTCTTTCCCTTGCAGTTCCTTGCAGATGCTACCTCCTAGCTGACGGATGCTTCATTCCTCTCCCAGAAGAAATAGAAGGAAAACAGGAAGCATTTATAAAGAACTGGACTGAATGCATTGTTTTAGCCATGGGGGTGGGGGGAAGAAAAAAAGAACAAACAAAACCAAAAAAACCCAACAAAAAAAACTCAAACCCACAACCAAACAGCTCACACATCACAGAAAAAAAACCCAAAACAAAACAAAACAAAAACCTTCAGTGAAGTTTCCTGAAATGGAAAGGAGAGGTGCTAAAACAGGTAGTACCTTAACTGTGGGAAATCTATTCCCAAACAAGGTTCTAGAGTCACTTTTCCCCTACACTGTCCAAAGAGCTCAAAATTAAATGGAATTAATAACTACTGAACATCAAGGCTGTTGAGCAATGTAGAGCACAGGCTGTATTATGCATTTCATTATCATCTAACACATGTATAATGTGCAAATGTCATCACATAATGTAGATTGACAAAAAGTCTAAATCATACTAAGAAAACAGTTTTATAACAGCAGTAGGTTGCTGGAAACTTGCTTCTATTAAGCAGATGCTAATGGGGAATTGTAGACACTGGTTCCTTGAACATAGATGTATTTATTTGCAAATAGCTAAAAAGCATGCACCAAAATTAGGCTTTGGTAACTGCTAGTAACAAATGGCATTAACTTCTCAGATTCCTGCAGCAGTCCTTAGAAATTAACAATCACAAGACTGAGCTTTTGGAAAGTGCCTGCATACTTTTGGACCAAATTGGCTTAGCCATGTTAATATCTTAGTAAAACACTAGCTTTATATAGCTCCATCTGAGCCCTGATGATGACAATTTCTTATTTGCTCTATTCACTCATCATCAAACTCGGCAATTTTCAGGAAACAATGTGTTTATTGAATCAGATTCCTGAACATTCAATGGCTCTAACTGGGGTGTTGTTAACAACTAAGTTATTTTTGGCATCATAGCCAGTTTTAGGGTTTCTACTATTATCACTCACTCTGTAACTGAGTGTAAATAGCTGCTTTGTGATCCCTGGAATTACAAAAAAGCAAAATAAAATGATGAGAGGATATGCAGATGACTGAGACCCAGTGTTTTAACTGCCCATAACATTTAATGTCATCATACACACTATGATAGATTACTTTTTTACTGACTCATGTCAAAATTGTGTGATAAGCAAATAATTAGACAGGAAGTCATTAAGAGCATTCACTGTAAATTTGCAACACATCTTTACAGATCTCTGAGAAAGAGTGTGATGCAGAAGATGGTCTTAAGCTGGAAATCAAGTTGCAAAATGGAAATGCCACATAAATGCTTACCAGTTTTATCTTCTTATTTACAACAAAGTCATTTTGCCTGAGACATCACAGTCTAAACTATTCTGCCAATTTGTCGTCTACTGAATCAGGATCAGGAAACCGTATGACTGTCTCTCTCTTTCCTTGTGAAGCTCATTCCATAATATCTTACGAGAACCTACAAAATTGAAATTTGGCAAAAATATAATTGGAGGCTCCACTTCACTTCAAAAGTATTGTAATAGAAGTTTACCCTCTCTCCTGAGGGCACTTTTTAAGGACAACAGAGACTGATTTCAGTTTTCCCAAAGAAACCAACTTCAGCCCTTTTCTCTATCTGCAAAGAGGCAAACTGGCACCTCCTTCAGCCCAGCAGGATGAAATAATAATCCAGTTGAAGGTTACATTAAATTTTGTGGAATTTTCTATCCAACAGTACTCTTCCAAGATGTAACAAAGAACTGAAAAGTCTGAACTGGGAAGGTAATGCAACAGAGGATGTAACTCAGCTGAGGCAGAGAAATCTTCCTTTTAAAACATACAGTTTCTTCAAGTTATCTCATAATCATGTTTGTTCATATTGTCCTCATGCAGAAGAAGAATGGAAAATTTTTTATTGTTTCCTGATTCTGTGTTAAAACTTGTAAACTACAGCATACTAACAGAAATGGAAATAACCTTCCTGTTCCAATGGCCTGTCTTCCTAGTCCAGTGGTCAATTCAGTGCACTAAAAATAAAAAGGAAACAGCTGCCTTCAGGAGGCAGTTCAGGGCCATGGTAGGAGTGATACTACTTGCCTATATGAGTTTTCATAGGATGAATATTCAAAGATAGTTCCTAAGCCTGGGGCTTTGATTCTATCTCATAACATATATACCCCTATACACCAAGTGAGCAGATCACGTGATACTGTACTAAATATGTTGCCTTTTGGGGATCCCACTAGAGGCATCCAATCTTCCATTGTATGAGAGGCTTAGCGCATAACTTGGATTCTTCAGCTTGAGTCAGACATTTGAAAGAGTGGTGGTGTTTTATTCAACTTTTACATGCCCCTCCAAAGGCCATAGGGTGTTCCTTCTCTCAGCAGCTCAGGTTCCAGGTAATTCCCAATGAAATCATTGGGTGAAAAGACAACAGAGGAATGCTCTAATTTTTCTACACCTCATGAAATCTACCCAGAATTTAGTCAATTTATGAGCATCCAGAGCTGTCAGTCAAGGAAATAAAATCAATAACTGTTTTTGAGGCACACAAACTTGTAAAGTGATTCTGGTTCCATTTGGACATGAGAGGGAAAGGAAATGTCTGTTTAAAAGTATTCAGCTACTATTTATCCCATTATATGGAAAACAAAAGGACTTACGACTTCTTTTGAGTTGCAATGTTTGTATTGATTATTAATTTCTGAGTAGATTATTGAACTCCACTGACATTAAACTGGGCAGATCATCATATACAGCATATCTTAGATTAATCTATTAAAAAAGAACCAATCACTGACACAGAGTTCGGAAACTATGATTGATGAATATTAGAAACTGTTCTAGCATAACTCATCATGCTTCTAGCAAATACGGTTTTACACATAGTTGGAGAGATTCTGATAATCCTATTCTCTTGGTAGTCTTTAATGAAATTCAGGGCAGGCCCTCAACAAGATAGAATTATCTGTCTAAAGGAAAAAGAAAAGTTTCCTATCAAGTTGTTTTGATGGACATTTCTGAGCTGATCTAATTTTGAAGAGATCACTACAAATGAGGAATTATACTGCCAAACACAAATCTTTGAGAGTTCAGGGAAGCAAAAGATCAAAATTTAATCACAAGGATTAAATATGCAAATTTATCCAAAAGGCACCATTTTGACAGTGCTATCTGAATGAGTAAACAAAAGTGATTGAAAGCGGAAAAAACTGATAAACCAGCTCCCATTTTTCTGTGTGTGTGTATCCTTCTGGTTGCATTAATAGGACCATTAATTTTAACACTCATCAAGCTATTTTCTTTTTCAAGAAAATGGTAGTTAGGGCATAGCATTAAACTAGTGGCTGGAACCTGTGTTTTCAATAGCTTCTACTTAGTTAGAGAGAGGCTTCATACTTCCTAAAGTGAACTTAAGACTTTTTCTTTACCAGCAACCTCATAGATTCTGGGCCCCCATGGAAGATAGGGTTGAATAAAAATGAGAAGCCTTTCCATTTAAATCCCAAAGCTAACTTTAGCTAAATCCAGAGGATTAAGAGAACAGCTCTCTCCTTCTCTCCTTTATCTTTTTCCCCATAAAGAGAAATAATAGAGATCATCTGAAGGTTTGAAAATGCTAGGCTGAATATGCATAATAGAAAATCCCATAAGGATACCAGCTGTGCATTTAGGGATGGGTGAAAAGTATAGGCTGTGAGTTGTGCAGTCATTTTCTCAGAAATACTAAGACCTGCTGCTAAAGAACAGGAAAACACAGTCACAGAGCCCACAGCTGACAAGCTTTATTGATTAAGAGCTTGTTTTTTTGCAGAGGCTTGTTTTCTAGTCATCTGAAGACGCAGAAAGGAGAGAAGGAATTGACATAGTCCCTTGATGGGTCAATTAGACTAGAACAAATTCATATCAGGGGGGTCTTTTTGAAGGGGGTGATGGTGAAGAAATAACCAAGTTTGTGAGCGTGAGGCAAGCACAAGTGGAGGTGTGAGGGTCAAAGCAGGCTGCATGTCAGGAAGCAAAGGGATCTACAGGGAGCTCAGAGTTCTAACTGTTCCAAGATAAAATTGTGGTAGATACGTCAATGGTGATAAAATGATATAATTATAGTTGTGCTTTGAGCCAAGACAGAGGGAAGGATGCAAAAATTTGGGTGGAGTCTCTCCTTGCATTCACTCAAGCTCTGCATGGCAATTGCATCCCCCATAGCTGCTGGCACAGCCGCTGCATTCCCTCTGTTGGCTGAGACACCTTGGGATAGTACAGTAACATGTTCTCTGGTAAACACAGTGTCAAAAATAAGGCCTAGGAGGAATGACAGAAAGTTTCACTGGTCTGTTGGATCTCTTTTCTTCCTGTCAAAATATTGTTTCCTTTGATATTTCAAAAGGAGAGTAAATACCAGATGATTAGATACCAGCCAGGGGCAATTCTGCATATACCTGTGCAAGGACAGGAGGAAACCCTAAACTGGGAGGGCATCACATCTCCCTGATAAAGAGCTCCTCGTTCTGTGCCTCATATATAGTCCCCTCTAAAGTGAACTCACTTTGCTCTCCTGCTCAGTGTCTGTCAGAACTTTAGATTTAATTTATCCTATAATAGGTCAAGGAAGGCTTCAAAATATTTGTGAAGCATTCATTGATTAACCAGAAACAAAAATGTCACACTTTTCAATTAATAATTCTAGGACAGAGCTGTCTGTTACCACTGTAATTTAAATTTTTATTTAGTGTGACAGCACTTGGTCATATTCCTGTTTAATTTACCTTTTATTAGGATGTTATTATAATTAAATTCCACCAGAAATATTGGATTATATCTCAGCTGAATACAGTGAGGGATTTATACAGCCTTATTTTTCCAAAAGCAGAAGGAAAAAAAATGTAAATAATTCACTTCAGCTCTTTACTTAAAAAAATGGGTAAGTAAACGGCTTTGGCACAGGAACATATCACATCTTCTAGGGAAGTGCACATACACACAGAAATCATCATTGACTAAGGCTGCTGACAGCTCAGAGAGTGTCGGCTGAATCTTATTTGATGTCTTCTCATCCGCCTTTGCTTCCTTCTCAGATTTAACCACCTGGGGCAGCTTTCCAGCAGAAAGGTAAGCTGAGAAGGCTAGTTAATATACTACTGGCTCCCCACATCTCTTTTCCGTGGCGAACAATTTGTTAGATAAGAGAAATATGCCTGAGTGGGGGATCACTCAGGAACAAAATTATTACTAGGTTTTTTTACTCTTTCATTTTGATTATGACATTCTTTCTGTGTAAATTTTTTTAATCATTAATGATCTGCTAAAGCACATTCCTCTCATTAATACCTATGAAGTTCTGGAATGACTATAATCAGGCAGCTCTTGCAGAGACAGGTGATCTGATTAGCTGGAGAGGATCTTATTGCTGCAGAATCATCAGAGATTATAAAGTTCTTGTAAATTTAGCATGGATTTTGGATTAGTCTCTCATATTGTTAGCTATATTCAATGAATACAGGTAATTTTCCTTCTATGGGATTCAAACAAAGGTGTCTTTAAGGACCAGGATATGCAATCAAAGTAAATTGAACACTGCTTTACATGTTATAGCTTGTTAAAGCTGAGAGAAAGACAGTGTTCCCTTATGCCCATGCACAAGACCCATACCTTATTCACATACATCGATTTTCTAGGGATATGAGGGACTGATTTCTAAAGGTGTAATTGAAACGGTACTGTGAAATGAACTGCACGCATTTTTTTGTGCTACAATGTACTATCAGGAAAGAACACAAGTGCATTGCAACTGCAGAGCTGTGTCTCTAGCAAAACAGTAGTTTTAACAGGACTGATGAATAAGACTGTGCAGTTGTTCATAAAATGAGTTTCCAACTCACTACAGGATGAAACACTGAAAATCTTTTCAGATCATATAAATTATACGTATATGATATCTATGGCTTCACTGAATTGATTAATTTGGAAAATACCCTAACAGAAGTAAGGATCTGTAAGGTAAGTCACAGAGCAACTAGCTAGTGCAATGATATATGTCCTTCCTTTAGTCTGAATGGTATTTTCATTGCCTAGTGGAAACTTTCAGGGTTACATTTTTATGTGAAAGAAGTATTTTTCCCTCAATCACATCACAGTTCAATTATTTACTATATTTTTGAATTTGTTCAGCATTTTTAATGCCAAAATTATTCCCATTGAATTGGCCAAGAAATACAGTTGTACTGGATGGTGGGTTTAATATGGTGTGTAAGCTATTCTATTAGTAAAAAACTTTATATTGTTCTTTCTACTGGGTAGAATGCAATGACACAATGTTTTTATTAATAGAATATTTTTGTTGATTGCCAGAATTATTTTATTAGCAATACATCTATAACACTAAGTTTTAATAAAATTGTGACTGTTGGTGTGGTAGATAAATGCTTGTATAAATTCTACCTAAATATCAATAGTTATTTCATAGGATATGTCCTGTATATTCTAAAGGTCTGGCTAAGAAATGCTTCATGTCTGAAAATGTACAGCAGATCAAATACAGAAGGTGTATTTAAGTTTATAATACTTCGGAGTTTTTCCTATGGAGTGAGAAACTGCCTCAACAATGCCTCAGTCCCAAGACAAAACAAAAGGTATATCAGGTAACAGAAAAAAAGACAAAGCTTTGTCTTCTTCTTCTTCTTTTTTTTTCTTTTTTCCCCTAAATAACTAAGAACTCAAACTTTATTTTTATTTTACAAATAACTCATATTTGTTTCAGATCAGAGAATAATGGAATAAAATACTAGAGCATGTTTGCTAGGTCCTATTCAAATCAAGCTCCTCTGGTAGATGTGAACCTATGTGAGCTGCATGTGCCAATGAGAAACTTCAAGTCTTTTGGATAGTCCTCACTTCTGCATGCTGCTTGAAAATGCAGACCACTTTTAGAATCATCTAAATGTCACTCTGACTAAGACCTCTCTCTCCTACACAAGTTTTGAAATCAACAGGGACCAATTTGACAGGGGGAAGAAACCACACTATAGTCAAATGTCATTTATTTTTTCCTAATTCAGGTCTTTGTAGTTCTAATATGATTTATCAGAATATGGCTGTATAAGGGTAGTGGCATATTTATTACATTAATATGAGCATTTAGGGGCCACAAATATACCTTTTACTATTGAATATTGATCATTTTATATTCTGATGTTGCTTCTTTAATGTAAAAGTGAAAACTATTTTGGTCTACTTTGTAGTATGGACTTTTCTCTAGAGGGTAGCTCTAAGTAATAGCAGATTTAGCAGGTTCTTTTAATTACTTGTAGAAAAATGTGGATATTTGATCAGATGAAAATGCTTCTCTTTCTGAATCCAAAGAATTTGTATTGGGACTTACAATGTGCCAAAGATAATTTGATACCATTCATATTAGATTGCTTTGTTAGTTTGAGTTTGAAAGGGAAACAACATCTGCCTGTTGCCAAAGTCCATTCCCTTTGAACCATGTTTGGATAAAGCTCACAGCTGAAGCAATTTACATAATGAAAAAAAAAAATCATTATTGTCTTCCTTATAGAACAGTTTTTTATACCTTTCCTAGTTTGTACTGTGCTTCAAATTGTAAAAAATATATCAGATTTTTGTCTGAATATCAAGCTCTTGTTTTAAAAATAACTTTATAATTGTAAGTTAATAGTTAATATACTTGAACACTAGTATCATGGGAAGCCAACACTGGTGCCTGAGCACTGTGTATGGCTCAACATCACAGGAAGGTCACAGAATCACAAATTCACAAAACATGTTGAGTTGGAAGGGATCTACAAGGACCCTTGAGTCCAAATCTTAGGATTTGGACCATCCCCACAGAGGACCATCCCAACAGCCACATCATGTGCCTGAGAATATCATCCAAATGCTTCTTGTCAGGCTTGGTGCAGTGATTTCTTCCCTGGGAAGCCTGTTCCAGTGCCTGACCACCACTCTCCAAATAGAAAAAAACCCTAATCCTAGTATGATCTGTCTGTGGGGCACCCTTTCAGTAAGCATTGAAGATCATGGAAGCTTGGAATGATTCGTTGATCTTCTTGAATAACAAATTCATGACCTTCATTACTGTGCAGTGGATGTGTCACTTTATGACTGCTATTTCCTGTCTACACCTGGACTTCACCTGCCTGACCCAAACCTCAATGATTATAACACCCTGAAAGATCAGCCCATGGCTCAGAAGGGCTTTAGAGTGAAACAACACAGACGACCATAGTATTAGTAATTCTAAACAAGAGAGGCTAGAAACAATAAGTGATCAAGAAGTCACATCAGATGAGAAAATTAGATTCCAGGATTCAAGATTTGAGATCTCATATGAACCAATATCAAAGAACCCTATTTTTTTTCAAATTAAGCATTGTGAATTAAATGTATTTTGATTCTACTGTGTTTGAAATTTCCATCTATGAATAAAAAAGACGTGTGTATTGATATTGAATTTGGACTTGCATAAACTGCTTGTGGTCTCACAACTATGATGAACATAGGTCATAGTAACATTGTTATAAGTTAAGAATTTATTTTTTTTAAAATTAACTGAAAAGTTAAACCAAATCATTAGTCATACTAAAAAAAGTATGACTTATAAAAACTCTTAGTGGAATGTTTTAATTTATTTCTCATAAGAAATAACAAATATTTATGCCATTTCTTTATGAATTATGACTTCAATACTTCTTAAAGATCACTATAGTTTTTTATGCTAGGTGCAGACAAGGTGGGACAACAACAGGAAAATGTACACCCACACTTTCAGTCCTATCCCACCTTGTCCATTAGTTTTGTTCCAATTCATCAGCACTGCAACAGAAATAATTTCTGGACTACTCACTACATCTTTTATACAAGAGTGTTTCTTACATGGAAAGAGATAGTAAGAGATCCTTACATAGGAATGGAGATAAAGGCAAGGGCTGAACCTACTTTTAGAAAAGTGTCATTGAACCCATTTCCCCACCCCTACCCCCACCCTGCCAAAATGCAGTTCTCATTCATAAACTGAAAAAAAAAATGCCCTCCTACAAGAGATGGAAAAGGAAAATAAATGTATTCATTTCCAATTGATTACTTCAGGGCTTTATCTTCATGACTTTAGACACAGGGGTGAAGAACAGTGTCCTAGATTTTGACACTGGGCATTGGTTTCTTAGATGGGGGCAGGATAGATGAATTTATTACCTTCTCCTTTGTATGGTTTTTCTTTCACGGAGAAGCAAGTGACTTTCTGATAGTTATTGTTGGTAAATGCTGAAAACACATTTGGATTTTATTGGAGGTATTACTCTGCTATTACAGGTCAGGTATCCTACACTCTGCTCCTGATGTGGAGTCATCTTTAGAATTCTCACTTACAAAGAGTCATTTCTTTGAAAAATATCTCACTGTTTTTTCTCCAAAAAGATAGACACCAGGGCAGAGGGTTTATATTCTCCAGCTGCCTTCTTGCAAGAAATTAAGAAAGTGGGGCCTTAGGTTTATACTTCTAAAAACATCCTCTCAAAATCAATTCCAGCTAATATAAACAAATTAATTTTCCTAGACCTACCCTTGTATTTATTTTCCTCATAAATAGGAAATTACTTATTGGTTATCTGTGGTAATATTTCATGTTTTCAGTCAGAAATATTTACTTCGCTCCCTGAAGCACCAATAGCACTTAGTGATATTAAATTTGATATAATTTTCATGTTTCATCAGATAGGGCTTTAAGACTGTGCAGTTTTGCCTATTTTCTACGCCATGTAACTTCCATTATGTTGCCAATAAAGCAAGCTACAGAAAGCAGAAAAATTATACTAAAGAGAGCCATAGTACAATATAGAGCCTCTTACCATCAAATATTTCAGGTACTGCTGACTGCGACCAAAATTCATAGCCATCTGTCAGTTTCTGGATTTAATTTAGTTAAACATGACAATCCCTTCCTGCTAGACAGCTGGCCACATAAACCATGTCACTACAGTGGAAAATCTCAGCAGAAAGACCAGTAAGTGAATAAACATGGAGTTTTATCCCTATCCAGAACCAAATAAGAATACATATATTTCAATTTTTATGTATATATATTTGCATATATATATTTAATATATATGTATACTCAACAAAACCTTTTCTCATATTTTAGGAGCATATACTTCATGGAAAATATAGTTTAATAATTACAACATAGTTTTTTATTATACTAATATCTCAAACTGCAGACTTCACACTTACCTAGATTAATAAAAATCTCAAAACCCAATATTCCTCCAAAATTACCAGAACTTTTGTATTTTCCAGACACTATAATATCACACTGAGTTCATGCTCTTTATTGGCAGTTTAACTTAGCACAAATGAGGATGCCCTCCATTCTGCAGGGAGATGAATTTGTCAGTTACAAGGATCTGATCAGAACTGTTAGAACCCTTGTAAGTTTGACTGGATGGATACAACACAAATATTGACTAAAATAAAAATGTATTGATTCTAACAACCTTTCAAAATATCTTTTACATTTACACCAAGTTTGTTATCACTCTTGTGCATTGAAATCACAGATCTGCAGAAGCAGAACAATCCATAGTCAATATATGAAACAAGGTATTTACTGAATGTGTAAAAGCACACACTTAACTTTGACCAATGAGCAGAAAATCTCTTGTTGCTGGTAGTCAAAGAGACGAGAGATGCATGTCACTACTGTGAATCACCATGATCACCTGAGCAATCTCTTCTCTTTAACAATATCAGCTTGATATTCTTACTTAGGGATTTGGTAAGTGCTTAACATGAAAAAAATGCCTTCCTCCAGCAGCTAAAAATAACAAAGTTCATAGAATCACAGAATGGTTTGTGTTGCAAGGGACCTTAAAGATCATCTAGTTCCAATTCCCTTGCCACGGGCAGGGACACATTCCAGTAGACCAACTTGCTCAATGCATCATCCAGTCTGGCCTTGAACACTTCAGGCAATGCTTCCAGGGATGGGGCAAACCTTTAAAGTTCTTGTCATTAAATCAACTTCTGTTTTCACACACAGCCTGACAAATTATATTACTCATATCATTTGCTTTGAAAGAATCCATAAAGTATTCATTGAAGACAATGGTGTAAGTTTTAACTAGATTATTCTTTATGAGGTGCAGTATGACACAGATCAGCCTGACTGACTTTTACATGAACGTAACAAAAGGGGGAATAAAAGAGCACACTGAAATGGAAATTCTTTCTGAACTGAATAGCAGAATAAAACAAGAGATCAGTGTCCTTAGGAAGCGTTTTAAGATGAAAAAATTTAAGTCAGTAATGCTGACAGATAATAGATTATTACATATGTAGGTGAATGCACATAAATAGCATGCGTATGAAAGAGAAGTGGCGTGATTCCAGTCTGCCAGTTAATAAGAAACAAGAACTGCCAACCAGGAGGCTGGTCACGGATTGTGCTTCTGCACAGGGGCTATTTAGATTGGGAAACCAGGGGTTTGAATTCTGGAAGGATGAGCAGGTGTGAAATAGAAGGGCTCCCAAAAGGAGAAAGCAGTCTTGGAAAGATGAAGGTGGAGGTCAGGAAGATCCTGGAGTTCAGATTACTGGGGAAAAATCAGCACCAATTGAGCACCCAGGGACCTTGCCCACTAACACCCAAAACTGGTGACTAAGCAGTGGAGAGTATGAATTGGCATGACTTTCTGCCTATCCTTCCTGGAGTGAACTCCATGTTGGGAAGGAAGCTCAAGACCTCAGAATAAACCCAAGCATAAAGTAGGGGAATCAATGCATGGGATGAACAAACAGGGTAAAAGATCTAGTCCCACTAGTTCCTAAATAAAATGGCAGCATCCAGTTCCAGTATGGGTTGTAATTTCTTTGTTTCATCTGCAACAGAAGAACAATAATTTCCATAATTTATTTCTGGAAAAGTTTTTTTATACCAAGATGGCATAATTTTGGTTTAGGGTGGAAAAAATCAATTGCAGACATAACTCGTTAGAAAATGTGATGCTTTGAGACTGACACTCGCCTTCCTCACTCCTAAATGGCAAATTAATTAAATTAAAAGACCTTGGAATAGAATTACAGAAGGTCTAAAAAAAACTTGCAGTAAGCTACTTTTTTTAAAAAATTGCTGTTAGACATCTTTGTCCTTAATGGGAAATTAGTTTGGCTGGCTGTGCTTCAATTGTTTTGGGGAAGAAGATGGATTGCTCAGCAGAAAAAAAATCATGTACTGCACCACCATGGCACTTGGTAGCAACTGAAATTTGCATTGCTTACGGAGGAACCCCAGGAGCCCCCATAACCCAGAACAGGGCTCTCTCTGAGCAGGGTATACACTGCCCCCATTAGCCATCCAAGACAGGGCTCCGACCCATCTGTAAGAGACACCTGTGCTCTCCATTTGCTCTATAGGTAATTAATAAGCCAAGGTTAGATAACCAATAAACCTGACATGGATAGTTTGGAAAACTCTGTGCTTCCTTCCTGCCCCTTAGAAACAATTAGACATGGCTCACTTTTTGTCACAGACTTACTGCTATACACAGTGACAAAAGTCCAAACCACAGGTACTTCAGCAGAACAAGGAAGGGAGCCTTTCTTCTCCAGTCTGACTCCCATGCACATCTGCTGGTTGAAGAACGAACCCCATCCACAGAAACAGTACTTTAAAGGATTTATTTAGCCATCTTGGCCCATCCGGGCTGATTTTTGAGCTTGTGACATCAGCAGCATGCCACATATAAGCATTTTGGCTATAGAAATGCAGCAAGTAACTTTACACCTCCTAGCACATGCGGGAAGTGTAATAAAATTAAGATATGGAAATGCAACTACTATATGACTAAATCCAGCAAAATTAAATAAGGAAAGAAACCTCGTTGTTCTCTGCATTCATCTCTTTGAAGGGAAGAGAACATGCTCTGAATTACTTTGTGAGGATACACAATCTTGACAGTCAAGTTTTACCAAAGATATTTTTTTTGCTGTTGAAATAACATGAGTTCTTTCATGGATAAGCAAAAAAAAAAACCCAATGGTTCCTTTGTTAAATTATTTTGATCAAGTTTTTCATTCAATTGATTATTTGTGTTTTGCAAACATAAGAAGGCAATTGTTACACATGAATCGTAGCTTGAGAGGCAAAAATTACTGTGTCCTCCTGCCAGCTATCTGAGTAGCTCAGGGCAGTCTTACACACACCAACAAAGAGCTAGAAATGCACTCACCTGCCCATAGTCTATAAAACTAGGCCATAGACTCTTGGAGTCAAAAAAGGTGATTATGGTTTAGAAACACTGCATTTAAAATACAGAAAGCAGAGGAGGTTCGGTGCTTTGTGGAAATTTCACTAGGATAAGAGTATCACATCACAAAATCCTAGGTAACCTTTTGGAGTTTGTTGAATCTCCTCACAACACATTCTTGGGCAAATGCAGACCTGGCTGTTTGCTGGGACATTGCTGAAGCCCTTCCAGCAGAAGCAACATGGGCAAGAAACCAGTCAGTGTTCACACAGAGCCTGGAGATTCCTGAAGTGATTATATGGGATAAGAGGGTATGGGATAAGAGAGTATAAATTTCTCAAAGTCCTGGTTAAGCATCATAGCTATAAAAAAAATTTAAAAGGGGGTAGGGAAAGATAAAAAGGTACTCATAATTAACATCCAGGCATATCTGAGACCACTGCTTCCCTGCTGTGCTACTGAGTTATTCCAACCCAGGCAGGTTTGATTTAACACAGGCAATGTGTACCAGTTCCAGGTAAGTCTGCTTGATCTTTTCTCTAAAGTAGTGAGGGTAAGCTCATAGGACATAAACAGAAAATCAGTGTGTTCAACCTTCAGTGTAAGACAGAAAATATTCTTCACTGATGACAGAATTCCAGCTAGGCCCTGCTGTTTTCACTTAGGTTTTCTTTAGAAGAAAAGGAAACTGTCAAAATATTTATTAAAAAAAAACCCTCAACAAACAAATAACATTTTAGTGCTTTTAAAAATAAATAAAGTAGTAATTCCTGTCAGCCTTTTATTTTAAGCTCTTTCAGGTCTCAGTATGTAAAGCTAGTCATAGACTTGGAACAAAAATTTCCTTGTGTATACAAGCTCTTTGTATAAAATGCAGATAAGTATTGTTGCAGCTGTATGCCTATGCTTGTTTATAAAAACCCTTCAAACTGCTTTAGCATTCACTATTCAACTCACATATTAATGTAAGTATACATCAGACTGTGTGTATACTTTTAAAAAAGATTACTTATAATGTTGGTACTGAAATAGACATAGAAAAACTATATTAGACTGATGAGACAGTAAATTGAGAGTCTTAAATGTGTTTTTCATTTAGCATTGGAGGTGGGAAAATTAATATTCTGAAAGTTATTACAAGCTTATTTTATAACAGATATGAATAAATTACCTCTGTAGCATTGCCTACCAAGAATGAGTAGTCTTACACAAAACTAGAACAAAATGCTCCCCTCCATTTTGATTAACCTGAGCAAGAAGAAAAGCATTTGTGTAGCTTCACTGATCTTGAACAGAGCTTGTCTGAGCTGAGACTTTAACAAATTTAAATTTCAAAACACAATGCTTAACCTTTAACAAATAAAAAAAATCATAATGACATGGCTTACCAAAAGCTTGATGAGTAAGTCATGCCTACTTCTGCTCTGGCCATCAGAGCAATGGCCAATCTTGGGAAACAACAGAGGGGAGAGGTAGGTCACACCTTTTTTAGGCTTTCTGAAGCAATTCATGAAAATTACATGTCACTGGACATTTCTGTTTCTTTAAGTTATAAAACTGAAAGTAAATCAATGTGAGTGAAAATTTCCCTACAGGACAAGAACAAAGAGGATGTCTGCTAAGCAGAGCACGTAGCAGTTTCAAAGAGATTGTGAAGAGTGAAAGGACCTCAGGCCTTGCTCCTCTAGAAAAGCATTGCCAATGCTTCCTCATCATGCTAGGTTAGAAATGCATAATACATGACTCTCTTACTCCTAACATTGGACGACATATGCAGCCAGGCAGGCCTGTCATATTTTTTTCAGAAATGAGTCATCTTGAATGTATTCTTCTTTCCATATATTCATCAATGCATAGGTTACTTGATAGAAAAATCCAAATTCCTTAAAATAAAATAAAAAAACCCACAAACCAACAAAACCTAAAAACAAAAGAAACCAAAACAAAAACCTGCTCCTTCACACTGGAATGCAAGGACTGTAAGGTGTGCAGCTTTGAGCCAAATCAAGGTGTAGCTCAAGCAAACAATTTTTCAGTAAAAATCCCCATCCACAGCATTAAGGATTTCTATAGGAAAAAAAATAAAATTCTTGGCTATTGCCCCAGATTCTATTGAGTAACATTTTATTGAATGCTGGATACTGTAACATGAGGCACTATTATTAAGAAAATATGGCTATTGCTTTCACAGAGTAAAACTCCCCTAAAAGAAGAAGTTAAATAAAGGCCGCAAAGGGCAGAAAGGTAGCAAAATGAAAAAAGAAGGAAACATCATGCTTTTAGAACTTCACTACTGTGAATGGCAGGCATCTGACTGGCATAAATTTGCAAAATTCTGCTTGTGATGCTGGACTTACATCAACTGAAAATAAAAGTTGTGAAGAGGAGAGTTTTCCCTCTCCTTATTATGGACTACTGAAATAGTATTCCCACTGTGTCTATCTGGTTTTGTGACACTATAATATCCATGTCATGTCCATGCTGCAGAATAAAAATTGAATGGCTTTTTAGCTACAAAATTAATTGGACTTTCATTTTACATGGTACATCCTCATTAATACTAAATTAGTTAATTATGATAAAAATATTACCATAAATAATATAGAGATTAATAATTTAACACCTCTAAAAGTATTCGCTTTTTTCATGAAAGCTTATGTCTAAAGCTTACCTAATCACCATTTGGATTGTCCAGAAAATTTCAAGCACAGTAAACTGAGGTTTGCACTGCCCTTGTTTTGCTCACTGAAAGCTCCCGTTGCACTAATTTAGCTCCTAGGAATGTGACCAGCTCTGCCTGGCACAGCCCTGCACCTGGAGATTGCACAAGCATTGAGGGGTTCCCACTTTAGGAACTGACGTTATAATATGTACCTTGTCTTTAAGTAAATGCTTCCTCTCCAAGTTACAATACAGGTTTCAATCCTAAATCTAGTCTAAGTCTAACTGTATGAGTGACTTTATTCACAAGACAAGACTTTTTTACGTGAACATCAGATATTCAGTGACACTGATACCTTACTGCTTATTGGGAAAGGCCTGAGAGAAATGATCTTAGTTATTGGTTTGGATGCCTGAGTGAAATTGTCTATCCATTTATTCCTCATCCTGTCATTGCCTGTGAAAAACTAATGGCGATTAATTTTTCTTCCAGTTATCATCCATCTTCGCTATTTAGAACGTAAACTGAAAGCTGAGAAGGTAATTGGGAGGTATCTAGGCATGCCCCGTTGTTATTCTATTCCCTAAGCATTCTTCCTGCTGTCATAGGGAGCAGGGTCCTGTGTAGCTTTGATCTACCTAGTCTGGTTTTAAACTGAGTATGGGTTTAGATTAGATATTAGCAAAAAATTCTTTACTGTGACGATAGTGAAGCACTGGAACTGGTTGCCCAGAGAAGCTGTGGATATCCCATCCCCTGAAATATTCAAGGCCAGGGTGGATGGGGCTTTGAGCAACCTGGCCTAGTGTAAGTTGTCCCTGCCCACTGCAGGAGAGTTGGAACTAGATGATCTTTAAGATCACTTCCAGCCCAAGTCATTCTATGGTTTTATGACTCTAGTACAAAGCTGCGCAGCAGAAAAACATAAAATAAATATTGGTCTTATGTGGTAAGGAGGAACTGAAGGAAAAAAAGGATTTGGAAAATGGGAACATGGGACTTTGTGCCACCTGGAATGAAAGCAAAAAAAACTGATGGAAATAAGAAATAAATTTTCCTCCAAATCGTACACATGACATGGAGCTATTAGTTATAACAACATAGTTTTCCAGAAGTACATTCTCACAAAACCAGCAGGACTGGAGCTCAAGATAACACATGCACAAAATCCATTAGCAATTTGTAAGAGCTGAACCATGCTGACAGACTAATTTCTCTAAACAGCAGTTCTGGGCTGAGCTGTACAGAATTTGCCACAGCACTTCACTGTGCAGCACCGGCAGGCTTGGCACCACCTGCGATGAACACCTCGAGAAATGTCAGCAAATAACACCCTTTTTTCCGCTGCTGCTGACAGAGCGCCCAAAGAGGTCAGGTGGGAACAGGTCCTATGTGTATTACACAGGCATACATCAACATTTAACATGCCAAAGGGCAAGGGAGGTGATGACACACTCAAGTCACTACCTCTCTCTTTCCTTCTCTCTGGAGGGAATAATGCTATCCACTCGGTGGCTTTGCCTCCTCTGCAGGGAGCAACTAAGGCTGGAGACAGGTGTCTTCCTCATCCTATAGCTGGGCCAGAAGTGCTACCCTCCCTGCTCCACAGCATGCTAGAGAAAGGAATAACAGCAAGGCTGAGGGGCCAATGAGTCAAAAATGATTTTAATGCTTTTGACAGAAAGGCAACATAATTTTCTGACAAAAAATAACATGCACTCTAGCCAGTTGAAACATACTGGTAATATCTCTGTAGGCAGACATTACAGAAACAGCATAAATGTTCTGTAGATATCTGACAAGCAATTTAGCTGAACTACACCATATCCTAGTAATGAGTCTGAAGGAAGACCCCCAAATCCCAGAAAACAGGGGAAATTGACATAGTGGCGAACAGTTTCAAAATCAAGGCACACTTTTTGTGCCACGCTATCAGGCAGTCAAGCTGTGATAAGAGAGTTTGATTTCATGATGTGCCAAGCATGTCTGAAAATCAAGCTCCTTCATGGTACTTCAAGCTGGGCAGTAAGCATCAGAGGGCCTAAAGTCAGCCTAGCCACAATTCATGTCAAAATTTCAACTTTTTAACCTAGCTCCCACCTAATTCATACAGCTACCACTAGCAGTATATTCACTGAGAGACAAGAAAAAAGAACTTAAAATACAGCAGTATAGTCTTTCTTCTTTGCTTTATTAGCCTCATAAAGTAACACTAATTTTTACAATTCTCAAATAAAAATCCAATGGCTTTCTGTTACAAAGAGAACTGGCTTTTGAAATCATAGATTATACTCCAATTAATATGGAATTACTGTGCTCTGATAAAATATGTGATGTGAAATGTATAATAAAAGAGGATTTTTTCAAGGATAATAGTAATAACCATACACCATGTCATAGTATTTTTCATTATTCTAAAAGAGTTGTTTTAGCTATTTTTTCAATAGTTAAAGTAAATCTTCAGAGACAGGCAACTAGAATGTGACTGCAGTTACACTGTTCTTGTTTGTTCAGGCACATTAATTCATTATTGCAGAGCTGTTGGTGACCAGTAAGTTTGTAACCTATTCACTTTCAACAAAGGAAAATTGGATCATTTTGTTTATGCACTGTATATACCCAAATAATTATTCAAATGTTGTGCCAAGACGTAGGCCCCAGATAGAGGATTTAAGGAAGAAACAATATTTTAAGCGTAAAACACTTATAAAATTTTCTGTAACATTAATATCACTGTAGATAAATCTTCAATAAATTATACAGCCCCAGTGTAAGACAAATAGTAAAATAAATAACTCATCTTCCACTACATGACGGGAAAAAAAAAAAAGAAAGAAAAAATGTGCTCACCTGCTTTACAAAGGGATATCCATCTCCTTAATGAGATTTCTATCAAATCTTTGAACTTTTTTCACAGAATCAACTAGATTGGAAAAGTCCTCTGAGATCAATGAGTCCAACCTATGACCGAATACCACCTTGTCAACAAGGCCATGGCACTGAGTGCCACATGCATTTTTTGCTTAGATACCCCTGGAGACGGTGACTCCACCACCTCCCTGAGCAACCTGTTCCAATGTCCAATCACTCTCTCTGTGCAGAACTTCTTCCTAATGTCCAACCTAAAACCCTCCTTGGCGCTGCTAAGGACTGTGCCCCCTTGTCCTGTTGCTGGTTGCCTGGGAGAAGAGGCTGACCCCCGTCTGACTACAATCTCCTTTCAGGCAGTTGTAGAGTGTTAAGGTCTTCCCTGAGTTTCCTTCTCTCCAGGTTAAACAACCTCAGCTCTCTCAGCCTCACCTCGCAGGACCTGGGAAAATCTGAAATCTAAATGTAGCTGTTTTGCGCAGCTGGGGTACAAAGAAGGAATAGAAGATAAATTTTAGGAGCAGATACATGAGGTGGTCCTTCTATGACAAGCAACATAGGATTTGGAAGCAAATGTTTCTAACAGCACCAACAGAAAAAAGGTTATATTAAAAGAAAAAGGCAGGTCACATTATATTTCTGATTTTGAATTTGTTTATCAGAAAAATTTCCTGTTATTGTTGAATTGCCTGGTTTGTATATTAGTAAAATGAACTTGGAGGGTTAAAAATGTCTTTTATTGAGGGTTTTTTGGGATTTTTTGTTGTTCTTTTACGTTTTTAGAGAGCTCTAAGGAAATTAATTCTTCACAAAATGTACTAAATAACTTTTCAACTTCATGCTGCCTTCACGTCATTATTTATTTTTGTTGCAGCTTTGATTTTAATTCTGTTTTTGTAGTTTCTTTCACTTCTCCTCTCTTTTAAGATTTTACTTTTATCTGTCAAACATTCATACAGGCTAGGAAAAATCTTCTCAAGTTTACTCTATTTCCTAATGAAAATGTTTGTTTCGCCTTTTATTTCAGGGTGCACAGAAAAAGTGGGAAATAGACACCTATGAAATAGACATTTCTCCACATTTTCTTACTAAATCCTAAAACAGTATTGTGTAAAAAATGTCTGTGCCTAGACAAGAACTTTTTAGTTATTTTCTCACCATTCTGTAACTTAGAACTGAGAAGAATCCTACCACATACATCGCAGAGAAGATGAACTGCAGTTTTTGTCTAGCAATTCAAGGATATCTATTTTGACTATAGAGAATACAGATAATATTTTGAAGACCCCAGAATTCAGGGTATAATAATGGAACTGCAAGTAGCAGGCAGGTGTCCACTACACAGGTTTTGGAGCACATGACCATAAACAAACATGATGTACAGTTTCAGAAGCAGGTGTAAAAAAGGGACTTTTTTGCCATGGACTGTATTGGGTTTGTGTAGCAAGGATTTGGTAATGGTAAACCCAGACCAGAGATTCCCCTGCAGCCCGTGGTGCTGACCATGGTGAGTCAGCTGTCCCGCGGCAGCCAATGGAGATCCACAGGGGTGCAGGGATCCACCAACAGACCTTGGAGAACCAGAAACCAGAGTGGATGGATGCCTGAAGGAGCCTGTGACCTCGTAGGAAGCCCACACTGACGTGGGGTCCTGTGGACTTATGGAGAGACATCACACTGGACCAAGTTTCCTGGCAGGACTTGGGACCCCGCAGGGCACCCACACTGGAGCAGCCTGTTCCTGAAGGGCTGCACCCCATGGAAGGGACCCATGCTGGAGCAGTTCATTGAGAACCACAGCCTGTGGGAGGGACTCACATTGGAGAAGCTCGTGAAGGACTGCCTTCCTTTGAAGGAACCCCATACTGGAGTAGGGGAAAACTGTGAGTCAGAGGAAGGAGCAGTAGAGACAACACATGATGAACTGACCACAGCCCCCATTCCCCATTCCCCTGCTTTGCCAGAGGGGAGAAGGAAGAGGAATCGTGGCTGAAGTTCAGCCCAGGAAGACGAGAGGCACAGAGGGAAAGTGTAACTGGTGAGTGATCTCTCCCTGCCCTTGTCTCATCCCATGAGCCTGTCATTATCTTTTCTCTCCCCTGTCCAGCTGATGAGGGGAATGACAGAGTGGCTTTGATGGGCACATGGCATCCAGTCAGGGTCAACCCACTACAAGGGATCTTTTTGACATATGAAAGGCTAGTTCAACTCAGAAAAACAGGGGAAGTGCTGGGCTAGAATGCAAGGCTGAAAAATTACATGATCCTGCCCAGAAACAGTGGGCCTGGGGAAGATTTATTTTCACAGCTTCATTTAGCATCTCTATTTCCAGAATTATTTTGTTTCAGTGACATGTTTATGTCCTGATAAACTAACCTTTAATAATTAGAAAGCATTTTGCTTGATTTGGTTGTCTTGCTTTAGAAAAGCAAAGCATTAGTTTTAACTCAATACCAGAGCTGACTCCTGGCCCCTTTAAACAAATAGACAACCCCAGTCCACCTCCAGGGACACAGATATATACTAAAGATGGACTTGTGGTTGTTTTAGAACAAAAGTAGAAATGAATGGAACATGTTACCTAGGCAACAAAACATCTGAGCCGAGGTAAATTATAGAAAAAGCTGGCCAGCAGGAAATGAGTCTGGTGACAATGTCGGAGAAAGAGGCGAGGCTTCCCCTGTAACAGAAAGAGAATAAAACAGAATAATCCAGAATTGAGCAAACATTTCAGAAAAAAACCTTGCTAATTTTGTCTAGAGGTAAAAAGGTATAAAACTTATTTCCCCACATTGTTTTAAGCTTTGGTCTGTAGTGATGTGAGGCTTCTTTTGAAAGACACTCTTTCCCATTTTGGTTTTCATTGACTCACAATCCTTTCAGGATGCTCACCAGTGTTATACAAAGCTTCTGTTAGCAAGGGAGGAGTGTGCAGAAATAGTATAATACTTTGTTCCTGATAAAGTCAATGTTGAAGTTCAACTGACTTTAGTTAGGTGAAGATATCAGTGTTTTAAGACCAAATTCAAAGTCACTAAACTCTGGGGAAGGCTTCCATTTAGGAAGGCTGACTTTCTCAGTATTGATTTAGGCTATAGCTGAGAATAAGTTCTTTCCTGTAATACCTTTTTACAATATCAGGAGGGGCTAAATTAACACTACTTGCAACTTTTGAATATTTTCTAACTTCATACTTTTAAAATGAGTACAGAAAAGCAGTTTTAAAACAGCAACAAAGCATCTCATTATGAAGGGAAAAAGGAGTTTCTGTGACTAAGAAATGAAAAGATTTCATACATCAAGTCACTCGCACATATAATGAGACTGGAGAAAATAAAAAGGCAAAATTTATTTTATCTTGGCATTGAAGCTAAAGAGCTATTTGAATAGAGGAGTGATGACATATTTAGTGTCACATCTGTTTATCTAAGGGGCTTGTCAGTCCTGCGTGTCAAGACTATACATGTGTGTTCATGGGTATGTGGGTGAGATGTGTATATATACAATAGGATTGATAAGAGGAATAGAAGAAGATAATCAAAGGGCTTCAGATATGTAATGTGAATAATGTGATTGACAAAGAATAAGATAAACAAAGAATAGAGAAACCAAGTTGACATAATTTTTCTATTTACCACATTCAAAAATAACCCATTTTCATGTGAGAATGAGATTGTAGAAATGGAGACAGATAAAAAACAGCCTGTCAGTTGATGGCATAGCCAGGTAAGTTAAGACCTTATGAATTTTAATAAGTGTGTGGCCCTGTACAAATTCTATTTAAGATAGTGACAAACTTTCTGAAAGGAAATAAGATGACATTTTTCATACTGATTATATTGCTTAGGATTAGGTATATGCCAACACTCCTTTTCTTCACACACCTCCCTCCCCAAAGCCCAATCAAAACAACTGAAATCTAGCATTATTGTGCATATACGGAATATTCATCATTAGCAGGTAGGCAGAGATTACAGATGACTCTTTTGTCCTTTATGTCCACTTGTGTTACTTTTTGTTAGGATAGAAAGACCATTTTGAGGTGGTGTACAATGAGGCAGCTGAGAGGCTGTTAGTCATACTGAGCTATTCACTTGAATTTTTTTGCAGTAGCAGTATGGAAGCAAAATTGGTGCTGCGTCAGCTCACTGAATGTTAATCATATTGCAAGAAGGAAAATGTTGTTATAATGCAACCCTTGGGAACAGAGAAGGTCAGAGATGAGGCAAGAAAATATTCTAACAAGTATAGAAAAACCAAACTTTCCAATCTTACGCAGTCTAAACTGTCCTCCTTAATAAGTAACTCCTTCTGTACTGTGTCATTCTTGAAGAGATCTATCTGACCTGACTCTGGAGGCAGCAAGGACATTTAGCTATTGGGGACCCTCTTTTTCTTCCTGTGTCTCGCTTTTCTGAGAGAAGGCTTTGGTTTGGGAAAGGCAAAGAAAAAGTCGTTGATGGACAAGAGAGAAAACCATAAAGGTCTGCCTTTCTTTTTTATTTATTTCTTTTCATTGGGCTGATGGTGTCTTCATGAAAGTATTTACCTGTTACTTTTTGACCCATTAACATAAAACTAAATGCATTCCTTAGCCATTTTCAATCCTAACCTATTCAGCAAAGCAAACAAGTGAGAAAATATGAATACTAAGCTCAAATCTTGTTGACTACAGAGTAGGACTTTCTACTAAATCAGAGCTCTCCATATCTGCCCCAACATGACATAAGTAAATGAGTATTAAAAACTAGATGAAATAATTATTCCTAAAAAAAGCAGTTGCCTAAATATCAGCTTTATTGTTTATAAATGCTATATGTCTTACACAAGGTCCTGACCTCATTGGGAAACCTGTTTTCAAGATGTGTGTACACAACAAAAGATATTGAATGAAGTGATTGTAAATACATTATTCATTTCTAGTCATTACTGATGACCTTATGTGTAACTTGTGAGTAAGAGAGCACAGCACAGCTATGAATGATTGTTGTGAGGTCATCAATAAAGGGCAGAAATTAATTCTGCATCTACAAGTGCCTCATTGCAAATCTTGTCTAGTATAACCACGCTCCTTCAATATTTATGATTTTTATAATTCAGTATTTTTCTAAATTTAAGTATACTGCCTTGAGCAATGTGAGACAGAAAATATATCAACAGGTTTTCATCTAAACATGGCCTTTTTACCCAGGCCCTGAGACATCAGAGTATTGTTGGGCTTCATATACTGGGAAGGGGCAGATTATGCCTATAGCAAGCTGTATTTATATTAATAGAAGCTGTGTCATTGAATTTTCAATAAGGACAGTATCTCGGAATTTAGAGTAATCCATGTATTTGGAAGCAGATTTTAAAAACAAGTTTATGGAAAAAAGATACCTTATCTTTATGGGAAAAATTATTAGAGAATTAAAATTATTATAGTGTTTGAAAATTTTAAATTTACTAACATGTAACTTAAATACTTTCTTAGCGCACCACACAGTAAATTAAATCCATATTAAGAAGTAATGTCTTGTATATTACGAAAAAACTGCTCTAACATTAATACTGAATTCCTGATGGAAGAAACACTTTTGCCCATGAAAACTGCCTTGACCACAGTCAAGAATTTGTCTGTATTCAAAATAAAGAAGGCTTAGTTGATTAGATAGGTAGATAGACAGACAGACAGAAAGATTCAAAATTAATGGAATTAATTATTGTTAGCAAGACTGTTTCCTGAAACATCCTTCTCATTAGTAGCTTTTTTAAATTTCCTTCTCTTTAACGCTTTCTTTATTTTCTTTTTTATTTATTTATTTTTTCCTAAGAAGAATGCATAAAGTGATTTCTATACCTTTCACATTTCATTTGGAAAATTGATTTTGTTTCTCTATGTTGACAGAGAGCAGAGCATCCATCCAAATTCAAAGCTTGGCATAACTTATTAACAACTAGCAAATGTATATTGTATCACATCTCTCAATAGACAGACTTTTCAGTGTCAATTCAAAGTGAAGACTGTGGCCTTTCCTTACTGGAACCCTAGTGGGAAAAATCTTTTCTTTATATGCAGCTGTAGCAGCTGCCACAACAACAGCGGTGAAGATCTGCAAACATTCAAACCCTACCTATGAAACCTTGAGATTTCAATTGTTCAAAAGCTTCAAAAAATGTCCTTCTATTTGGATTAATCTGTGAAGGTCACCTCTGTGGATAAAAAGCAATCTCATCTTGAAATCCAATGGGTGTCATAACAAAAAGGGTAAACAAACAAACAAATTGAAAACAGAATAAAGAGATGAAAATATATAAACTTCTGGAGATAAATCTGGCATTACACCAGAGGACTAAGAGTTTCAACATGAAATAGATCCACATAGTGAAACAAAGGTTGCTTCTTTTAGCTACTTCCTCCCCTCTTCCAGTTGAATATATTCCTTGGGGAAAAAAAAAAATAAAACCTTTCTACTCTTTTGCTTCACTGAGGAATTGTATGTTTTCCAAGCAGGATTTAAATCAAAAGCGGGTCAGGCCAATACATAGCAAACTATGTCTCAGTATATTGAAGCCCAAAAAGGCCAGATAAAACTGTTTAGAGACAGAGTTTTTAGCCTTTAAACAGCAAGGTATTTATTGGTACAACGTTGGGGAACCCCCAGCTCATGCTGGACAAATAGTTCCAAAGTTTTCAGTGAAAAGCAAGACTATTTATACAATTTTGCATAGGATCACAACATCTTTTCATGCATATTCATAATATTGCAACATCTGATTATAATGCAACATGATTATAATATTCATAGTAGGTGGAGAGTAGGTGGAGCCTGGGCGCAGTCATCTCTTTTGGGGAATTTTGCAGGGGTACCTCCTGTTGCTTTCATTTTCTGAGGGTCGCGTCTCCACTCCTCTTCATTGTGAACTTTTCAACTTTCTCTGGTTTTGCTGATTCTTGCAAGGAATCTTGGACTTGGGCCTCTGTTTCCTGTTCTGTTTCTTAATGTTCCTGTTCTGTTCTTTGGTGTATCTTCCTTAGTTTCCTTATATTTATCTCTCAGGGCATAGTGACCCAAAATTTGTCTTTAACGTAAGCATTTTCTCAGAGAGAGTTCTCAGCGTTGATATTCTAAGCTAACTTTTATCTCTTAGAGCCTCTGCTCGCCTTCAATACAATGCACGTATGCTCAAAATATGCATATACAGTTTTCTCATAGTCTTCGCAAATATAAATGAGGGCTTAGAACAAAATATATATGGCCAGATATTCAAACTGAATAACAAGTATAACTCCACCAAAGTCAATATGAGACAAGATGAGGAACGGGTCTGGTTTCTTAGACTTCAGTAAGAAGAGAAGCCAGGTGTAGCGAGGGGATTCACCACAGCAGTTGCTATGACTGCATTTTGCTTATGGACATTATGTACAATATTAAATAGCTCTTAATATTTCTTTTGTTAAAAAACCCCAACCACCCAAACAAAAAAAAAACAGATAAACAAACAAACAAACAAAAACCAAAACAAGACAAAACCAATACTACAAAATACCCCATAATCAAACCAAATCACCCCCATTCCACCTCCAAACAACAAAAATCAGAAAATGTGTGGGTTTTCTAGTACAGAAGCATGTCAAGTTCATGAATTAATAAAGTTCTTCTCTCTATAAAATCTTTGGCTAGTATCCTTATGTGAGGAAGATCTCACACCATCTCCTTTGGATGCAAATATCTTATGAGCTTGAGTTTTCACTTTCTGCAGTGGAAATTTCAATCAGCAATTGTAAAAAACCCAGCTAACCTGGGGGACTCACATACATCCTTTGTCAGACTTGTAACTGCCTTTCCAGATGTAAATTGTGGGAGGTAGAAGACTTCTTTGGCTTATTTAGAAATGTGAGCAAATTGCTCAGAATGCAAGTTTGACTTGGAAGTCAGTTGCCTGTGGAAGAACACAGTAGCCATGACTTTAGACAGCTACTGAGTAAGTCAAGGTACACAACTGAGACAATAAAGTTCAAGACTAATGCCTTTTACCTGCCATATTCTGTTTAGTATTAATATTCTAGAATATTAACTTCTTTTTAGGCTTTAAATGATACTTTAACAATGATCCCAGACATTCATGCTTTCAGGCAAATTTTTCAGTTTTGTCGTGTACATGCATAAGAGTGCTGTCAATACTTAGTAAAATGGCAAGTATTAAAGCACCTTGATACCTATAAGCTATATATTTACTTATTTGACAGAGGCAAAGGTAGAAAAACAAACATCACCCTCACAAAAGATGGTACAGTGATTACACGTCAAGACATGTGATTAGAATCCAGGTATTCTGTTGTTCAGTGTTTCATTCTTATCCCAAAGTCCCCTCTTTCACTCTCTATGATCCACTGCATTAGTATAATGTAATCATTCCAAAGTACTCATACAATTAGAGATTTTTAACTTCATTATTACTGATGGAATTTGGACTAATTAATAATCCTCAAAAGACCACTTAGCATAATCTACATTTTGACAATAGAGCATGAAAATTAAAAGAACAAATGTATGCATATTTCCAGCTGTCTTAGAATTATGATGGTGACATTAATAATTTGTTATATTCATTGCTCAGCATTTATTGAAACTGCTCATAGAGCAAGATAAACATAGTTAAAATTAATGAAACCTGAAGAATACACATAGGATCAAAAGTCAATGTCAATTGCATTTGCTGCTTACAGAGAACTCTGCAGTTGTGAGATTTATGTGACTGATAGTTGACTGGTGTATGATTAATTGATACAAGACAGCTTTCTCATTTTACTGCGACTGAAATGCTACTAAGAGGTTACCAAAATTAAAGCAATTATTTATGAAAGAATTCTGTGGTAACTTTTGCATGTACTTCAAAGTAGTTCTTGTAGTGATGGAACATATAAAATTTTAATATCTTGAAATGAAATCCTCCTGACTGTTCTGACAATACCGTGGCTTCAATTTTAATTAAAAGCAGAAAAGTTGCCATGTATGTAATACATGATCATTTTAGCTGTATGTTTATTATGCAGGCTCTAAAATCAACTTTGGATGGCCGTATTAGATATTTCAAAGGCTTTTTTTAAAACCCTATTCTGTAACTTTAGTAAATTCTTTGGATACAGGCTTTGAATTCTGAGCTTAGAACAATATGCTTGTGGTTTAAAGCTTTTGCTTTGCCTATAATTGGGAAGTAGAAGACCATTGTCCAAGAGTTTGCAGCACACTAATATTTCCTCAGGCTATAAAACGTACCATTTGGCTTTGACTTCACTTGAATTAATTGTTTCCAAGGACAGGCTTGTCAGCTGCTATGAAAACCTTATACTGTTTACAGGCAAGGCTTAAACTTATGAAAAATGTTAGTTGCAAATAATACGTCATAAGATTTAAACAGGATTATGAAGTAGAACTATGTCAAATCACTTCAGCAGAGGTTATAGGCTGAATTCATCACTGGAGGCAAGGAATCAGGGCTGCTAGTGTTTCGCTACCAAGTTTAAACTTGCCAGTTCTAATGCTGACCTTCATCCTTTGCTTTATAACTTACCTACTGTCTGGAGAAGCAATTGAGGTGTTACATAAAACACACCTCAGTGAGCAGAAGAAATATCTGGCCCATGTTAAATCTGGCCTCTTCTTTAATTTTGATGTTCTTAACCAACATCATAGGGCGGGTTACAGAAGAATAGGGCCCTATAGAACACCTAGGCTATGAAGTGTTTAATTGTACATATTCTGCACAAAGCGAGTCCAGGTAACTTTTCAGTTTGTATGAACAGTTATGGCTACTCACGGATATTTCAGAGGGTGTTACCCTATGTCCCTTGATTCCACAGCAAGCGCTTTATCTACAATCATTTTTTGTCATTCAATATTTTTTTACAATTTCAAGGAGCTAATGATGTTGCAATAAACAGACATCATATTCATAACTTTAACTGCCAACAGAGGCATCTAAAATATTGTATCTTCAATAGTTTTCATCTTGTTTTCCACTCATACTTCTGGTTTCTTCATATGAATTTTTTTTTTTTTCACTAAACTGACCTCAGGAACAAAGCAGCAGACTAGTAGTATTACATATCACAGGTTTTTCTTTGCTGATAAAACTCACCAAACTGTAATATAGCATATTAGCTGGCAATGTGAGATGATATGCTCACCCTCCCAACCCTGTTCACTGGTAGTGGAGGACAAAACCCCATGCCCTTTAGTCTACTTTGCACTCTTTTCTGGGATCAGAAACTTACTTTTGGATATCCTTTAGCCTGTGGTTCAAATACATCACACTGAGCCTAACTGCTGCCTGACTTGAGCTAGGCCAGCCCTACATGATGCCAAGCCAACATGTCTTTCTCTGTTTTCACCACAACACTATGCAGCAGAAACTGCAAATAAAATGTAGACTATCTCCAGGGGGCACTTTGGAAGTCTAGCTGATCTGGATGTGAATGGCCACATTCTCAGTGGAAGGGGCTTCAAGTACCTAAAACTATTTGATATTAACTTGGATTCAGTTCATATACTGCTTATGAGGAATTCAGAGAGAGACAGAGAATTGTTGTAGTATTGTTTTGAAAGATAAATATACATACGTATATGTACATGAAAAAACAACTAACCACTGATAAGCAATGCTTTGGAAGATAGAAAACAAGGATGTGGAGAGAAGGAATTATTTTATCTCATCAGAGCTTTTCTTTTTATCTCCTGTTTTTCAAAGTTCTCATCTGGGATGTCCTTTTCAGACTGTTTTGTCTCTCGGCATATATGT
Organism: Campylorhamphus procurvoides; assembly: GCA_013396655.1. Lineage (NCBI taxonomy): Eukaryota > Metazoa > Chordata > Aves > Passeriformes > Dendrocolaptidae > Campylorhamphus > Campylorhamphus procurvoides. The sequence continues at coordinate 283,081 of WBMV01000272.1, read as the reverse complement.
ATGACAGAATTTTATATAGCTGTGCAAAAAAAATTATGTAGTCCGAAAAAGTGGCTCCAAAAATAATCCACAAGTGGCTCCAAAAAAAGATTATCTTCCCATTTAGGAAATGAGTACATTAAGACTCATTTAAACTATGGCCTATTATTAAATTCAACTTTCATCTGAAGGGCTTGATTACTCTCATTGGCAACTTCTGAAATCACAATCCTGTATATAAAATTGCATTTGCAGAGGACTTGTTCTTTTATTTTTGAATACTTCCTTCCCCATGGCTGAGTGCAAATCAAACATGGTTTTCACCCAAATTCTTTTTTTTTTGAGTAAGCAACAAAAACAGTGTGTGCAGATAAACCCAGAAGCTGCACACATTGCCTTCTAAAATTTGGCTCACCAGTATAGGCAAGTAACATATATTGATCTACATCAACACTGTATTTCTCTGCATAGTTAGCTGCTATTTCCTTCTTGAACTGCCACAGATTTATCACATCAAACTGTATGAGAAAGAAACTTACTCATATTGAACTATGATTGAAAATCAGCTGATGTGCAGTCCCTATGAGACCTTTGATGTTCATGGCAAGTATCATTCTCAACATGAATGGAAATGTAAATATAAGGCACATAACTTCAATCGACAGTGCACGAAGATGTGATGCAGATTTAATAAAGACATCACCACAGTTCATATCACTGAATAAATGGAGGTAATTTCTGTGATTCTACAGTTCTGTGCAATTCACTTATTGCTTGCAAATTTATGTGGCCTTGACTTAAATTGTCAATTATTGTTTTGCTCAATTGTCCAGTGTAAAGAACTGTCTTCATTTTGCTAGCAGAGCTTTCATAAATAATGCCGTGATGTTGGTTTTTTTTTTTTTGTTTTTTTGTTTTTTTTCTAATGAATGGTGAAGCTGTGCAAGTCTAGATTTCAGTGAAATTGAAATTATCTTCTGGAAACTACTTTGTCTCATTTCCTCAAGCCAGTGAAGAAACTAATTACCCCATCTTATTAATTGTATACTGTCACAAATGATTTTGAAAGCCCTCACGTTGACAAGCTTGCTTTTCAAACTGGTTTCCCTGCAGTACTAACCATCCTGAACAACATCAGCTGAGATGCTAAGATTCTGAGTATAGCTCCTGATTGATTTCTAGCTTCTGCTGGAAAAACACAGCAAAACAAAAAACTTAACAAAGAGGAAGCACTGAAAGTCCTCTAGACTTATAAATATTTAACAAACTTATAAAGAAAAGAAAAAGTGGATGTGGATTGTTTCTCAAAAAGTTTTGAAATAAAAAGGAAGAGGAGGGGGAGCAGCGGACAGGGACAGGGTAGAGATGGGGGATGGGGACGATGGATGGGAAGAGACAGGCAAAAAGAGAAAGAAAAGTTCTGCAGATCAAACTTGAGCCAATGCTCTCCTTCTTGAGCTGGGGATCTGTGACCCTTTATTTGTTTTTAAATGCTTTGTCAGAATCAATACTATTGTGCTCATTAAATTGCATTTTGTTAGTGATTTAGATGGTGTACCAAAATGCCAAGATACACTTAAGACAGCAGCTCTACAGACAGTGCTTCTCTTGACAAAGTGGTCACAGGTAGATATTTTATTTGATGTTTTACTGTCAATCAAAATAATGAATGAGCTAACCATCAGTGGTTTCTGGAGCATGCCTGAATACACATAAAGCCACTTACACAGGTACAAAGAGGATTCTTAGTGCTGAATTAGGTCATTTGTCTTGTTTTTAGAACAATTGTGGGGAAAAAACCAGTAATTTCGTTGCCTATGGGTACAGAGATGCTTGAAACAGAATACCTGTTGTTATGAGTGTATGTATAAATTAGGAGCAATCTGCTCTGAAGATGTTACTTAATGAGTTACTAAGAAAAAGCCTACCTGCTGCCAGAGGCAATCCATTACCCATAAGAGGTGAATACAAGATTCTGTTCTTTGCTAAGCTCCATTGCTCTAACGATTCATCCTATGCAGACTACCTCTCAGAACTTACACAGTATGGTTTCTCAACATGTTTTGAACTTCACGCAGCAGCAGAGTGGCCAGCAATTTTTGTGGTCTTCAGAGTAGAAAAATACTTCAATGAAGAAGTATACTTTTGTAACCAAGACACTGAACATTTCCACGGTGTTTTTGTTAAAGGACTCCTAGTTTCCCCAAGTCAAGTCTGTTTTGCTCATGGCAGTAATGGGGAGTGATCTCTCCCTGTCTGTATGTCAACCTGTCAACCTTTCATTATATTTTCTTCCCACTGTCCAGCTGGGGAGGGGAGTGACAGAGCAGCTTTGGTGTGCACCTGGCATACAGCCAGCGTCAACCCACCAAAAGGGCATAAAACTGACACTACAAAACTACTATAGTGCTTTTTACTTACGAAATTTTGATTCACAGGTCACACAATGAGACCTCTGTAGGGAGAAATGGGTAACATTATTCAGCATTTAGTCAACATGCAGAGAAAAATCAGCCAATCATTCTGCATGTTGGTGCTGTTTCTTTTCTGTGGGTTTTTGTTTTGTTTTTTTTCAAGAAAAAGTACAGTTTCCTGTGACAACCCAATACTTCCAAGAAGAAAATAATGGCTTAATTTAAAATCAAAATCTGAGTGAACACAGTCTTGAGCAATCTGCTCTAGCTGACTACCTGAATAGAGAAGGCAAACTGGACTAGATGATATCCAGGGGCCTTTTCCAACCCAAATGATTCTGTGAGTCTGTGAGTCTATTTTCTGCTTTTCAAACAATTTCTGCTGAACCAATCTATTAAACTTGCGCCAGTCTCTCACTAATTGCCAAAGAAGAGTGTCATTAAATCTTCTTTCAGGCATTTAGACTCTGCGTTCTTTGAAGAGAAACCAGGAATAACTAGCAACATTTTGGCTTCAGGCTATAACACCAATGATTCTTAAACATGCAACTATGACAGCAAGTAAAAAAAATGTACATATCAGATGATTTACAGCTCTGATGTGTCCTTGTGAAAACTTCAAGAATTAGTTTACAACCTCAAACTTCCTCCTGAAATGCTCTTTCAAGTTTGAAGGGATTTTCCCTTTCTGGGGGCTGCGAAGGCCTGGAAAGAAATGAAGAACTTTCCAAAAAACTGTGTTCTTTCAAAGTGGATCATGTTGTTTCTATATGCATTCACTTAGGAAAAACATTCTTGCAACTGTTGTTGGCGAAAGAAGATTGGTCTTTTCTGTATCATTTCAACCTATCCAGTGAGAAGGAAGACTCCATAATGATGCAAGTTCAACAGTAACAGGTGAACTAGCTATGACAGATACGATGTAAGATCAGGGCTCTATATGAAAAACTTTGCCTTAGTCAGGCTGTCAACATAATTTAAAATTTTTCACATAAAACCTTTTCCCCACCTTTATAAGCTGTAAAGGACTTTAAATACTTTAATATTTTTTGACCAGAATCATGATAACGATGATAAAATTGATTTCTCCGTAGGAGATGTATATACTCCAACAGTAAATCCAGAATGTGACAGAGCATTAATCACTTAACAGGAGAATATCTGTTGTTCTTTAACTAATGGCATTTTTCTCCAATTTTGTGCTACGTGCTTATCATTGCAGTATGGAATATCATTACAGTAGTGAACTTGAGAGCCAAAAATAAAATGAGTATAAATTAATTACTCAATTTAGGAAAAAAAATCCTATTTGGTGGAAATGGGAAACTAAATACTCAACAAAAATAATATGACCATGTGGAATGGTTAAAATAATATCGCTTGACAAAGTTGTTGTTTTTTTTTAACACAATATTCACAAGAGAAGTTTATTGAAAAGTGAATCTGTGTGAATGTGTGTGCACGTACATAAGAGAGGAATATTGACTAAAATAATCACCACCTTGGGAAAGGCATTTGATTAATTAACATACAAGCAATTAAAATAAATAGTTTGAATTATTTCATATTTCTGACTTAAGAGCTAGTGTTTGATTAGACTGTCATGGAAACTGTCGTATGTGATCTGATTTGTATTTAATAAGGAGTTGCTTTAAGAATATATAGCCCCTATAAAATAAAAAAATCATAGCACCAGAGGAAAGAATTAGATATAATTATTTCATATTTTGATGAAACTGAATTGAATTATTAGGCATTAAGTCTTCCTGAAAATAAGTCATGACTACTTGATTTTAAATTCATACAGCTAACACTATTATTACTGGCATCCAGTCTCACACTGATTAATAGAATGAATTTCTAGAAGTTCTGCTAAGCCTTGAAGTTTGGCTCATTTTGTGTTACAAACTGCACAAAACTTAAATATTTGACCTTTTGCCCTCCCATCACATACTTGTTACAGACATAATGGTCTCTCAAAACTAGATTTTCTGCTATGCCCGATACTAGTTCTGGAGTCAGTGTGTGACGAGAGATGCAAAATGTGTAAATGGATACTGAAAGAAAGGCAGTCTACCTGCAGCCATAATCAAAAAAGGTCTTACCAAATCCATGCAAAGTACTTTGAGCTTGGTCCTGCTACTCTTCTTTTAGTATTGGAAGGCTAAAGCATAATACTTTAGTATTGGAAGGCAAAGTGAGGACAATTTTATTTTTCTAAGTTCAGAAGCAGCATCCAAGCATTGAGTGGTTGGGACTGGTAGGTCTCAGACAGCCCTGGCAGCTCCTCTACAGTTTGATATAGACGAGCCAATTAAGAGAATAATTCTCACTCTCAGGCAGCTGCAGAAAGAGAATTAGCAACTCTCATGCCTATTACATAGTGCTGACTATCACAGCATGGCTCAACTACAGCAGTGTCAGAAAACAAGAAAGCTAGACCCTAAGGAGGAACTAGGCAGTCAGTCCTCCAGCATGGAGTCCTTTACTGTAGTGACCAGTGATCCCAGTCCAGGCCAATTAAAGCCTAGTCTGCAAGCTGGACAAACTCTGGCCTGGCTTGGCCATGCATTGTGTAGAAGGAAAGCACACCTAAATTCAGCAGAGATGATCATGGTCACCTTATTGGCACAACAATGCTCCCCTAAGTAGAATTGCACCGTGCCATAACCGCCTACTGCAGTTTTCCAGGGAGTGAGGAAGAGGGAAAAGGAATCTTAGAGGGTGATAGGCTTATAGGAATAGGATGAATTCCTTCAAGCTAGCATATGTTTATTTACAGATTTCAAGCGTTCAAGTCCACTTCTATGCTGTGTTCTGTAAAGGTGAGTACAATTGTCTACTTAGCAGGGAAAAAATGCCACAGGGTGGTGTGTATCAGCACAAGCAACAGGGTCTGATGCTCCAAGCACAGGAGAATGTTGATCAGCAGCAAAATCAGGAAACAAAACAGGACTCCCTGGACTTGAATATTCTTCACAAAACCAGTTTCTCCCTTTAACTTTATGGTCTTTATTGTCTTTAACTTTATTGATTCTGTCTCAATCATGAGATGTATGAAAAACTCAAAATTGGGCAAGTTTTGTCACTGCCCTGCTGGGGGAAAATGAACAAGTAATTTCTATTATGCTCTTCCTTAGCTTTATGGCCCACAATATTGGCAAAATGATGCCTACCCTCTGTTTTGAGCATATTGAGTTCAACAGAGATCTACATTACTCATATTTCCCATATTTGAAGGTCTTCTTGTACCAATGTTCTTATCTGTATTTTTATAGAGTTCCATTTTTAATGTACACATTTCTCTCTCTTCTTCATTGCCTGGGTGATCCTGATTTATAAGCACTGTAGGTCAACTATAAAAAAAAGTTTCGATTTCCTGAGATCTCTCTTTGAAAATGAAATGGCTGTTTTGAGAAGTGAAATTTGGCATAGAGCAGAGAAAAAAGTGGAGCACATATAAATAAACACATACTCCTAGCCATAGAAGGATGATGATGAGGGTTATGAAAACTATAAATGACCTTTATTCCCTCTGCTTCTGGCGATTTCTGAAAACCAGAAAACTTTGCTGCAGTTACAGCAGAAAACCCAAAGGCATATATATAACTATTATAGTGTTTCCATACTGAGATGTTCCAAAGCTAGGCAAGTTTTTTATTGAGTTGACATTTTAGAATTAAAACTAAGAAAAAATAATGCCCCCACACTGAAGAAAATCTTAAAGAAACATAACAGGTGCTGACAATCAAATTAAAGATGAGGCAATTGGGGTAGATCTCATCCTTATCCACGTGTGTGCATGGCTCAGTAAAGCAACAATTCTGATTGCAAGATGTCTCAAAATATATAATGATTATGATGGAATCATTGCATATGATCCCATGAATGCATGCAATGATCATTTCAATATCATGCTGAGCCAGTAGGATATTGTCTGAACCTCTTTAACCTTCTTAAATGTTTCACAATTTCTCTAGCAATTTCCTCTAAATTTCGTACTAGTTTTACTTTGCCCTTCAATTAGGCTATTCTAATCAAAAGTAAAATTTAAAAACTGAGTCTCAGCAGCTTCTAAAATACTTGAAACATTTCTTTAGTGAAAAAATTAAAAGCAGAATAAGAACAATTGTCTTCATCAGACTTTGTTTTCTGCATCATTACAAAAATAAATACTATGTTATCTTAGATAACCTGGAAATGATCTTTAACAGAACTTCTTATTTTAAAAGACTATATTCCTTGCTATGAATTATTGATCTATTAATTGTAGACATCCTTCTTTAATGTTGAGCTGCAGGCATATTCTGGGACATAAACCTTATTAAATGTAACTGAGAGTGCTCAGTCATTTACTTTTGTCTTACTGCAATACTAAGTCAGTTATTTTCTCAACAGTGATTTTATGTTTGAATTTCCTATGTACAGCAGAAAAGCTGTGAATAGATAAGGAAGCGCTCCCTCCCACCTTTGCTCTCCATTCCACAGGGACACTATGACTAGCAAGGGAAAAGGAGAGGAAAAGCCACCATTTCAATGGCTGAACCTTTCAGCTGGGAAAGTCTCATTCCTGCTCTTTCCTCTAAGAAGAGTTAAAAATGCACTATATAAAAAAAGTCTTGTGACCTGCATTGTTATGTGGATCAGTTACTGTCTTCTGAGAGGAGAAATGAAAAATTAGTCAGAAATCATTTTACTACAATTCGATGGAATTACATAAACTAGATAGAGAGATAGCAACAAATATTTTAATAAGGAATTATTGAAAAACTGCCTCAGCCTAACCCAAGCAGTAACCTTTTTGAATTTTTGACCCCAGAAAGTACGCCCAAATGTTAGATGATGAGTTGAGTATATTATGCCAATTGATAATAAACTCTTGTCATTAGCTCAAAAACTTTTGATGGTTTAACTTAATATAAGCTGTTTCTAGGCAAAATTATTATCACCTCTAGGCACCAAATGATTTCACACCATATTAGGTATTTCTCATTTTCTTGCAAAGATTTGAAACAAAAAGATAATTATACAGGCAGCATGCTACATTAACCAAAAATTAAAGTAAAAAAATAAATACATAAAATGTCTGCCTGGACCAAACTAGTACTGCTTCATGTTTTACCATTAATAGTCCTGGCATTACAACATCAGGAAAAATACTGATAAATGCTAAAAGAAAGTATAAGCAATACATACTTTTTCTGTGTAAGGACTGTTAGATCTGTGACTCCATATACTACCTGTTGAATGTTAAGTTTGTTTTCTTGTTTAGAGAAAACGGTAAAAAAGGGTTTGGAAGAGATCAAAATCAAAAAAACTGTGGTGCAAAATATAAAATAACGCAGCAAGAAATTAAGCAAAGAAAACCAAGAATGAAGATAAATATAAATTGTATCAGGTAGAGCACAAAGACAATACAGATATGAACTGCAGAAAGAACACACCTTTCATAGTACAATATAAGAAAGATTCAGAAGTCTCACAAATAACTCAAAAAAGTAACACAAAGTTAATAGCTAATTGCTGAAGACTTTGATTGAACAAGTCACAACAAGCCTATTCTGAATCCAACCAGTCACATTTTTACAGAAATAGGTGCAGAAAAACTACAGAAGTCTTGGCCTTTCAGATTGCATACATATGCATCAGTCCTGCAACAAATGAGAATTTTCACCATTGGTTTCCTGCATTTTCTCCCCATTGTATTTGACCATTGCTACCAACAACTTTCTCCAATTCCATGGGTCATTATGCTGAACATATTCCCTCTTTGAAGTTGGTAGGATTTTGTGAATAAGCGTAATTTTTACTTGTGCAAATTAAATGAATGTAATTTTCTTGTAGAATGAAAAGTCAAACTTGAATTCTCTGTGTTTTAATGTAAAAATCCAACAAAATATCTGCAGCTAATTTTTCACTTTCCTTAAAGACAGAGCTATAATGACGTCTTGTTTTGTGTCTGCAGTGTCAGTGTGGTGCCATTTTGCCAACATCTGAACTCCACCTACTTTCACGTCAATCTTATATTGTTCTCTGGGAAGAAGATTCTTGCATTTCACTACAAAAGAATGCAGCAAATTATAAACCAAATTATATTCCTTAATGGTGGTTTCATTATATAAAAAGAGGAGCATAGCATGCTGTTCACATCCTACCATGCACTACATAAATTGTCCAAAATGACTTGTGAGCTTCCCTTACTAAGCTAAAGGGAATGTGGAAGCATAGGACTCTGCATATTTGGAAGAAACATTTTTAAAAGAAATCATGCTGGGAACTGATCAGGGTAATTGGCTATAAGATAAGAGGAAAAAAGGCAGTAAAAAGGGAGCCTTTTCCTTCAGATAGGGTTCAACATTCACAGACTGCACAATCTGTCCCCTTGTGTACACAGCCAGCCTAGTTCCCTGCTGGCAGAAAGAATCACTCTTGCTCTATATTGCAGATCAAACACACACACACACATGTGTGGGTCATACTGAAGATGAAAAACAACCAGTCTGGAAAGGAAACAGAAGTAATTAGTCTATCAAAAATAATAATGCATAATAATTATACTCCTGTAACTGGCTCCCTCTTTCAAGTTTGAGGGAGGCTTTTGCAGTTTCAGTGGAATCTATCACTTTTATTTTCCCAAATGTAGAGATTTGTGGTGTTTGGTTTTGCACTGTGTAGAACTCACCCTTTTCATTTGTCCAGTTTAAAGAGAACAGAATTACCTTTTTTCTTAAATTCAGCTGAATGAAAGGAAGGTTCATCACCAGTGGGAAAGGATCAGGGAATACGCTCAAATTATCACAGCCTCCACAGCCTTATTCCACAGTTACTCCTACTGAAAGCCCTTTTCTAAGGATGCTAAACCAGCCAGATACCTGATTTGAGAACGAAAATCATTGTATCACACATATAATCAGCATCAGTTTACAATGAACCCATCACGCAGGGCTTTGTGGTTACACAGACACTGAAGAAGTTTTTTGTTTTCAACCTCATGAGAATAAACTTTGTAAAGAACAAAAAAGTAATTAAAAACACTTTTATTAATTTACACATTAAGGTAAAAAAAAAACCAAACCCACAAAAGACACAGATTCAGCTGCTTTAGGACATGATTCCCACCCCCCCA
>WBMV01000272.1:180176-273538 GCA_013396655.1 Campylorhamphus procurvoides | reverse complement strand
CCCACCTTGAAATAAGAAAAAGTAAAGAAACAAACTTGCTTCAGACAAAGCAGAATATAAATATCATTTTCACTGCTGCATGCAATAGGTTCTCACAGAGGAGGTTATAAGTATTCCAACGTCAGCAGCTCTTTACTCTCCTTTATAAACATAACCAAGAGGGAAGCAATCTGGTATCTACACTAGTCCTCATTAAGGTCTTTGAAACCCAATCAGAATCAAACTGTTACACAAGGGATGAAAACTCCACTTGTGAAAACACTCAATGAAAATCTTTTAGCCCAGTTTGGGTTTCTCTTTTTCCAGGTTAATATTTGGTTCTGCAAAACAGTTTCTCCCTTTCCTCTGCTCTGCAGTTACTGCTCTGCAACTCAGTTCTACAGCATGACACAAATTCATCACATGCCATACCTATTCTTTGTGGTATTACTGAAACTGGACTCTTATCACTTGCCTGTAGATGGAGACAGGTCCATAAAGGTAGTTCAGATATGAAGACTCAATGCTTTTCATCAGGAACTACTTTCTCCCCTTTGACTAGAAAGAGCACCTACAGCGACCACACACCCAACTGTGGTACTTCATCTGAGGAGGGTTGGTGCGGACTGCCTATTTTGCATACTTACAGTAAAAGGTTCATTTCCCTGCATTCAGTATATACATACACTCGGCTTAAATTTTTTTAGTAATTATTTTTCAGGTTGGAACAATAACTTGGGATGCGTATTTTGGGGTGCTAAATTTGGGTAGCAAATTAAGCACAGCTGTGGGAAATCAGGTTGCAAAGGAGAAAATGCCACCAGAGGAGGCCTCATTAACTTCTTTTGTTTTATCCATACCTGCAGTGCAAGGTATGTTTCGTATAAGCTAGCTAAAACACTCCAATGTTTAAGCAACTAAAATTAAAAGCCTCTAAAGTTCAGTTCTATTTGCTCTCATGCAATGGCTACAGAGCTCAATTTGATACAAACAAAATTGATGCTGCCTCTTTATGAGGGCACAACCTTAGCTCTGTATCTCCAGCTACCCCTCTACCTGTAACATGGCTTCACAAACATCAAAACTATAGCAAAATGCAATTTCCTCTGAACATCAGCCTTTAAAGAAGAAAAGGATTTGATTAGGGAAGACAAAGAGATGAACTGTCAGTTCCCATTTTGAAATGAACTATCAAGAGACACCACTTGAGGAGAGATTGAATGAGCACGTTTCAGTTCTAACAGGTTTACTTCCTGTGATGCCACTAAACAATAATTAGAATGTATAGTAAGTGATCTAGGCAGGGCCTGCACAACTAGAAAAACCCCACAACTTAAAGGGGCAGGAGCTAAGGCCTCCTTTAGTTACTGTAATTTATGTTAGCAGAGGGCTTCCTAACTTGTTTGTTATGTAGCTCAGACATCTGGATATTAAACACGATGCAAACACGATTAGACTGTGCCAGGTTTACTTTACAAAAGACCCGCCTTTGCTCTGTGTTATTTTTACAGTTTAAAAAAAAAAACATATTATATATTGGTTTTCATTTGTCACTTCACAGTACAGCTTTTATAGTGACAGATGTGCCATATTGGCAAGCTTCAAACATGGCTCAGCATTTTCATCACTGAGACCCATTTCAAGGGGTTTGTAAGATAGTTTGGAATTAAAACCTTTTCAGTATAAAGAAGTCAAACTTAAACATGGAAGGAAAACAAACAACAAAAAAAAAAAACCAACACAATCCGTAGAGAAGACAATTTTTTTCCCCCCAAGCTTTCAGAACTATGTGGTATAGAACTGAGTGGATGGTACTCTTCTCTGAAAGATTTCAAATCATGTCTTTGTTTCCTCATGTGATCAAAGCCTTCTGATCAGGAGAGAAACATCCCCTTGTGACCCTTGCCCCTAGCAAGTAACTCAACAACTGGGTTAGACAGTCAAGTTTCTTCCACCTTTTTCTTTCTTGCTGACAATAGTACCTTTTTCATCCACAATTTGTCGGGGAGTGCAATACCCAATTAACTCATGAATGGAATAATTTTTTTGTTAAATATGCACAGCTATTTTTTAGTGAAAAACAGATGAGAATTGCTTCACTGTAATATTATAAGAAAGGATACTTCAGGACTTGAAATCATAGTCACTTTACTGTAATATATTGCAATTTTCCTGTTATGCACAAAGCAATACAAGCGTTGAGATTACTCACACTTAGAAATACCTTATGTGACCAAACAACTAGTGAACAGTGCAGTGGAAGCTAACAGTCCATCAGAAATTAATTTTCTAGCTAAAACCTTTTTTGAACAATTGGAGAATTACAGAGTATTATATAGCATATTCAAATTTTGAAATGAAAATTTATATTGATTGCCCAGAACATAAAAATTATAAAATTACTGAAATTTATTACAATAATTATGTCATTGAAGGGAGGGAGTGTAAAACCCTGAGCAACTTGGTCTGATCTCACAAGTGCCCCTGCTTTGAACAACTTGTACTAGAGACCATAAAAGGCCCTTCCAACCTGAGTTTTTCTATGGCTCTATAGAGAAAGGTGCCATCACTCAAAATTCCAACCAGTTTCACTTCGACAAGGCAGAAGGCAAGGCATCAACAATTAAAAACTGAATATCCAAGAAAGAGAACAAATCTTCACAGAATTAAAAATCACACCATAATACAACTTTTGCCAGTTAAAAACACTAAGGGAGAAACCTCTGTGGTCACACAGTTGCACTGTACTGAAATCATGGCACAACTGGTATCAGAAAGAGCTGCGAGAATAGTAACAGTGAAGATTATGGGCAAATCTAAAAAGACAATGCACTGGATAAATTCCAATGTAATATAGCCTTTAGCAAGAGCAAAGGAGAAATGTCAGAGAAAGATAGATATATTTGAAAACTAATGTTCAGTTTTGTAGAAATGTTTTTGGCAATGACATTCATTTTCAGATAGTTCAGACAATTTCTTTTTTTAAAGTAAGAGCAAGACTTTCTTAGAGAAATGACATGGTACTTTTATTGGTATTTTAAAAAAAATTTTGTGTTCCTTTTCACAACCTGGCAACAATAATGGATCTTTATATGAGAAGCACAAATAACCACTGTGAAATCACATGCTCCTTGTCAGAACAATATTTTTTTTTGCCTAATCAGAAAGACATGTCCCTCCTCCCAAAAATACACTCAAAACAAGACAGAATTTCTGAGAAGGCAACACTTCTGTCCACTTTTTTACACGCAGCCCCAGAGAGTAGTTTTCAGAGGACCACAAGTTCATTAAACTGCTGTGGATTTAAACATTCACAGATGGATTTCAGTTGATTTCTATTACAATTGATTTCCATTTTCTTCTTGAACTCCTGAGATGTTTGTAGTTTCTTTTGCTGACCTGCTGGCTTGTTTTCTGTTAATTTTATCACATCAACTCACACTAAATTTTCTTCAGTCCCACACGGAATCTTTGCACGACTAAATATGATATAAACAATACTGTTTCAGCATAATAAAAGGAACCAGAATTTTATTATTTGAAACATGATCACTGCTGTTTTCAAAGAATTTTCTAAAAATTACTTGTAATTGAACAAAGATAAAGGATTGAAAACATCACAGCATCTGAGTCTTGATTTCTTTCTTTAGACTCCAGACCAGAAGAAAATCTCAGTAACATTATAGTCTTTTGTATAACGCTTACAAATAATGATCAGCATGAATTTTTCTACTTTTCCCTTGTGTTTCTTTTTGCTTTGAGACTCTCATCAAATGCACTGAATAGTTTTATTTTGACAAATGGAACAAAAGCAATGTAACTATAAAAGTTTCATGCATATATTTCCACTTTACAAGATGGATTGTTCCATCTTAGGATATTTCAGTTTAGCATTTGTGAGATCATTTTTAACTCCCTTTTTTATTCAGTGGTTTGTTTGGACCCATTTCCCTTAATATGGAAAACAAGCTGTTTAAGTAAAGAGAATAGTGTCAACCTGGTATTCAGACAGTGATTTTGTTGCTGTGTTTAAAACACAGGACAAACATCTCCAGCATTGTCTTATCCCAGTCTTACATCTGTTATGGGAAAGTTATTTCCAAACCAGCAGATGTGTAATGGAGTGGCAACGGAGACCAAGGGCATAGGGACGCTTCTGAATAGGCACATCCTTGCTCCTGAGAAAGAAAAAATGTGGGAATTTGCTGATTACTACCAGTGAAAGAGGTCTTTTCTTTCTGCCCACGTCTCTGTGATGACACTCAACTACAGTCTGGGCTATTCAGACCTGCTGAAATCGCAATACACTTAGAACAAGTTCTGCTGAAGAATGATCCTCTATTTCCACCAGGAAAACAATACTAAATCTATACTCTTGCATGTGCCTAACTTTCTTCTTATGTAGACAAACTGAGACCAATAGGCAAATAAAAAAAAAGACTAATTTCCTAGCAATTGTGATAAATTTACATATGTCCTCAACTATAATTTTCGGGCAATTAACTAAACCCATGAATATATCATTATTTGATTGAATAAAATTTATCCAATTTGATTAATCTGGGAAAATTTGTTGTAATTTAGAAAAAAAAAGAAAGAAATGTGTGATAACCAACACAATAATAAAGCTTTCTTGTCAAGCCAAACTATTTGACTCTTCTGCAAAGACAGTGGAGAAACCATAAAACTTGACTAAAGCTTTTGAAACTGCCTCAAAGTGGCTTTCTGAAAGATAATTTGGCTGAAGAAATTTCTAGGTTGTGGGAATAAAATTTCACAAAGCAGCTGAAGTGTAAGACAGACCAGGCAAATGGGCTGAGACAGAAATACAAAGAGAGAGTCATGGAGGGACCCTTCTGCTTTACTCAGCATTGCCATGGCTGCAAGCATAGAGGCTTCGTTTCAGGCCAGGTATGAAGTGCTGTTTGCATAACCAAAACAGAACTGAAAAAATAATCAGGAGAAGGGAAAGCATTGTATCAGTATTTTTGAAAAACAAAATAATCATACAAGTCTTTACAGTCCTGAAGGATTCAAACTACCAGACAAAAAAGGAAGAAAACTTTTGAAAATTACCATCCCTATCGCAAACATAATAATCCATATCATAAATCAAATGCACAACACTTTTTCCATAAAAGTCTGCAGAAACAGGAAATAAGATTAAACTAGGAGGAGACATTTAATATGACTTAAAATAAAGTACTTTATAAAACAGGTAATGACTTTCTGGAACGTGATGCAACAGGAGACTGAGGAGGCAGACGTCAGCTGCACACTCAGAAAAGGATGAGAGCAATACATGGATCCATAACCAGATAACAAAAGGACCAAACCCTTTAAGGGGTCGCAGAATGAGGCACATAAACTCTGACAGGTCTGTATGCTAGTAAAGTGAAAGGACACAGAAAGCAGCTATGCTGATGTGTTCTCCCTAAACAGCATTTCTCTGATACAGTGAGGCACTTCTTATGTCCTCAGATTATGTGGGACAAGAAAAATTTACTGAAGCATCCTCTCTTTTCAATTACATGTTTTTACAATAAAATAAGGCAAGTATTAGAACATGCACTTTGATAGTTAGGTAAGTAAATTATATTCATCAATTAACAGAGATACAGTTAATTCTGCTTTAGAACTACTCAAGATGTGTTTCAAGTCTACCATACAGAACCAGCAATATCTTAAGTTGTGTTTCACCAAACAGGGTGCCCAGGGTGATAATTTATACTCCTTTCCTGTCAATTTAGCAAATACTTTACCAGTTCAAGATCTGGGTTTTACTTTATAAATCTAGGATCCTTTGCTTTTCCATTGTCTTCTTGTTTATATTTCTGCTGTAAAATTAGCATTGGCTTAAATCACAACTTTGCAGGCATTATAAACAGGAGTACAGTTTTATTCTAAATTATATTTTAAGAAGACATTGAAGGTACAAGAAAGTTACAGAGGAATCCACAGATACAGAACTTGAATTTGAACACCATTTTCCATTCACTCTCAAGAGTTAACTCAAGTCTAGGAAAAGGTAGGTAGAAATATTTCAGGAAAAAATCTTTTATTACAAATACAAAGGGGTTAAGAGAAAATAAAGGTTATATAAAGCTGTTATTAAACAGCTAACCATTTTCCAGAAGGGAATATATTCACTGCTGGTATGGTAAAAGAATATTACTTAAATAGTAAATGAGTGATGAGAAAGTTAATAAGATGGTGATATATTTTTACAAGCTTTTCACAATTTTTGTCTGAAGTTTATTGTTACAGTCTGTACATTTATGACATACGATGAAAGACTTGTTAAAGAAGCAAGTCTATCAAGATAAAAACATTTGTGATGTTCAAGACATCATCTTGATGTCTTGAAGAAAGCTGGGGACACTAGAGAAATATGCTAGTCAAGAGACTCTGGTGTGTCTCCAGACAAACCGTAACAGTTACCAGCAACTATTACAATTGTAAGGCAGAAGAACTTGTTGGTGCTATAACCCATTTATATATAGTAAAAAGAGGGAGGACTGACAGAGTTGATACATTCAGAATACTTAGTTGTAAGAAAATGTACAAAATAGTTTAATACATTGTAAGAGTATCATCTCTTTGTTGTGCATATACAACACTACTGAAAATCTGAAAGTTTAGCAAGGACTACCTGGTGTGCCTCTTGAATGGTCTTGGAAATAGAGGAAGTTGCTGAATGCATACCATCCTTTTTCAGTGCAGAAATTCCAATATGTTTAGAGAAACGGGCCTGATGACTCAGTAATAGCATGTTTCCTACTTTAGCTGGCAATGAATATGTAACTCATTGATGTATCAGGTTCCCCAAAGTATTTTACATATATTTTATTAAAAGTTCCTTAAGAAAGTAAAATGTCGACATCACTAGCTACTCTACTATGGATCATGAGTCTCCACTGACTCTATACTCCCTAGAAGATATTTTCACCAAAGACTGATTAAGGATAGAGGATAGTAGTACTGTTTTACATTCTAAATCCTGTACATGTTTGGATGAGCTCTCTGTCCCTTTGAAGCCAAGACTAGGCAGACAAAACTTACCATTTGAAGTTTCAGATACCTTAGAATTAAAACAGAGTATTGATTACCAGCTTAACACAGGATACTCAAACAATTAACATGAGTCTGTATATTTAACTAATTTGTTCTAAAATTTACACTACTATCTGCAATTACAGTCAAATATGAAATAATGACTCCACTTCTGTTTTGCAGAAAATTTTGTATAGAGTAATTTTAAAGTATGAGCTTTTTTAAATAATTAGGAAACCAATTTAAACCAAAAAATTAAAATTCCAATTTTAGAATTACCACAGCAATGCTACAAAATGCTTGGGTTTTGTGCAATAAAAACGAGAAGGAGTATGTCATTTACATTAAGTACCTGGGCTACTGTATGGCAAATGTAATTTTACTACAGATAAAGGTGTACCTATTTCAGAATAGACACAGGATCATAATAAATCTTATCTGCAAAGATTCAAGAGAGTGAATATAAATTATATTAAATGGAAGAATGTTACAGCATAATGACTTAAAAAGGGCCTGTAGTATCTCAATCAAGTATGTAATCTGAAAGTTTCATTTTCCCTGCCTGCAATTCCCCATGCACGCCCAAGTACCTGTGAAATTTATCTTCACTTCTTCTCCTAAACACTTTCAACTAATATTTAGGAAATACGCAATTCACACATTTCTAAGGACTGAACACCCCATGGGTGAACAAAGATTCCACCTGAAAATAGTTAATTATTAATCAACTACGGTTTTCTGCAATTTAGGAAACATTTCAAAGTGTTAACACCAGTGGGGGAACTTTCAAGCTGTAGGGGATAAATTTTCCTGACTGATGCATTCTGTGCAAGACCTGAGAAATGAGGAAAATTCAGTTTCAGCAAAGCTTTGTAAGGCAGAGCACAGCGGGGACACAGATGGCTAAGAATTTCCACTATACACTGAATGGCCACAGTGGTTATTGTAGAGCAGAAATTCATTTCAGTCACAAGATAAAATATTTAGGAGAAAGGGAAGTGAAATAACATCGATTCTGCACCCTCAGGAACCCAAGCACAATAAATGACAACGTACACTCCCCTACATTGTCCCTTGTGATGTTGAGCAGATTAGTCAGTAAAACAGTAACTTCTTGAGATAAAATGCTAAGCACTGGTTTCTGAAACTGCCCTTAGCTCAAACCCCTATGAAACGTGTTACAGTGAACATATTTTATCTCATGATTGTGACAGAAAATGAGAAGAAAACAAGGCCTTCCTCTAGTTTTCAGTCCAAACAGTTAGGAGGCTAGGGTAAAACTGTCAATTTATCATATTTTAACAGATATCACATGTGGCAGGTACTCTCAAATCTTTCTATCAGACTTTTTATTTAATGAGAGATGAAAAATGCAAATCCATGTTGAGTGGCATTCCCATCATTCATCCTTGGTGCTTCTTTCAGCAATGTGATTAGACCTCTGATGCCCAGACAGGATGAAAAGTTGTTTATTGAGATAAATAGTGTGCTAGAAAATAGAATTACAATGAAATGTAACTTTAATGAACATTCATTAGGCATTTGAGAATAAATGGCATTGCTAGTACAATAAAATGCCAAAGACTTTAACATACAAAATATTGTGACCCTATCATAACAGTACTTTTTCTCCCCATGCAGTCACAGAAATGCAGGAAAAAATACTTTTAAGGTTTGCAAAACAGCATCCTGTATCTGGGTCTCTTGCCCATCATTGTTACAGGGAGAATTGTAAATCAATTGTTAGTCAGAAAGACATGATTTCCATGGACACAAAATAATTACAAAAGAAGAAAATCTACAGAGAGCCAACCTGTATCCTACTTAGGAAAGCTAAAATTGTTTGTGTCTTCAACCAATTTGCATTCCAAGTAATCATTAGTGGTAATGATGACAGACACCTTAATGACTTAAAGGCAGTAATAAGATAAAATACAAGGCCCAATAGTATTTCTCTCTGTTTACACGTATATATTTTCCCCAAAGTTTGCTGCCTAATACTTTTTGTTATTATTCCAAGAAGCAATATTATGAATAAAAGTAATTCAGCTTTGGCTTTCCTCTGTCACTTGCCCTTTACAAAACATTTCATCACCAGGGTAGGAGGATCCTTAGCTTGACAGAAAAAAATAAGTATTTTTTTCTTTTGTAAATATTCATTTCCTATTCATCTGGATTTCTTCTACTTCTTCACTTTAATTTTGTATCAGAGCAAAAACGAAATTTCCACTGAAGTTGAAATCTTCACTATCAGTTCACTATTAGGAACAGTGATTCAATATCATCTTCATTATGCCTACTGTCAAAGGAGCATATCCCTATCATATTATAATGACTTTCAAATAAAGAACCATAGGCAATATCCACCTTCAGTGTCCTAGTTACAGCAGCCAGGACCAGCTTATCACTGGGTGTAACCAAAACTCTGCATTCTACACTCTCTATGTAATTTCTGATGAACTGTTAATAATGGATCATTTGCAGCAGCTGCCCAGGGCCCACCTGACCCCTCAGGCTACAAGCTGGGTGTTAGAGAACCCTGGGAGACAGGGGAGTTATTCAGTCTTCACACCAGTGAATCAGCCATGATAACTCCCCTCCAGGGAGGCGTTAGCACCTTCACACCCAGCCTGAGTAGTCATGTCTGCTAATGAGCCCTCAAAGATTCCAAAAATATCCCATGACTCACAGAGTAAATCACCCATTGTGAAACTCCCCTCCCTGGGGGACGTACTGGGCATTCCCACCTGACCCTAAGCATATATAATCTTGGGGTTGAGGGACTTCTGGTGCCACTTGTCGGATCCAGAGGAGGACCAGAACTTCAATAGGACTGTGACCATCATCCTCGCCAACACGTTTTCCTTTCCTTTTACTCTGTATTCAGGAGTACCACGTGGCACTCAGCACAGGGGCTAATGAACACCATTATGTTCATGTCCGAGAGTGCTGGATTATACATCTGTTTTTGCAGGTTAAAACCAATTTTATCTCTGTATCATTGTATTTATTGTAATCTTTTCAGGAAATTGTAACTCTGAGTTGTAGTCCCTCTTGAGTCAGGTTCATATCTCCCCCTGGTTTACCTTTAAACCAGCACATTCAGTTAAAAAATAGATTATCAGGTGCAGAATCAAGAGGTTCTTTCTGGTTCTCTGCCAGACTTCTCAAGTGACCATGGGGACTTATGATGACTTATGATGAATAGAGGTCTTTTCTCTCATGCCATTCCATGGTTATGCTAGTCCATATCGTCTTTGATTTTTATGCAAGGGATTTCTTTGTGCTGACTTCTGTTAAACACAGGTATGGCTCACCTGCCTTTGAAAACTACAGATCAACAATGCATTGTAAATGCTCAAGCAAATTATCACAGTTCTCAGTTTCTTGCAATATTTTCTTTTAATTCTCAGTTTCTTGTAGTATTTTCTTTCCAAGAGCTTTGCTAATGCTTTATCTATGTGGTTGTCTACATCCAGGGACAGCTGACACCCAGTTTCCTCAGAAATCAGCAAAAAACCTCCATGATATCTGCTTTTTTAAGAGGTAAGATGTACATTCTTTACATTCTATAGCCCTGAGGAAACTTACTTACATTGATAGAAAGACTGTTCTTTATGACATAAGAAGGTTATTTGTGATATAAGTTCAGTTGAAGAAGTATAAGGGAAGCATACCTTTTTAAGCAGGAGTGGCTATTTAAAACACATTTGAAGGTTTTCAGTTTTAAAACTATTCTATTGGAACAAAGAGTGAGCCCATGAAGTATCCAAGATGCATGTTTGTTCTTTGATTCTCATGAAGGACTGTCCTTTGGTCACACTTGTATGGCATAAGGGAGCCGGACTCAGAGATACCAAGTTTGTGGTGATCAGTGTCACTACAACACTTCATCCTTGACAAATAATTTAATTCTAAATAGACCTGTGATCTGGTAAATCTATTAACCTATTACGTATTCAAGAGAGTCTATATTAAGGGGGTTTTCCTGTTAATGGAATCTGACCTGTTTTGCATTGTATAGACTTCACAGGCAGTGACTTCACTAGTAGTGAGTAGTACCTTGAACACTTCCAAGCCACCTAGGCAGGATCTTTTATCAGTTTTCTGTTGAAGGAAATCTTTCTGCTCTGAGCAGAAACAAAGATCCTGTCTAATAACTCTCATAGTGAATTAAAAGTCCTGTGCATCTCAATTTCTGGACCTACATTTTTTTTCTTCTTCTTTCCAGGCCTTCCAAATCTCTTCATAGTAAGTCTTGATCTTGGTTCTGTTCATATTACATAAGAATAAGTCTCAAGCAATTGTAAATACAACACGACCTTGTTAATTGACTGTGCTTCCAGAACTCAGATAACATATTATATATTGAAAACCCACAGATCATTAATTCTCACTCAAAAATCACTCTAGTAATCACTAGACTGGGAGCCTAAGTGAAGAACTATATTTTAAATTAGGTAATTGCCCCAGCATGTGTGTACTTTTATTAAAGCCTAGCTCTCATTGTCAAAAATCAGCATTCCTTTAATCTAAAGTACGTTTTCCCAACAAAACTGCAAGACAAGTAATAGAACTATCTATACAGTTCTTGTTTTCTGAAAGTAATGTTTTATGATTCTTATAATGTCATCAATTATAAGGATTTTAGGTCTCACAAGCTTAAAGCAACAAGCACAATTATTTTGTATACAGTTTATAGAATACTTTAACAGAAAAATATAGTTATTATTTTTATGATTTCATCAAGCAATGGAGCTCTATGAAAGTAATGTTATCTAACATTAATAACATCTTAATTTACTTCTTAAAATTATATCCCTTTTCAAATATTCCTGCAGAGAAACAACTACAAATTGATTTGATAGTAAAAATAGTATTATAACTGAACTATCTAATCTTCTGTCATATAGTTACTGTATACCAAATCCAAGAGAAAATCAGAAGGGAAATGAGTGAATAGTTCAAGGGAGGGGGAAATCTATTCTTTTTTTAAGAAGAGATAAAATATTCAATCAAAATTACAATATTTTTCAATTATTATTACAAACAGACATTGAAAGAAGTATTGCAAGTTATGCCCCTTTGACGATGCATATAACAAGCAATATAATGCCCCTAAACTACAGACATTTTTGAAGAATCATTCTCAAGCTGTATACTTCTATAACAAAATGTGAAATGCAGCTTGATCCTATCAAAGTATAATAAATTAGAAACAAAATATATCATATTTTGGGTTCTCAGATTCTCATTTATTGTTTGGCAGTACTGAAGGGTAGGGCTGTGCTGCACATTTTCCAAATATCAGATTTCACTGTCCTGAAAAGAACTCCAACATTGATAAGTAAGTTCCTTGAAAAACTTGGCAAGAATGGAATAAAAAGCTGGGGTCAAAACTGGATAGAAATTCCATAAACTTTATTATATATCAGTTTAGATCCTATCTTTTTGCCTTTTTTTTTTTTTAGAATTTACATGCAGTGTATATTGTACTTCACATTTGTAGTGTCATATTTATATTAGTTTCCCTAAGAGTATCAGCATATGATGTAAAGAATGTTCAGATATGGTGTTAATTTTCATTTATACACTCACATGATTTTATATTAATTCTTTTTTTAAAAGAAGCTGAAAGCATGTATTGTTTAGATAGGAACAATCCTATAGATGCCTGAATAAGCAGTAGAACATACTGTGAAAAAGGTTTTTCAGACAGGAGAAGATAATTGTTAGAGAGAAATTAGAATGTAGTAAGGTAAGAAGATATTAGTGAATCCTGTCTTAAGACATGCAAAGGTTATTTGTTTTCATTGTAATTCTATATTAAAATGAAATATTATCTACTTTTAATTGCAATCCTTCTTTGAAAAGCAAAAAGAAATCCTTGTTACTAGTTTCCTTGTTTATTACCTCTCAGCAATTGATTTCCCTACTGAGAAGTGCTCATTTCACATACAATAGCATGCTTCCTAACTTCAAACACTCTTCACATCCTGGCATTTTTATATTCCAAATATTGCCATTATTAATGCAAATACAGATCAAAGGGCAAACAACAACACTTGAGAAAATCTCATAAAGCTCAACGACAGAAACTACTGTGAATGTATGGTTGCTGGCTTTATACTTCCAACCTCATTTCAATGTCTCTGTAGACAAGAGAAATAGCCTTAAGTGGGTAAGTCAGACAATGCTCAATTCCTAATCTAAGTCAAAACCTAGAAGAGGGTTTTTTCTCTCCATCACCTGTAACCTCCAAAAACTAGTTTCCTGCTACTAATTTGGTTAAATAATGAAAATAATCCAATTAAAAATACTTTTAAGGGGAAAGAAATGGTGAAACCTTATACAGTTTCAGCTTGGTTGTTTCAGTTGTTTGGGTTTTCATTTGCTTTGGGGTTTTTTTTCTGAGAGATGAAGACCCAATATATTTTTGTAAATTCATTACACAAGGAAAAAACTGTTAGCATTGTAAAAGTGAGCACAATATTTACTTGATACTTTCTGTACACCTCTAACTCACTGTCAAACTGGATGAGTGATTCCTAAGGTGACATTTCACTAGCTTTGATGCAAGATGGGCTTCTTCCATAAAAAGAAGGCTGTTGAGTAACAGTTCAGTGAAATTCTATTTCAATATTACGCAGATTGAATACAAATAAAATATTTCTTCTTACAGTCATAATATATATTTCTTCAAAAGGCAGAATGTTTATCTAATATATTATTTGGATGTTTCAGGAGAACAATACTATATTATGTATAATGAAAATGGCAATAAATACCACAGTGAATCTTTTTAACCACCACATTCTTAAATACTTTTTGAGAGAACTGAGATTGCAATTGCCATGAGCCTCAATTTCAATGAAAAATTGTCACAAGTGTTTTGTGGACTAGTTAGATAAAGGATAGGTTAATTTTCTTAATAGATTTTTAAATATTATGCAAAATACCTAAAAAGTAGTAACAACACTTTTAAAAGTAATATCAAAATTCTATTCTCTAATATATATTAAACCCTTTTCTCCTGCTTCTGGTTTAAATATGTTCAGAGAATGCATTTCATAAATAAATTTCTTACCAGGGATTAACTGCCCATCAATGATTCAGATGGAGTAAAAGAAGGCCAAAGAGGAAGGATGAATTTAATTTGAACTCTAACTGAAACAGACTGCAGCTTTTAAAGAAGCTTGTTATTGAACTTTTAAACTGAAGGGTTGGGAAAAAGCTAAGACGTATAAAAAAGTCTCTTTTACAGAGAAAGCCATCCAAATTGTCTAACTCATGAAGGATAAGAAATAGTCTTATAAGAAATAGGAGTCTCATTTAATTAGGACGTGTAGAGGACTAAAATGCATGCTTTAAGACCAATGTCAAAAATCTAAGAAATACAAAAGCAAAAAAACCAAAAATCTAGCTGAGAATGAATAAGTATATGGGAAACTTTGTGGAAGAAAAACACTGCCACTCAAAAAATGATCAAGGTACAAGAAATACAAGTAAGAAAGAGTGGGCTGTGCCAGTGATCATGGAATCAAAGATCCATAGAAGCATTAAGGTTGGAAAACACCTCCAAGATCATTGAGGCCAACCTTTGGCCAAACACCACCATGTCAACTAAACCGTAGCACTGTGTCACATCCAGTTGTTTCTTGAACATGCCCAGGGAAGAAATTCCTCCTGATGTTCAACCTGAAATGCCCTTGGCATAGTTTGACACAATTTCCTCATGTTCTGTCACTTGTTGCCTGGGAGAAGAGGCTGAACCTCCCCCACTACAACCTTCTTTCAGGGAGTTGTGTCAAGTGATAAGGTCTCTTCCTTTTCTCCAGGCTAAACATCATGTAGCTCCCTCAACCACTAAGTATAGGACTTATGCTCTAGATCCTTCACTAACTTTATTGCCCTCCTCTGATGAAACACTGCATCTTTGAAAGGCTGATCCTATTATGACAGGAGCAGAGAGAATATCTTTAGGCTACTTTGTACACCTGAAGTTAAAATGGAAATGTTCAGAGAAGGGCTACAAGGTAGAGAATGTCTTCTGGATGAGGAAGAAGTAATTTGTGACTCTTTAGCTTGGACAAGCGAAAACAGAGTTTTGTGTGATCAGAAGTGGCAGAAACCTCAGCGCTAGCATGGGCCAGCTACTTGTGCCCTCTCCAAGAACAAGAACCGAGAGGAAGCCAGCAGCCAGGTTCAAATCCAAAAGAAAGAGGAAATGCTTCTTGAGAGACATGTTAGAGAGAGAATGTGCAGGCTCAAGTTCACAGAAGTAAACTATTGATAGGTACCATATAGATACAGATAACCATGAGGGAAGCAGGTTAAACAACTATGGAATAAAGAATGTCTGTCTAGTCTTGCTTTTTCTCTATCTGATGCTCATAATTGCTGTTAGAAACAGAGTACAGAGGAACACAAGCCTTTGGTCCAATTTAGTAAGGTTGTTTTTCCAATTGTGGTTTCAGGAACCTTTTATAAACAATTAGATACTTCTTACGTGTTCTTGATCACTGTCCTCACAGTGTATTATGTCTGCTTTTCAGATCAACCCTAAACCTGAAGGAATGAAAAATTAATTCCCGTGAAATCTGCTTCAAAGTTCAAGTATGTCTGCAAATATACATGCATACGTTACCGTGAACAAAACACTAGTCCCGGCAGAAACAGACATGTCCACAGTGAGAAGTTTGTGCATTACTGGGACATGAAATTTTTTTTAAACAAAGTCTTATTCTATCAAGATTGTGATCTGTTTCTATTCATCTCCATCTTACTGCCTGAGAGCAAAGAGGATATAAAATACAATCAGAAATAAATGCCACTTCCACTTGTACCAAGATTATTTTATTATCACTATATGTGACAAAACTAGAGTATAGAACAAAGTGACTGTACTTGTCTTCACTCTTCCTGAGCCTTTCTAACCTACACCTGATTTAGCAAAATCAGCATTTCATTACACTATTGGGCATTTCATACAATAAATCAGACCTATGGAGGATGTAGAGCAAATTTGATCCTCTCATGATTATATGAATCAAAAGAAAGTTGCTGCAATTTACTAATTTTTATTAAACACTATTGTAATACATTAGCTTTATGTGCCACTATTTGTCTCTTATTTTAGCATTAACTACAGACAGCAGAGTTACAACAATTATCCTGCAGAGATTAAAATTTTAATTCTACTACTATATAAGCAACCTTCATTAAGTCACCAAAAAAGATGTCAAACATGCTTTTTATCCTATAGGTCCCATATATTTAGGCAAACAGTATTAACTATACTTCTTACAAAAGCACTAAATGGTGATACCCAACATTATTATGGTCACCACCTAGAACACTTGTGATTTAACCCCAGACAGAAACCAAGCACCACACAGCCTCCTGCCCACTCCTCCATCATTGCAATGGGGGAGAGAACTGGGAGGGTAAAAGCTAGAAAAAGCATAGGTTGAGGTAACAGTTGAAGAGGGAAAGCAAAAGCCATGCAAGCAAGCAAAGCAAAACTAGGCATTAATTCACTGCTTCCCCTGGACAAGCAGGTGTTCAGCCACCCCAAGGACAGCAGGGCCCCACCACCCATAATGGTTACTTGAGAAGGCAAATATCCCCCCAAACCCCTCCCCCTCCTTCCTTCTGCCCCCCCCCCCCCCCCAACTTTATATACTGAGCATGATGCCATATGGTATATCCCTTTGCTCTATTTGGGTATGCTGTTCCATCTGTGTTTCCTCACAGCTTCCCATGCAACCCCAATTTCTTTGCCAGTGTGGCAGTGCAAGAAGCAGAAAAGGCCTTGGCTCCATCCATGCAAGCATTGCTCAGCAATAACAAAAACATCTCTATATTATCAACCCAGTGTTCAGCACAAATCTGAAACAGCCATATACCAGCCACTGTGAAGAACATTACTCTAGTCAAAACCAACACAAACACAGTCATCATGAGGAGCAGAATGATCCAACTGGCAGACTGGCAGCTGGAGTTAGATCTCATTTGTTTCATCTGCTTTACATTACAAAATAGTCTTTGATGTAAGACTTTCCTCACTGCATGTATTTCTGATACAGTTCCACTTCTTTGTATTTGCAGAAACAGCAAAGAATATTCATTAGACACCTAAGAGGTGTACTAGTGTCTCTTGAATAGCTGTCTTCGGTATTCCAATTAGTGAAGTGTAAAATAAAAAAAAAAAGAAAAAAAGAAAAATTTAAAAAAAGAAAAAAAAGAAAATTAAACCAAAACCTTCTCAAACCCAACCTCAGCCAGGCCACTGGGCTAGCAAATAATCCATTGTTCCACATCATGACTGTAGACAATTTGTGTCAGGTGTCTCATCTACTTGAAACGCAGAACCATGCCCCCATCTTCTTTTTAGTTTGACTCCACCATTTATTTTTTTTTACTTGCTATTAGTTCTCCTAGATGGATCTAAACTTCTCTGACCACAAGAAAGAAGAGATGAGAACAACTCCCCCACTTATTATTTTCTCAAATTTTCCCTGCGACTTTCCTTATAAACTTCCTCAAATCTCCCTTTTGCCACTGGCGATGGTCACCACAGATTCATGGTTACTGAGACTTTGATACAATAGTGTGCCCTTCTGAATTTCAAAAGAAAATTACTACTGCATCACAGTAAGTGCCAAGTTTTCCATCATAGGACCACCTATCCATATGCCCCCATGTTTGTATGTTTTGGTCATTATAAACCACTGTTAGCTTTGGTTTAACCTCTATTCCCTTAAAACTGTCATTCTGATGACACTGCTGAAATCCCAGAGAAACTGGAAAAACACTATGAATGGAAGGATTAACAGGGGGCACTGAAAAATAAACTGTGCTAATAAGGCTATAAATCAAAATAATGCAATGCTGGCTTCTGGTGCTGAGGTATTAAAAGGAGTAAATTCCCCCTAAGTCACTGTAATAGGGCAAATGCATCAACATATTCTTGCTGCTACTGTACAATCAGCCACAGAAATAACTGCAGACAATTTACTTCTTCAACCCTCACTGCTACAAAAGCCCTGTGTTTTCACCCTTTACAGACTCAGTTCTTGACTGCTGTTATACAGATGACTTATTCTCTCTCTTTCTGTAACATAATCTTTTATTTATATGCAAGAGACTCTATTACAACAGCTTGGAACAAAGCCTGATTTTGTCAAGTAGTTGATTTAAAGGATTTGCATTTCTAAACATTCTGTATGCATTTTAATGCACTTAAATAAGAAAACCATCTGTGCATTTCTTTCTTTATTTGAAACTATGCTTGGCAAACAATCATTACAATTGTAAGTAGCATAACATTAAGCATATGGTTAAATGACAATGTATTTTCTTATTTCAAGATCAATTCACTTGAAAGCACTGCTTTGTTTAATATTAAAATTCATAAATCAAAGTTTTATAATAATAAAAGACATCCACCTATAAAATAATGTTGCTTTGCCTGAGGAGAAAATACATGACCATTGTGTCTAGAGGTTTAAAGCTGTACATAAAGTTAGGTTCTTGGCACAGTTCAGCATCCCACTTGGCCTCTTGCTCAAGGAAACATTTGTTAAATTCTGACAATCTCAGACACTGTGCCTGGAAAATATTTACCACTTCTATATGAACTTAAGGAGACCTCATCTGAGCTGCAATATGTATTACTGCAGTTCTTGCTAGCCCATAATGAAATGTCAGAGTCCCGAAATGAAAGACACTGTGTGAATGTATGCAATATCCCACTTCCTCACAATCATCTTTTACTCCCAGGATGCA
Organism: Campylorhamphus procurvoides; assembly: GCA_013396655.1. Lineage (NCBI taxonomy): Eukaryota > Metazoa > Chordata > Aves > Passeriformes > Dendrocolaptidae > Campylorhamphus > Campylorhamphus procurvoides. The sequence goes on along the minus strand of WBMV01000272.1, from coordinate 254,716 downwards.
AGAAAAATAACAGGCAGGAGATCAGGCCTCATATAAAAGAGGAACTCAAATACAAAATTAAGTCATTTAGGGGCTTAGGTACCCTTTAACATTTATTCCTTCTCAGTTTTTTATGGAAGATGATAAAGTCTGCCTGTGAATGCCCAAATATAAAGCATAATTGTGCATTATCTCTCTTGTCTTGAAAAAAAAATGCTTTAATTTAAATTCAAATTATGATTCTATGAAGCTGTTTGACCTGTAAATTCAACATGGGATCTGATATTTAGATTGCATTCTTTCTTGTTCCAGTATTACTCCCAGGCTATTATTTTCTGTTAAAAAATTGGATGAGTGATGCATGAGCTGAAAATTTACAACACATTGTCTCAACAACACAATTAGTCAGCAGAACAAGCAAGAAAATATATGGAAGTAAGAGAGGAAAATGGATTTAAAACTGTCTCATCTCAATTACCTGTATACAATAGTGTTGCATTTTCTTAATTACATTTTCAAATGTAAAAGTTAAAATAAATTAACAGAAGTATATGCAGACACATTTCCTTTGGACACAGCTGAACAAACTTCTCTGCAAAACATCTCATTCTGTTTTACCAGTGAGGGTGGGTATCAACAAACCTCAAGGTATCAGCTTCAACCTGGCAAGAAAATATGTATGTGAAAAGAAAAAACATTAAGAGGTCAAAGGGTGAGAGAAAGTGATATATCTGAAATTTTTGGCCCTGAAACTCCAATTAGAAAGTACAAACCTGCCACAATCAAGAAAGCTGGAGGAAGACCATGGTGTTTTGAGAGGGCCATCTGGAGAGATCAAGTAACATGAGCAATGTGGGTACTTGTTTATTAGTTACTAGGAACGAAAATAGATCAGATCATGTTCTCCGTTTGTATAACTTGCCAGAGACAAATGCACAGCTGATGTAAAGCAGAGGTAATACTTTACTTATTTAGGATTCAAAATCTACTGTGGTGAAGGGCAGTTGCAGTTTTCCATCAACTCAGTGAACAGGGGCACAGCTTGGGACACAAGTGGCTCTTCCCTCATGAGGTGCTTTGTACATAGAGAGCAAGAGAACACATTTTCCAAGGTCAATGCATGAGAGCTTCAGCAAATCAGCTCACTCAAGTAAATTGATGCAGCTTTTTTCATTTTACTTACTTTCTCTATGTCTTGCAGTGGAAGAATCAGCCTTTCAGTCCTCTTCACTCTTGCTCTGATCAATCTTTTAAACTTACAAAACCATATGGAAAATGGATTTTATTTTACTATTATTGAAGCCCAGGTATTGACTACATCAATTTTCTTCTCCTTTTCTGCCCTCTGAAAATGGAATTAATTTTATCAGTGGAATAATCTCAGTAGGAGAACCTGAGAAGTCACCTTCAGTCTTCACTATAGCTACCAGATTAGAGTCTTACTCTTGCATGCAAGTCATGGGTTCAGACCCTTGTCAAATTCACTGGACATCCTAACTCAAACAAAACTCCACTATGATGTTTGATTAGAGATCTACTGTATTAACACCTATATATGGACAGCAAATGAAATTTACAATATTTGGCCTGTTTTTCCTGTAAACTTGTTCTCTTAAACCACTGTATCCTAATAATTGTTCTATGCTTCTTTTCACTGCCCTACTTATTTTTTCCATAGCCTCCTTCATAAAGCCTTAGTAGAAACTCCATCTAGTTCTGGAGACTTGATAGTTTTCATTTGTGCTAAATTACTAATGCTTCTGCCTCACTGATCACAAAATCATTCAGAGTATGGCATACACAAATAGTGTCAGATGGCATATTTCTTCTGATCCCTCAAGTAAATACACTGGAGAAGCATCCCTGTAATTGTATGCTTTATCATTCCCTCTATCTTCTTTTCTAATCCCCTCCTCTGATATTTTAATTTCTTTATTCAGAAAATTCAAGCCAAATCTTGTATATGTGTTTCTATAGGTCTGATTTTAGTTCTCCTGGCATTTCTAATGCATTCTTCTTTTTATAGCATTCAATATTTTGCTTAGATTCTTTTCATGATTTATGTCTTCTTCTGTTGTTGCTTACACTTTTCACATAGTTGTTGACTTTTACTTGTCTAAATTGGCCTAGTGATTTTATACTATATTTAGTCTTATGCCAAATAGATATTTATATAAAATAGGATATTTATTACTGAGATCTTCATACTTCACATACTTCAAGTTCATTTCAGTCCACTAGGAACTTCCATATGTTTGTTTTGGTTAATGTTACAAAAGTTATTCTGTAAAACTTTAAGTCAAAAGCAAAGGAATAATAGTAATGCCCTGAATCCAAGATGTGATCTCGAGGTCCCATCTTTCCCATCACAGTTCTGTTTCCTTAGTATTGACCATTTCACTTTCTATTATAAACTAATTCAGACTTTTATTCAGCATTTATTGTTTCATCATCTCCAAGAGTGATAAATAGCAATATTGTGCCCTTTGGATGAGCCAGGCAGGACAAGTAGCCTTTAGGACTGTCTCTGTCACAAGCCAAACTTTCTAGTCTAGGATGCAAGAAGCAGGAGATTTGTAACATACAGCAACAAGCCAGAAAATTCGATTTTGCCTTCTGTGCCATAAGCATCATTATGAGAAGTCAGAGCCAACAAAGATGCTCTGTGTCCAGAATTAGCCTTCTCTGCACAGCTAGGATAAAAGGTTTCTAAATGAACAATGGGTCAGGCCTTAAGGGAAGGTTTTATGTAATCTGTAAATTATAACAGTTTAGACTCCTTCAGGCCAATCTCTGATGTTGGCCATTAGTCCTTTTCTGCTGTAATGTGAGCCATAATAGTTTCATTCACTTTGCTCTTTTAATTATACACATCTAATGAATATTACTATGCTTTGTTTCCCTGTTGTATTCTGTCTTTTTGAAATATTGTGTGACCTGAACTTACAACCTCAGTGATGGATCTTTAATGATCTGTAGGCAATGAGCCTCATAACTTCCTCTTGCCAAATAAGCTTTCATTTCAGACAATTTTATTACTCCTTAGCAATATAAACACAAGTCTGCTTGTTTTGTTTATGAGACTTTCCATTCTTGGTGTTTTATCCACCCCTCATCCATTGCATTTCTGCAGTTATCATAGGATTTTCAGTCTAAATATACAACTAGAATGCTCTTTAGAAATAACAATTGAACTGGCCAGCACACTGACTCACACAGGGTATTCAACAGCACATGGTATGTGGATGATATTTTACAATGTTTAAAATTATCTTGCATTGCAATGAGAACATCAGTATCGGTCTTAGCTGGTGTAGGGGTTTCTCTGCTCCCAAAGAAGCATAAGGGCCTTCATTTACCTCTGGCATTGTGTGCTTCTAAAGGACTTCCCTTTGCATGTCTCCTACCAGGAAAGGTTAGTACCCTACGAAGGCCTCCTTCTTGCAGTTAATTTCCTTTCCCATCCAAAGCATATGCTGAGAATACAGGTCTTGGTATGTTTGCTTCACCATATCACCTTCTCTTAACTGTGATTATGATAGGCAATGTTTAAAAAACAAACAGAAGTCTCCTGCTGACCCTAAGGCTGAACGAAGTAGAGAGGAGGAAACATTATGAAGCATTTCTGTTTTAAGCTGATAGACAATTTCTGTTGAGGTTGATAGCTATGTTGAATATATAGTACGAAATCAGTGTTCTGGCCCACTGCAAGTCACAGGGCTGGATATAATTCTATTATACTTGCAGCAGGACCCACTCAGGCTGTTAATGATGCCAGATATTGGATCCAGGTATCAGAGTAGAACATGCATGCTCCTAGAACCAACCATAGAACAGAATCACAGAATTGTCAAGGTTGGAAGAGACCTTTGAGATCAAGCCTAACCTTCAAGCCAGTACTATCACCGTGTGCCCTCAACCACTAAACAGTATCACCCAGACGTGTCTTAAACACCTTTAGGGATGGTGACTCCACTGCCTCCTTGGGAAACCTACTCCAGCACCTGACCATCCTAACACTGAATTTATTTCTCTAATATCTAATCTGAATCTTCCTGGTCTCAATTTAAGGCCATTTCCTGTTGTGCTTTCAGTGTAGCCACAGTAGAAGGAATCAGTCCCCACCTCACTACAAGCTCCTTTCATGTAGTTGTAGAGAGTGACAAGGTCCCCCCTTTAGTCTCTTCTGGAGACTAAAAAAACCCACCCCTCTCAGCCATTCCTTGTAAGACATGTTCTCTAGTTCTTTTGTGAGCTTTGTTGCCCCGTTGCTAGACACTCTCCAGGACCTCAATGCACTTTTTAAAGTGAGGAGCCCAGAACTGAACACAATACTTGAGGTGTGGTCTCATCAATGCCGACTACAGGGGGATGATCACTTCCTTAGTCCTGCTGGCCACGCTATTCCTGATACAGGCCAAGATGCCATTGGCCTTCTTGGTCACTTGGGCACACTGCTGGCTTATATTGAGCTGGCTGTCAGCCAGAACCCTCAAGTCCCTTTCTGCCAGACAGTTCTCAAGCTACTCCTCCTGAACCCTCCTCAAGCACCCCTCTTGAATGCTCTTAACTAGAAACCTTCCTCACATTTACTAGTATCCTTCAAAGGTGGAAATAAAGAAATGTCACTGATTATTCAAACCAGTAAGGTGGAAAGACGGAAACAAAAAGATACAGGAAACCAGACATCACATAAGTTTCCAGAACAGATTTGTCTTCTGGAGAAAATTATTTTCTCTGTCTTTTCGATATAAACTAAGGACACACATTCATATTCTGGTCTAAGCTGCAATATTCCATCTTATCTGCTGAAGGGTGTTGTGTGCTTAACTTCTCCCATAGTCGACTTGTACTACTGGCAAAATATAATATCAGCACTAACAGAACTTACCTTAGAATTTTTCTTCAGAGCTATTTACTATGCTCCTATGTTATCATGCGAAAGAATTACAAGGTGTACTCACAGCTTCCTAGATACCATCAAAAGGACAGGGAATCTGAAAACCAGATACTCCTCTAAGCTCTATAAACAGATTTTTGAAAGCCATAAAAATCTGCCACAGTTCAATTACAGAAAAAGACTTCACTGAATATATCTATCCACAGAAACCTAAGAAAATACCTAAGAATATTTGCAACAACCCCTGCTGTCTTTTCAATGGAAAATTGCAGTACTGACTTGGCTGAGCATCAGTATATGAATAATACAGAAAAAGAAGGAGTAACAAATGTAGAAATACTGCTGACTTGCTGTTGCCAGACGTCAGATTTGTTCTACTAGATAGGGAACAAAGAAAATAGGCAGGAAAATGTCTTTGATATGTCTTGATCATTTAACAATTTGTTTCTGTCAGCAACCTCTTAGAAACTTCACTGCAAAGAAGAAGCTGTTCCCCAGAGATAGTTAGTAATATGTTTGTTTGGTTGGGAATCATAAAAACTTTTGTGCTGTAGATATGTAATATTATCCAGCAGAGGAACCTACTTTTTTGTTCTGATTACACCCCCAGCCCTGACTCCAGAACACTCTGCAGTCTCTCCAACACAGCCTTCTTTGATCTGTGCTGCTGGAGGAAGGCATAGCACTATGGCAAAAATTTTCAACAAAAAGCACGATTCATTCTGATATCAATACCCATGAATAGAACTGCTGCCTTTTTTTGGTCAACAAATATCAGTTAGATTAAAGCTGCACCTGGATTTATACATGCTATATGAGAACTTTTTTTACAAAAGAAAACACTGACTGGAAATTGTAGAAAATCATGACAAAATTATATCAAAGAGAAGAGGGGAAGACCACACATGGCTTTGAGGCACAATCATTTATCTAGCAACAAAATCAGTCATAAATTTTGGTCATAAATAGAACTAGGACTTTTCATACCCTCATCATTGATGAATCCATCCAGTTTTACATATTTATCAGATAGCAATAAATCATGCATATAGATGCAAGACTTTTAATTAAACTACTCCTTTTAATATAAAAAAAAATGCTTGTAGATTTAGATAGAAATATAATGGTGTATAGAGAAACACTAACTTTACCTGGGGGGGAAGAAGATCTACTTATTGTATTTTGTCCCCTTTTATAAAAAATGGAGCAACACAGAACTATTAGACCCAAACAACCAGAGAGTAGGATGCACTTCAAGCTCTCTAGAGTTTAAACTACTATGCTATCTCTTCTCTATACCCCTCTTTGCTATCTACTGCTTAATATTACTGCTTAATAAACAAGCTTAGTAAACAAATAACTTATTCTTAGACATGAGGTAGGTGAACAAGTTCCTGGAGATATCATCAATCCAGTCAGGCAACTATAAAAAAATTCATGCATTCTTTTAGCTGATTGAATAGGAAGACACTTTTTTTAACTCCAAAATGAGTGTTATCAATCCATTCTACATGACTTCAGGAACACATACTGGAGACTGAAGTGATAGATTCATATAATCATTGGAATTCAGAGTCACCTCTTCTAGCAGACTCTTATGATTCATATCAGTAGAAATCAGACTTCAGCCATCACAACTTCATCTTGCTCAAATGCTTTGTAAAATAAACCTGAAATATTTTCTGTGTCACTGATCCTCTACGCAAGGTAAACACACAACTGAACATCACTACTGTACTGAAAATGTTGTTATATTTTTATCATAGATTTCACATGGATTTTAATATAGCATATCAACCCCTGGAAGTGCTCAAGGCCAAGCTGGATAAGGCTTTGGGCACCCTGCTCTAGAGGAAGTTGTCCCTGCCAACAGCAGAGAGGGTAGAACTAGATGATCTTTAAGGTCCCTTCCAACTGAAGCCATTCTGTGATGCTATTCTATAAATATAATTAGATATTTATAGACAAAGATTTCAGAGAGCACAGTCATCATAGCCATCTCTCCTCATTTTGAACCTTATGTTAAACTGGAACAACATGGGGCAAAAAATGTCCTGATGCATTGTATTTCTTACAGCAAAAACATGCATATATGTATGTCTTATCTTAAAATATGTAGGTATCTGGACTTCTTTTATTCAGTAATCTCAAGTCTGATTTCAAAGCAGTTGTAGAGNGCAGTCTCTCCAACACAGCCTTCTTTGATCTGTGCTGCTGGAGGAAGGCATAGCACTATGGCAAAAATTTTCAACAAAAAGCACGATTCATTCTGATATCAATACCCATGAATAGAACTGCTGCCTTTTTTTGGTCAACAAATATCAGTTAGATTAAAGCTGCACCTGGATTTATACATGCTATATGAGAACTTTTTTTACAAAAGAAAACACTGACTGGAAATTGTAGAAAATCATGACAAAATTATATCAAAGAGAAGAGGGGAAGACCACACATGGCTTTGAGGCACAATCATTTATCTAGCAACAAAATCAGTCATAAATTTTGGTCATAAATAGAACTAGGACTTTTCATACCCTCATCATTGATGAATCCATCCAGTTTTACATATTTATCAGATAGCAATAAATCATGCATATAGATGCAAGACTTTTAATTAAACTACTCCTTTTAATATAAAAAAAAATGCTTGTAGATTTAGATAGAAATATAATGGTGTATAGAGAAACACTAACTTTACCTGGGGGGGAAGAAGATCTACTTATTGTATTTTGTCCCCTTTTATAAAAAATGGAGCAACACAGAACTATTAGACCCAAACAACCAGAGAGTAGGATGCACTTCAAGCTCTCTAGAGTTTAAACTACTATGCTATCTCTTCTCTATACCCCTCTTTGCTATCTACTGCTTAATATTACTGCTTAATAAACAAGCTTAGTAAACAAATAACTTATTCTTAGACATGAGGTAGGTGAACAAGTTCCTGGAGATATCATCAATCCAGTCAGGCAACTATAAAAAAATTCATGCATTCTTTTAGCTGATTGAATAGGAAGACACTTTTTTTAACTCCAAAATGAGTGTTATCAATCCATTCTACATGACTTCAGGAACACATACTGGAGACTGAAGTGATAGATTCATATAATCATTGGAATTCAGAGTCACCTCTTCTAGCAGACTCTTATGATTCATATCAGTAGAAATCAGACTTCAGCCATCACAACTTCATCTTGCTCAAATGCTTTGTAAAATAAACCTGAAATATTTTCTGTGTCACTGATCCTCTACGCAAGGTAAACACACAACTGAACATCACTACTGTACTGAAAATGTTGTTATATTTTTATCATAGATTTCACATGGATTTTAATATAGCATATCAACCCCTGGAAGTGCTCAAGGCCAAGCTGGATAAGGCTTTGGGCACCCTGCTCTAGAGGAAGTTGTCCCTGCCAACAGCAGAGAGGGTAGAACTAGATGATCTTTAAGGTCCCTTCCAACTGAAGCCATTCTGTGATGCTATTCTATAAATATAATTAGATATTTATAGACAAAGATTTCAGAGAGCACAGTCATCATAGCCATCTCTCCTCATTTTGAACCTTATGTTAAACTGGAACAACATGGGGCAAAAAATGTCCTGATGCATTGTATTTCTTACAGCAAAAACATGCATATATGTATGTCTTATCTTAAAATATGTAGGTATCTGGACTTCTTTTATTCAGTAATCTCAAGTCTGATTTCAAAGCAGTTGTAGAGCTGTATGTTCTCTCCTATCACTTAGAGCAGGATTAGGACAGAAATATATCTCATCTTTTACACCCACTCATCCTTCTGAAATCCCTTTTTACTGAATAATATTACTGGCACATTCTCATTCAAGGAGATTATTGTCAAACATCACTGTCAGATGTCAGTAAAAATAAAAAATTCAGATAAAAACCTTTGCAATTTGTGGTATCATAAAATAGCATATTCTGATATATTTTTAGTGAGATAAATATTTTACAGATGGCAGAAAGAAAACAGCTTTTATGTAAAAGTTTTAAAAAAATTCTGTAGTGGACACTTTGAAAGCTTGATCAATAGTGTCTTCAACAACATAAATCTAGAATTAACAATAATTGAGAATTTCAGTTTATAACATTTTTTGAACCAGCAACTAGTGGAGTACAGCAGCTAGTCTGAGATGTCACCTACTGGGAGGTGTAGTGATCTCAATTAATATTGTCTCATGTGGAAAAGAACATTCTTTTGACTGAACAGCCTCCTATGAAAATGTCACTAAAGACAACCCACTACAACAACTAATTATCTTGTATAGATAAAAAGCACTTAAATTGTCTAGCAGAACATTTTACAACTATTAGCTGAATCATTTATTACAGGTAAGAATAAAGCCCTGACTTGGATAATTTCATAGATTCATAGAATGTTAAGGGATTGGAAGGGACCTTAAAGATCATCCAGTCTCAACTACTCCTGCCATAGGCAGGGACATCTCCCACTAGACCAGGTTGCACAAAGCCTTATCTAGCCTGGCTATGTCAGGGTTGGGGCATCCACAACCTCCCTGGGCAACCTGTTCCACTGTCTCACCACCCTCACAGTAAAGAGTTTCTTCCTTATATCTAACTTAAATTTCACCTATTTTTGCCCATTCCTCCTTGTTCTATCCATACAGTTCCTGATGAAGGGTCTCTCTTCTGTAGGACCCCTTCACATACATTTCTGCAGGCTGAACAACCCAAACTTTCTCAATCTGTCTTCGCAAGGGAGGCATTCAAGTCCTCCTATCAAATTTGTAGCCGTCCTCTGGAACTGTAGTACCAACCGTTCCATGTCCTTCTCATGTTGGGAACATTTTTCTCAACTGTCTTAACTTTGCATAGAAAACCTTTGTTAGACACCAGAACACTTATTATGGGGTCAGAACGAGCTTGTGCATGTGTGTGTGTGGAGGGGACAGGGATGGGTTGAACCTCACAGAGGTGGGGTGGCATTGTATGGATCCACGGCAGTCCCTGGAGACCACATGGGGAAACACAGGAGCAGCTGCCAGTCACAAACAGCCCGGGAAAACCATAACACCCCACAGCTCCTGGAGCCCCTGACCCAGCTCAGATTGGCAGGGACAGTGAGGACACGGCCACTCCCCCGGCCGGGGACCCCAGAGTGGCTGGTGGGTCAAAGGCCATGCCTGTAGAGACCAGAAGAGACAAAACCAGAGGTTTTGGGATGCCATATGTTGCAGCCCTGCCATCTGGACGTGTGAGAAGCTGACCTTCCACAAAGTCTCAGTGGTAAGTGTCTCTCCCTCTTTCTCCTTCTCTCTTTTTCCTCTCTTTCCTTTTCTTTACTCCTTTTCTTGTTATTCTGGGTGGCTCAGGGGTGGAGGGATTGGATTTAACTTAAGTGTGGTGAATTGGTTGAATAGTGCCTTGGGTGTTGTTGATTAAAATGTGCTGAGTTATCAGAGTGGAACATTTTGTCTATTTTGTGCATTGCCCTTTTGAACCATTGTCAATTTCCCTTATTTTCTTCCCTAAATTAATAAAGAGACTCCTTAGAAACAAGCCCATGTCTTATTTTCTGGCTATTTTCTTAAAGAACCCTATATATATAGATATTAAAGCAGTATTCTTAGCAGACCCCACGAGTAAACCACCCAGGGCCAGAGTGTTAAAACCTTGCATTACAATACTATACAACATTTTTCATACACTGTGTTGTACAAATCACAAGGCATAGTGACCATTTTAATATTTCTGCTTTATTCCCAAAAATATATGGAAGAACTGTTCATTCATAGTTGCTGCTAATAATTCAATGTTCAGTGTTGGTTTCTAGGCCACTGGAACCTGACATTACATCTGCTATGAGGTACTTTAAGACAACATGACCTCTCAAAGGATTAAGAACCAAGCAGGGCAGTAGCTTAAGATGCAACTCTGCTGCCTTCAGTTGCACTAAGCATTGAAAATGCAGTACTTCCCCATAACCTCTATGTGTCCTATATGACATCCCTCAGAGGTTGTCTATCTTAAATCAATCAGTAACTTATAAAGTTGTCCAAAAGAAAGAGTTAGGTAGCGTAAGTGCTCACTCACTCCCATGAGAAACCAAAGAATCATCAGAGAAGCTTTCCAAATCATCTTTTCAAGCTGTAGCCAGCTGCAGTCAGACCTGCAATGGAGGCCAGAGAATATAATAGAACCCCTAGCAAATTCTGTATAAATTTAGAAATCTGCAGAAGTATAAAGTACTATTTTACCAGAGGATGCAAAAGAAAATCCTAGAGATATAGATTTGCTCAGTTGTGCATGAAGTGACATGTACTCACTGAAGACAAAACAATGGTGGGTAAAAAGGATTAACAGTTACTGAAAGTTTTCAAGGCACTGAAGTCAAATCTATCTTGATGGAGTTGTCAGATTACACAATTGAAAGGCACAGGTCGAATACAGGAGCCATATTCAGTTGTCAGTTTTTAAGTTCCCTATGATAACACTGGAATTTTCTTTATGTGCTCTAAAGAACTTTCTGATAGTTATTTAAGCACATGTTCTTGTCTATATAGCTCACTTATGAAGAAATACAGAGTGTGAAAATGCTCTGAAAAAATCCTACTGCTTCACCAAGACTTTTTAAGATTTAAAAATGTTGTTAGCTTACCAAAGTTAACTGAGAATCTCTAAAGTCCAAACTGTCCTTCAAAATTCTGACTGAACAACAGTTATATTTTCTTCTGCTCAGAATAAGTTATCTAGAGTAACAATCTATCTCTTGTCCACTAAAGTCTATGTTAATAGTGATCATAATTGCCAAACACAGGCAATGATCAAACACAGGGGCTGTGCATTACTGACTTTCAGGCTTGAAATCCTATTTTATTTTATGGAAGATTAAGGTGCTATTCAAACTGTGTAAAAACTAGAGAAACCTGCAATGAGGTGTTGTATGTATAATCAATGCAGTTTGTCAATGCCTTTTAACTACTTCATTGTAAGAAAGAAAAGTGGCATAAAAAAGCAAATTTCCCCTTTCTTGTTACTTTTTAATGCACTGGAACATCTGTATCTAAGGCATCGGTCTAGATTATCAAAGATGCAATTTAATAAAAAAAAATGTTAGTTCAGGAACATAAACCTCAGATTATTGAGAAGGTTGTTTTGAACAGTCAGATCTGTACTGTGTCTGAGTTCAAAGCTGTTTCGGCAGCAGTGTATATTGCTGTGAAATTGAACCAGGTGGTATCTTCAGACAGGGATAAAAATAAACAAAAAGTGTCGAAATCTACAAATTGAAAAACTTATTTGTCATATAACATCCTCTCTATTGCATGGTCCCGAGAGACATGCAAGCTTGAAACTATTTCAGAGGTGGTGATGCCATAAACTATCATTCTGAGAGATGGTTAATAAGAACATCTGATTTATGTTCTATATATCACTCATTAATCCTGATTTGATCACCCGTGGAGACACCCATGTCTTCTCTATAACTGCACAGACCTGAGATTTTCAATCTGTTTTAGCACAGAAAATTTTCTCTTGGGTTTTTTTGTTTGGTTGGGTTTTTTATTAATGTCTGTTTTCCAAACCCCTGCCTTCCTAATGTTTTTAAGAAGAACTGTTACAGAAGGCAGCATCTGCAGGAAGGCATACTACTGATTTATATAATGGCAGCCTACCAGTTTGATTTTGATCTGTTGTTTTATGTTACAGGCACCAAAATTCTACAAGTTGAGTCCAATTGCCTTGTCTACAAGAGAGTATATACCCATTAGGCTGTCCAAGGTAGGACTGCAGCTTGTGTGTATATAACACATCTGAAGTATCTGCAGATGTGCTGTTTGGGTGAGGAAGGTAGAGTGGTTCAGCACAGGCTATAAAGCCCTTCTGAGAAGCTGTGCTTGTATATATTCAGGCAATTAGGCTGAGCTCTGTGTTGCTGTGACTACATTGCCTTTTAAAATGAGCTTAGGCAACACACATGAGCTGGAGTTGTTGCAGCCCTGTTCAAGCAAAAGCTACAGAAAAAGGAGGGGAGCAACCTCAAATCTGTGTCCTTTGTTACCTGTTCCTGTAGCATACAGCTAGAAAATAGGATGCTTTCATTTTAGCAAGTAGATTCTACCTGATAGGGCTCTCTGGAAACAGAAGTCCCCATACAGCAACAAGGGCAGTATATGTATTCAACAGACAACAGAGAGTATGTATATGTAGCACAATACATGGCGAGTGCTATGCTTTACATCCAGGTATCTGAGAAGATGCTGTTTTTTTGAAAATAAGGTCATGCATATAAATATATAAATAAGGAATTGAAAATTGAATATTAGCCATCCACCTTCTGTAATATTTTTATTTTTGTTGTGGTCTAAAGTGAAAGACGTTAAATTCCCTGATTCTGAGTCCTGTTTCAGAGTGAATTGCATGCTTGCTCTTTTTCTGACGTATATAATAAGGCTGAAGATAACTCTGAGAAAACTGAGATGTCAAGAGAAAAAGCTTAATTACTGATGTTTCTGTGAAATGCAACATTTAAGATATTCTTCCTCAGAATGTAGGAAGAATTATTTACTGATAGTCCCAGTACCAGTGTAAAAGTAACTTATTACCTGTATATCTTTGCCAGAGAAAATTTTTAAAAATGCATTTTATGCAAGTGTAGCAATCCATTGCTTAATGATATCTTCTGCTTCTGTGATTTAGGTGTCTACAAGAATATAAACCCCTGAAGAAAGTTCTAACTTGGAGGGAAGGGCATAGGGATTCATTCTGAGCAAAATATCAAGGTCTAAAACATCCACTTTAGATCCACATACAGGAGAAAAAAAAAGAATCCAAACAATTTCAAGTTATATTTCCTGGGGTGTATAAAAGTGTCTCATATTTGAACTATTACGCAGGAGGGATAGTTGGATTTATACCATGATGTGAATAATATTGGGGCAGAAGGTGTAATATACCTTGTTTTCAGGCATTATGAAAATGTTTGCAGAGAGAAACTCAAGTGGACATAGTACCTAACTGAAAAATGAAAGATGATGTGGATTGCATAATTGGATCTACAAAGCTGGAGGAGTTATATAAGGATTCAGGTCAAGGATAGATGGAAACCAGTCATTTTGGGACTAAGCAGCTATCTATAGCGGTAGCATGTAATGTTGAAATAAACATTCAGTCCGGGAAAAAACAAACTACCATCTGTTTTTCCTAAATTACCTACTTATTCTGCTTCTACAAATAGAGTAATATGACTACAAATGTAAGGTTGGTGTCATACCTATTGATATAATTCTGAATATGACTATGTATGATTATGTATGAATATGAGTATGTAGAGACTCCAACTAAGAGGGAGTCATGATTATACTTGGATATTACACAAACACTTTGTATAACAGACTTCTGCCTAAGGAGCTCAGCAGTATGCAGGAGAGAGAAAAGATGAGAAGAAGCAAATATTAATGCCTCCATTTTCTGAATGGATAACATGTCAAACAAAAACTTAATGAATTGCCATGTGCTCTAACAGGTCCATGTCTTTATTATTGTGAGGCCCCAGAGATGGATGCAATACTTCAGGTGGGGTCTCATCAGAACAGAGGGACAGAATCCCCTCCCTCGACTGCTGGCCACGCTGCTTTTGATGCAGCCCAGGACACAATTGGCTTTCTGGGCTATGAGTGCACATTGCTGGGTCATGTCCAGCCTCTCATCCCCCTCACACCCAAGTCCTCAGCAGAGTTGCTCTCGAACTGTTCATCCCCCAAGCTGTATTGATATCAGGGATTGCCTTGACCCATGTGCAGCACCTTGCACTTGGTCTTCTTACACTTCATGAGATTCCCATGGGCCCACTTCTCAAGCTTGTCCAGGTTCCTCTGGAAGGTCCCCAGTCATTCAGGTGAGGCAACTGCACCACTCAGATCAGTGTCATCTGCAAAATTGCTGAGGTGCACTCAATCCCTTCACGCATGTCATTAATGAAGATATTAAATAACACTGGTCCCAACATGGACCCCTGAGGGAAACACCATTCGTCACCAAAGTCCATTTGGACATGGAGCTTCTGACAACTATGCTCTGGATGCAACTGTCAAAACAATTCCTTATCCACTTAACAATAGAAAAGGAAACTGTGGAGGACTGTGTCTAAGGATAGAGGATACCCATGGCTCTTCTCCTTGTTCACTGATGTAGTCACTCCACTGTAGAGGGCCACTAGGTTGGTCAGGCAGGTCTTGCTCTTGGAGAAAGTGTGCTGGCTGTTTCAAATGACCTCCCTGTTCTCCATGAGCCTTAGCACTGCTTCTAGGAGGATCTCCTCAAGGATCTTTCCAGATACAACTGTGAGGTTGATAGGTCAGTAGTTTCCAGGGTCGTTCTTTCTACCCTTTTAAAAGATGGATAAAATGCATCCCTTTTTCCAGTCACCAGGGACTTCACCTGGCTGCCAGGACCTTTTAATTGTCATGGAGAGTGACCTGGAAACTAGATCAGTCAATTCCCTCAGAACTCTCGGATGTTTCTCATAGACTTATGCACATCCAGGTTCCTCAGCTGATTACAGACATGATCTTCTCTTACAGTGGAAGAGAGTTTTCTTCCCCAGTCCCTGTCTTGCAGTACATCTCCTTGAGAGGGGTAGAAAGTGAGGTTGTCATTGAAGACTGAAGAAAAACAAGGTGTTGGGTACCTCCGATGCCTTCTCGTCCATTGTTACCAGTTTGTCAGCCTTGCTTATTGTGGGGGTACATGTTCTTTTTTTCCTTTTCTACATACCTGTAGAAGCCCTTCTTGTTAGTCTTTGCATCCCTTGCCAAGTTCAGCTCAAGCTATACCTTGGCCTTCCCCACCTCATCCATAAACAACTGGGCAGCATCTCTATACTCTTTCCAAGATACCTGTCCTTGTTCCTTCACTGACTATGCATTTCCCTCTTGTCCATTGGTTTGTTGAGCAGGTTCTGACTTAGCCACACCCATGTCTTTCCTTCTTTGTTCAATTTCTTGCACTTGGGGATCACAAGTTCTTGTGCTCTATGGAAAGAGTCGCTAAAAATCTGTCAGTTCTGTTCTGCTCCCTTGTCATTGAAGGCAGTTTCCTAGGGAGTCCTCTTTGAAGAGCTGGAAGTTTCAGTTCCTAAAATTCCTTTAATTTGACTCTTTGCCCGAACGATATCCCCCAGGCCTGCAAACTCCACCAGTGTGTGGTTACTGCAGCCCAGGCTGTCTCCAGTCTTGACATCCCCAATTAACTCGCTTACACTGGTTACTGTCAGATCCAGTATTGCGTCCCCTCTGTTAGGGCTCTCTATTACCTGCTTAGGAAGTTATCCTCCATGCATTTCAGGAGTGTTCTGGATTGTCTACAATTTGCTGTGTAACTTTGCTAGCAGAAGTTGGGGGGATTGAAGTCCCCTAGCAGAACCAAATTCTGCAAGCATGTTGCCTCCTGTAGTGGGAGCAAGAAGGCTTCATCAACAGGCTCTCCTTCATCAGGCAGACATAGTGGACAACAACCACAAGAATCCCTTTGTTGCCCCAGTCTCTGATTCCTAACCACAAGCTTTCAACCTGCTTATGGCTAGTCTTCAGACAAGCCCACATCGTCCCACCTGCCCATCCCCAAAACTCAGAAGAAAATCACCAACATTTGTATTGGAATTTCACCAGTTGTCTCCTTTGTGTTTCAAAAGATAACACTAACAACACACTGATTAATACAGTGCATTTTTGCTTTTTTGAACTCATTTGAGATAGGTAGTAAATGTTTGATTTTGTTTTGGTTTTGTGCCTTTTGCATTCAAACAGCAAGAGCTGTCATTTTCAAGAAGATGCACAATGGGGACACAATTTCTTTTTTAAAAAAATGATTAAAAAACCCACTTCTTTTATATCATTGTTTTGAACTGCTGGTTTAGGAAGTCAGCTTTGATGATGTAATAATAAACAAAGATTTCAAGCTTAAAATATGTCTTCATCTTGTGTTGAACAGAGCACAAACTGAATTTTAAATCCAAGGAGATGGGGCTATGCAGTCATATTGGCAACAAATCTAATTTTCAAGCTGCCCTCTGGCGTCAAGACCAGAAGAATATTTGAAAGGACTGTGCAGAGGATTATTGTTTGATCCCTGTTTCAAGCTCAGGATTTGCACCATCCTCTGCTATCTGTTGATAAACATCTCAGCTTTTATAGGCAAAGCAAGGCACTTTGCCTTACGACTCCAAATGCCTTCCTGGAGATTAGATGATCTCACAGGGAGCAGGATGCAGCTCAGAGGATGTCAAGACTTGAAAGGGACACAAAGAACAGTTGGAACACCATCTTCACTTTTGTGCTGTGATTTCTCTTTTTTTTTTTGTTATTAACATTATCTCAACCAGAAGCACCATGGAGATGAATATATAGTGTGGGAAAAAAAGCAAGTCAGTTTCCTTAACTTGCCTACATTTGAAAATAGGAAAAATATAATAAGGCTAGGAAAGAGTGTCTGAGATACAAGAGAAGGTTAAGATTTATACCTCACTCCATGCATTTAGGAGCTATTTGCTTTTGTAGGTTTTCTACTGTTAATAGTATATTTCCATTGCTTCCACGATACCAATCACAACCCTTTTGTATTTATCAGGAAATTAAATGTTCCTTCTCTCAAAATTGGTGTGAAGGGAAGGGGAAGAAATGGGGAGCAGGTCATCTTTGCACCATATAACACTGCTCTTTTTTTGTAAAAATATTTCTTTAGTACTTCAAATTCAAATATTATGGGAGATAATGAGAAACTTTACTGTTTACTATTCTCAGACCAAACTCTTGACAATAATTTACACAGGAGCAACATCTGTTACAAGGAAAAGGAAAAAAGAACATTAATGAGAAGTTAGGCCTATCAAATTTTCATATCCTTTTCATCAACAATTTTTTGAAAACCACAAAAATTATCTTTCTTTTTATCTGCTTATTTTTACCAGTGGTTCATTATGTTTGGGGATTTTTATGTATTTCCATTTTACACATAACTTTGCTTTATACATACTTGAGATCTAGATTAAAACGTTGCTGTTTCCATGCCTGAAGAAATAAATTTAAACAAGATCAATAAATTTTGTTGATTATTATAATTATTTCTATAGTTTATTTTAGCAATTACTTGTACCACAATTTGAACTCAGAGACCTATGAATATTAACTCAAGACTTCAGTACTTAAGAATGAGACGAAAAAAACCAGTGAATATTTTCTACCTTCCATGTTACTGCTTATAGTGGAAAAATGTGAATTGGTCAGAGATGACCAAACTCATCCCTAGTTCATAAAAATAAGTCTGATTATTAAATTCATATTTCTTTTCAATATTGTCATACTGAGTCAAAAATGTAAGATCCATCTCTGCTGTCTAGCAATATATGAACAGTTTTAATTTATCTCCACAAGCATGCACATACATGCATACATTCACTATGGGCACTATTGCTGACTGGAAGACAGAAGGGGAAGAAAAGACTTTAAAGACTGTTTTCAAGATGAACTTTAAAGAGGCACATTCTCTCAGCAGCTGTTGTTATTTATGGAAAAATACTGTTCATAGCAGACAAAAAATGTGCTGTTCTTCAGTGGGCATTTAAGAGAAATCCTTTGTGGAAAATCCAGAATTGGCTTATGACAAAAGGAGAAAGCTTACAGTGAGCAGAAATGGTGAAGGCACAATCTGCTTCAGGGTCTCAGGTAGCTTTCAAAGGCTCTAATAAATAAAATTATTTAATAAGAAACATACTTTCTTCTACCCAAATGTGCTAGGTCCAGGAATTCTGTGCTTACCGAGAAGGCTTCATATTTTGTCTGTGAACAAAATAGAATTCCTATAATCATTCAGCTTTGTGACAAACAGAGAAAAAAAATTAGACTGGACAGAAAAATTGCCTATATAAAAGGACTTCAAAGCTAACATAACCCTCTCTACAACAAATACAAAGTTCATTGGCAACCTGAAGTTACAGTCACTATAATAGGTTAGAATCAATAACTAAACTTTAAAGGGCTAATCAGAGCTACAGTGTTGACTGATTACAAACAATTTTAACCCTACTTATCAAATTATCTGAACTGACAATTAGTAAAGCATTAAATAATGAGTTCAGAAGAAAACAAAAGGTGTTGATCAGAAACAGGGAGGGAAAGCAAAGAAGAAAAGGCAGAATACGTGAATTTCAGAATGGAAAACATTTCTTAGGTGATGGAAACACAAGTTCACCGCTGCCTAAATATGTATAATAAACAAAAGCTTAATTAGAAAAAAGAAAAAAGGTGGCCTATTAAGTTTAGATGAATGCTGCAACAGAATAGGTGCAATGGGAATTATTCACAGTGAATAATGTATTCGTAACTAATAAATGTTTCTAGCTGAACATAAATTATCCAAACAGCATGCATATGTGCAGATATTATCTAGACATTATTAGAAGCACTGTAGCCTTTGGAGCACTGGAGTGATATTTTCTGTGAGTTTTCTGATATCATTGGCCACTTCTAGTTCACGGCTCCTATTGGGCAAACACTGCATTTCCCTTTGCAAAGGGAACTCCAGGGGCCCAAGATCTGTTCCAGAAAATTTTATTGCCATTTTGTATTATTGAAGTAGCTCAAAGCAACTGGAAACATAAGGAGAGAGAAGTGTCTTGACTTCTACTACAAAAAAAACTTACGTATGTTAAGTAAACATCCACCAGAGACAAGACAACCAAATAATGTTTCCTGAAACAGTTCAAGTAGTGAATGTACAGGTTAGGACACTTTCTGTCAAACTGATGTATATCCACTCAACATGATGACCTGAATGATGCTGTCCTTTGAAACAATATGCTATTAAGACAAATAATCCCTAAATAGCAGCAGGTCTGGATTCCTGCACAGACTCTGAGTGCTTACAAACTGGAGAGCGAGGTTTAAAAATACAGCCTTAAACTCAAATTACATCCATGACTCATCCCTGTCTGTCCTAGCTGTAACACTCCAGACTCAGAGCTGTGGGCTTACTAAGAGTATTGCTTCAATATTCATATATAGTTCTTTAATACCTTAAGAAAACATCCGGAAAATAAGCCACGGGCTTGTTTCTAAGGAGTCTCTTTATTAATTTAGGGAAGAAAATAAGGGAAATTGGCAATGGTTCAAAAGGGCAATGCACAAAATAGACAAAATGTTCCACTCCGATACCAACCCAACACATTTTAATCAACAACACCCAAGGCACTATTCAACCAATTCACCACACTTAAGTTAAATCCAATCCCTCCACCCCTGAGCCACCCAGAATAACAAGAAAAGGAGTAAAGAAAAGGAAAGAGAGGAAAAAGAGAGAAGGAGAAAGAGGGAGAGACACTTACCACTGAGACTTTGTGGAAGGTCAGCTTCTCACACGTCCAGATGGCAGGGCTGCAACATATGGCATCCCAAAACCTCTGGTTTTGTCTCTTCTGGTCTCTACAGGCATGGCCTTTGACCCACCAGCCACTCTGGGGACCCAGGCCGGGTGAGTGGCCGTGTCCTCACTGTCCCTGCCAATCTGAGCTGGGTCAGGGGCTCCAGGAGCTGTGGGGTGTTATGGTTTTCCCGGGCTGTTTGTGACTGGCAGCTGCTCCTGTGTTTCCCCATGTGGTCTCCAGGGACTGCCGTGGATCCATACAATGCCACCCCACCTCTGTGAGGTTCAACCCATCCCTGTCCCCTCCACACAAACACACACACCCACACCCACCCACCTCACAAGATCGTTCTGATCCCGCAATAACTGATCTGGTGTGTAACACTAGTTAAAAACAGAAGCCATCCGCAGCTTTGAGGAAGAGATTTTCAAAATCTTTGGCAGTGTTACCACACCCTATGAATGGCACCATCCTAAAAAACCCCTCATTTTACACAGGACCAGACCAGCTATTTCTGGGCAAACACCAATTCAGCTACTCTTTTGTCATCATATATATTGGAAAATGACTGATTAAGAAGAGGGGAACAAATAGTGTCCAACAAACTATACTCGAGATTTCTTCTTGTTGCCATTTCAAACTCTTGACTGCAGATACATGTTGCCCTTGTTTATCTCTCTGAAATGCAAACAGGCTTCAAACCACTCAGTGCTTCTTCCACTTTGAGATCTATTTTTTGCTGGCTTTGTAGGATGAAGCTCTTCATGGAAATGACAGAGCCTCTAGTACACGCATCAGTTTTTCTCTGGCTGTATCAGTAGACTCATCCTTGACCTACTTTCCCTTATTTTTTCCATCTGCACTCTTGATTATGTTCCTATTTACAGGGTTACCACTTGATACTTTTCATTTCTTGTTTGAAAATGTCTCATATATGGGAAATATTTTCTACTGCTGACCCTTCCAGAATCCATTACTTTGAGACTTTCCTACATGTTACTGCAAATAATCACACTGTTTAGGTTAGTGACTAATAGCAAAACTAGAATAGGACAGCCCTGTAACAGACTATCAAACTGAAAAGGAAAATGTACAACTGCCAAGTCTGAAGATTTAGATATCAAACCACAGCTGATATAATTCCCTTTAATATTTTAAAATGAAGGGAGGAGACAATAGATCAACCAAATGGAATATTGTGGCAAGTTGTTCAGATACACCTCTAATGGTGCAGAATGTTTTGAAGCATCTATAAGGAGAGATTAGCCAAAAGAATAGGAACTAGTGGTACAGGCTGAGTGGTACTTTTCATAAGTCGATAGTAGATACACTTTTAGAATGTGTACCTTTTATATATATATATCTCATTGAAATATTAAACCATACGGCTTCTTTTTCTGAGTTCAGAAATCTCAATATGTGCTCAAAAAAAGAACCATTTGACAAAGTCAGTGAAGGCAGACAGTCACTACAGATAGAATTTGGTTAAATCAATTTTCCCTATGCAGTCTTAATTAATCATTTATGCTTCCTTTAGTTATGACAGACATCCTACACCTTTTCAGAAAATGATTAATCCTACCTGTTTTGTGATGGGAAGCAAGTATCTCGAGAAACAATTTACTACAGTGAAAAATAGCATGACTAAAATAATCTTACTTCTAATTTGCATTTTCAGAAAATAAGGCAAATCAAGGAGAGAGATCCATAGATTATACTGGCTGAAACAACAAGCAAACAAACAAACAAACAAAAAGCCCCAATGGAAAAAACAAATAAGAGCATTGTTGGGATATGCTATGGCCAATAGCAGCATCCCAATTTTCATTTATATATTTATTTAAGCCATAATGCAAAATCATCAAGTGCTATAAACTATCATTATTCCATTTAAGTCAATAAGACTTAAAGGAAAGAAGGATTAAGAGAAGGAATGAGTAAACAGAGAAGACAAAGATAGTTACTGCCAAGAGGTCACACAGTGGCACGTCCAGAGACAGAAGGCTGAACAAAATGGAAGCCCTGTGCTTGTAGGGTTTGGCTCCGTCCTACAGGCAGGACATCTGGTTCACTGACCCCTCAGTGCCCTCCTGGCCCAAGTGAGGGTGCCACAGCCCATCAGGGGCTCTGAGGGGTATGGTGTGGGCAGCCTACAGGGCAGGCTTTATTGACTGACAGGTGCCCTAGGTGGCTCCCATGCCATGTTCCTGTCAATCCTGGAGGCCACATTGGCTGCAGGCCCTACCGTGTGAACAGGCCTGGCCCCCTTCCCACCACACACGCAGACAAGGGCGTTGATTTGACCCATCAGTCAAACAAGCCAATGAGATGCAAATCCAGTCTCTCACTGGGAGGCAGAAATTAATGGCTTATGTGAATTTGGATAAAATAAAGAATATGAAGAAACAATGTCTTTATTCATTGAAAAATAAACTAACAGACTTCATTCAGAAAACTCCGAAGGAGCAGGGACAAATGCTTCAACATAATTTGAGGCACTATCACATGAAAGAACTGAGGGTATAGACTGAAATTTAAAGAAGCCTTAGGACTTACAACCAGAACAGTGCACTTTCCTTCAGGGGACCCTTTAAAGTACAAGTATATACTTGAGCAAATCTATACAGACTTTTATCCAGCTACTTCCTGTTGCCATGAACCTACCAGTCCTTTTGGAACCCTCAGGTGACTGTGATACTGTACTGTCACGGGACACTCTGGAATTTTATTCTATACTTAGTTTTCTTAAAACTTTCCCAAACTAAAGATACCAACATAAATCACTCAAAACCGGGTGTCAAATTGCTGTGCCTTCACAGGTTTTCCTTGCTTCTCGCCCTCGCTTCTATCAGTTCTGTCTTCCTGAGTCTTCATATCTTCTCAGTTTCTTTGGCAAAAAAGACAAGACAAAACAATGTTTGTCTCTGTGTACTGGATAAAAGTTTTCAAATTCCTCTTCTGCCCAATGCTGATATTGCTACTGGAAACACACTTTCAAGATGAAAAACCTATAGAAAGCCAGCACACACTACAGAATTTGTGTTCTGTTGCTGGCTACAAAATATAAGGCATAGCAAGCAAACAACTGCATGCAGAAATGCTGCAGTTGCAGAGACAGTTTCCCTTGTCATGTCATCTATCACAATACTACTTTATGGATCTGATTAAATCCAGACAATTATTGTCTATTCTGAACTTGACAACAGCTCCATAGAGTATTTTTAAATGTTCATAATTAATTGCCAATGGCTCTTGCATGTGCAAAGAGTTAAATTTACAAAACCCAATTATTGGCCGCTTTAAGAAGTATTTTATACTGACAAACAGAAAATATGGAGTAGAAAATGTCTCAATGCCTAAGAATTACACATAGATCTCGACAAAAAAAACAATGCAGTAAAACTTGGCAGTTGTAGAATAGGATTGTGTGCAAAATAACAAAGTAATGAAGAAACAGTTTAAGAGAAGAGAAAGGCTCTCATTATTTGGAGAAGGACTTGCCATTAGAACAAAATAAAAATGTTTCCTCCTTGTGGTAGCTATAAGATTCCTTGAGAACATATGAAAATACATAAGCTGATAAGAAAGCAAGCTGAAGGTTTACCAATTTATGTATTTGTCAAAACAGCTGGCAGGAGAAATAGGATATTCATTTACATTCTACAACTTTGTGGCCCAACCTGATGTCACAGGATTCCCAGAATGGTTCCTTCTTTTCTGCGATGGACTTTCAGGTGCCATTTTCAGAAGCAGATGCTTAGGCAAAAAGAAATTGGCTATTTTCATTAATAGATGTATGCCTCAAGTCAGAAGCAGCAAAGAAGTAGAAATACTGCTGTTGGTGCAAAAGCACAGAAGGCAAGTACAGAGTGATCATATAATTTTATCTCTGTAACATCTTTCCCTGCTTAGTATTCTCAAAGTTTCTGAATACACTGACAATATTGGGATAAGGCCTTAAAAGTATTATATTTTAAAACAATCATTTATTTAACATCAGAATATAGCAGTAAAGGAATTGTTTCCTCACACTGAATCACTTCAACAGGAAGAAATTATACAGTCTATCAGAGCAACTGAGAACTGAGGAACACACAGGCAACGCTCAATGCCAGAGGCACGATTGTTGCTGCCAGCAGAGTTTTAATGAAAACACTTCCTGAGATTTTTCACTCCTTAACGTTGAGAGTTTCTTTAGCTTCATTTAAAAGAATAAATGAGAAAAATACAACTATGTGTTAGTGACTCTTCCTTTCCTAAGTACAGCTGTAAAGAGAAAATAAAGAGCAATGTTTGAAAATTAGCCCCAAGGGAGGATGATTAGCTGAGTGAAAAAAATTGCCACAACTAAAGCTGAACTGAACTCATTCAGTTTAAACCAAGAGACTTTTTTTTGTCCCATTGTGGGTGTGCAGCCTGAGACCACTGGCTCACTTTATGAGAAACATTATGTTTTCAAGTCGTGCCACAGAATTTGCAAAAATCTAGATTTTTTTTTAAGTTTACCTTTCAGTTCAGATCTAAAGAATTAATAATAGCCAGTGGTGTCTACTAGTATGTAACAACTGCAAATATGTTTATTCATAAGTATCCTACAGGCACTAGGGGACAGCTGTTTGCAGCATCTCTTGCATTTTTCCAATAAGGTATAACGCCAAAATTCCATTAAGAAGGTATTACTGCTGAAAGGACCAGTCATCAAGTCTTGCACTCTTGCAAATCCTGATAATTCCTGGGGCTTATGCAATGAGGATTATAGGATTCTGCAGGGACCTGTTTTTTGGGGGTTTTTGGGTTTTGAGGATATTTTTTGTTGTTTTTCTGTTTGTGTTTGGGGGATGTTTGCTTGGTTGATTTTTGTTTGTTTTGTTTTCAGTTATTTTGGCTTTTTGGTTTTTTTTTTGTTTTGTCCAAATAATTCAGAGATGTGCCCCAGCAAATAGGGAAACAGCCCATGTGATGTTGGATTCACCTGTATTTTATCAAAGCATAGGGTAGTGCCATGTCTTGTTCGGTAAAAACAGTATTAATTTGACTTTACATGACAACAAAAGTTACACTATACATACATATCTCAATTTACATTGTAGCTTCAAATTAAACTAGCAAGAGGAGAAACATGACTGTTTGCTGCATTTAGTATAACAGTTCCACAAAAGTACTCTATATATAGCAAATAAACTCTTGCTTTCTTGAAATGTCATCAATTTCCTTTTGAATTCAGAAGCTCAGCTGACCAAGGCAGTAAGAGAGTTGGACAGGAAAAAGCAGTGGCATCAAATTAGAGAAAACACAGCTTGCATTAACTTGGGAAAAATTCACCTTTAGGAGCTGAGTACAGAGAGGCAACATCTTAGAATGAGGACTCAGAACTGACCTCATAAATTCTCATCATGATTTTCTGCATGGGATTTATGTGGGATTTGTCATAAACAGCCTAATGACTCTAGACTTCAATGAATGTACCATCAGTATCCTGAAAACAGCAGCACTTTTTTACCTCACAAATTTATCAGAGTTGAATGCTGGATGATAATGTGCTGAAGCCTGGATACTCTTTTACATCAGGCCTCCTGTTTCCCTTACTCCTACGTCTGAATAGACCTGCCGTGCCTATCATTATTTTGGAAACATCAAGTAACCTCAGAGCCTGTGGTTTGTACTGCCTTTGCACTTCCACAATGCATGAAGCATGAAAAGATGGGAGCACCTGCCACAGACCACTTTGTCAGTTCAAGAGAGATTTGCACCTCACCTAAAGCCCTTCTCAAGTAAAACTTTTTCACATATAAATTCTGTCTTTTTCCCTTGCCCAGAGCAGGTTGTAAGACAACTTTCCTCTTTGCAGGTTCTCTCTTAAAGGCTTTCCTTTCAGCTGTATTCAATAGTCTTTTAGAATAAATATCCTACCCCTACCCAGCTATCACTGCTACCTGCATTACCACAGCCACATAACTAGTAAGGGTATACCTCTAAAAAAGTCTTTTTCTAAGTCTGGTTGTCTGCAAAACCAGGCTATACTTTAAAATTCATTGGTGAACTTATCCTGAGTTGTCATCTGTGTTTCCACTAAGTTTTGAAGAGCAAAACAAAGCAATGGGAAGTCAAGGGAATGTGCTGAATTTAGTATATTGAAGCGATGCCTTGAGGGCTCCTGATATCACCTTCTGGCCAATTACAGCTGTGCAACAGCTTTTGGTTTTGCACATTTTTTGAGCATTTAATGACTTTCAGTCAGAAAATCATTAAAATAACAGAAAATTAAAAGCTGCTTAATGAACTTTTGGCCTATCAAAATATAACTTTTTTTTTCTCCCCTCATCCCCTGACACCCTCCCACTTCTTTCAAGAACATACTAAAAGAGGTGGAAAAAAATCCTAAATCTTTCAAGGGTCTGAAAGTGGACAAAATAATTTGTAACTCCCTGTTTGCAGCAAAGCTTGCCCAAGATTGAACAAAAACAGGGATTGATGTGTTTACTTCAGTGAGACACCAATATAGGAGCCTAACTATCCCAAACTCCCTATATTGGCAACAGACTGATAAAGAGATGGGCCAAATCAGTCCTGGGGTGTATTTATCTCTTTGTACTGATTGCAAGCCATCCTAAGGTGATCATGCCTCTAACTCAAGTTTTGCAGCTAAGTATGTCAAATGACATTACATGAATCTGAGCCAGAGTAAGGAAAGTTGTCAAGTTTTCTAGTATTATCAGATTAGCACGTAATGGAGAGTCAGGTAGAAATCCATATCAAATGCCTCTGATGTGAGGGGTCATGTGGAACACAGGCTGTACTGATAATGAGCATCCTTTTGGTCAAGTGATTTAAAGCTGCACCAGTAATGGAACATGTAGGCATGCATAGGATGGAGTTACTCTTTTCTGTGCACTAAAGATTACACAAAACTCCTTGATTATGTAGTGAAGAAAGCACCTCTTTTTAGGCATGTGTTAGTACAGTTAAATCTAATTTCAAATAGCATGTAAGAATTAAATATAAAAACCAGGGAAATACACAATGAAAAGGATTACTTTAACGGTCAATAAGACAAAGCAAGTATTTACCATGGTGGTGTGACTTGCTGTCTTTTTCTCTAATATTAGGCTATGCAGTCTCAAATTCATTATTTAAGGACTGTAAATTTCAATAAAATAAATATTGCAGTTTTAGTTAAATGGAAAGGATTTTCAGTGATCAATATTTCATACCATCATGTAATTTCAGAGGTGGGGACTACCCCGTCTGAGCTGGACCAGCAGAAGACTGTACCCCAGGGGTCTCAAGACCCGCAGGAAAGGTGGGTCCCTGGAGTGGAGCATCCCAGGGACTCGAGAGACAGGAGATAAAAGGTGGGCACAGTCAGAACTACTCTCTCTGTACCTGGCTTCTCTGCCCGCTGGAGCACCACGGATTCCCTGTGCCTTTGCCAGGGCACTCAGCCATTCCCTCGCTGTCCGAGGGAGCCCCGGCTCACGGGAATCACCATATCGCTGCCGTTCAGAGCGCTTTGCAAGCTATTTTGCAATAACCTCACAGCCGCCACCGCAAGGGCACTGGAATTTCCCATTGTGGAGCTGTCCCATCACAGCCGCAACTGTTTTGCTCTCTCGCCCGCACAAAGCGCCGCCGCTCCCTGGCCCGGCCCCAGCACCGTGCAGGATCAGCCCCCACCACCCACCCACCCATGTGGGAGTTACTCTGTAAGCCACACAGCATAAAACTCTGTCGAACAAAATGTCCTTCCAGGTTTTGTTTTAACCTGGGGGGAGAGAGGGGAAACTAGGTGATATTTTCTGCTATTGTTGGGGGGGTTGTTTTTTTCCTTTTTTACTAAAATTATATATTCTCCTTCTTCGTTCAGACTCCGTGTTATTTTTACCTTCTCTATATTGTGGGAAGGGAAATAAAAAAGGAGAGTTTATCTCATTAGAGCTATCACCTCCTGAATATATTGTCATTAAACTGAGACAACAAAAAAGACAGAAAAAGTAGAAGTATACAATACTTTCAGTACTACTGCTGAAGAGATCTTAAAGGACAGGCCGTGTTTGATGCTCAAACCATCTCCTGCTTACTGAGTTCAAAACCCCTAGTCTGAGTTTCAAGACACAGCTATAATCTTAACTATTGTGCACTAAAGGCAGGTGCAGCTAAGATAAAAGAAATAACCCTAGTATTCTTTATGGTTAGTTCCTAACACATTCCACTTCCTATGAACTCCAATTCAAAGAGTAGCTAGGTGAAGCAGCTCCCAGGGCAAGACATCCTTCTTTATTATTGTTTGGCCTATGGGTTCTGTCAAAAAAAAACAACCTAACAAAAAATTGTCTCCTCAGTCTTAAACTATGATTAACTCAGAAAGAGTTTTTATTAACAAACAAACCCATTTCCAGTTTATGACTTGGAGTTGTTTCCACTGAAATAGCTGCTAAAACTCCTGCTGACTTGAAATGTGCAGTATCTTGCATGTCTTGTTCATAGGAACACAAATGCCATCCATTTTCACTGATTCTGTGGAAGGCCAACCTGAGCTTCTAAAGGACCAGTTTCCTTTTTGCATTATAGGGATACATTTTTGTGCCCATGAATGAGAAGGTGACTCAAAAGAGTCAGCATGGATTTATGAAGTGTAAATGACACCTGACCAGCCTGGTAGCTTTCTATCATAAAATGACCAGAGTTGTGCAGGAGTACAGAACAATGGCTTTTATTTACCCTGACTTTGGCAAGACTAAATACATACATATTCAAGTTAGTATCTTATAGTCTGTATAGATGATCTAGTAGATTGATAGGCTTGGAGTGCCATAGTTAATGGATAATATGCTGCCTGAAGGTCAGAAACAAGTGGAGTATCACAGGACTTTATTCTGGGCCCTGTTCTTAATGACCTGGAGGATGCAACAGAGCACACTTTCATCAGGTTCTGAGATCAGAGCTGTCATTAAGAGGGACCCAGAGAGACTGGAGGAATTGGCCAAGATAAACACGATGCAATTCAACATTGTGGGACAAGAGGACATTGCCCAACTCCAGAGGGAAAGAAGAGCCTCTTCAATGTCAGAGTCTGGCAATGAGCTTCCCAGGGAGCAGCTCTATAGAAAAGACCCCAGGGACCATGGCAAATGGCAAGCAGTGTCTCCTGGCAGTAAAGATGGCCAATAGCATCCTGGGCTTATGAACAGCCAGTCATAGCTGGGGAATCAGAAAGGGATCATACCTCTTACTAGTCCACATCTAGATAGTGCATCCAGTTTTGGTGCCCTCAGTCAATACAAGAGAGGCATTGGTAAACTGGGGGCTGTTCAGGGAACAGCCACCAAGATGGCTGGGAGCTGAAGCACGTCATCTTTCAGGAGAGGATGAAGGACCACAACTTGTCCATTGTTGGAAAGAGATGTCTTCAGTGACGAGGGTACCTGAAACCAGTCCCCTAGTATCTACAGGGGAAATAAACCCAGACTCTTGATGGTAGGGCATACTGCAAGGAAGAGACACATCAGGCACAAATTTAAATAAGAGACATTCAGACTACATGTAAGGAAAAGGTTTTTCATGGTGAGGACTCTCAGGTGTTAAAGGAAGGTGTCCAGAGAGGCTGTTCATGCTCCAGCCCTGGAGGTTTTCAAGTCCTAACTAAAACATTGTTAAGTAACCTGGCCTGACCTAGTTGGTTCTGCTTTGATCAGGAGATTGTTCTAGAGATGTCCTGAAGTCTTTTTCAACACAAATTAGATCCTGAAATATGAATGCAGAAAAACAAGAGTAGACAAAGCAGAATGGGAGGAACAACATGTCAAAATAAAGTGAAGCTGGATCAATGGAAATGTAACCTAAAAGGCATTTAACAGACATTCTTTAGAAGTCAAGCACACAAGCCTCATCTTCATAGACCATGTTTCAAAGGTTTCTCTCTTACACACATGAAAGGCTTCCTCCTCCCAAACCTTCCTTCCTCTATCACCCGAAATGCAACCTTGACAATCAGAGGATTACAGAGAATTTAGCAGCTGTGATTCTTATTGACACATTGATATTACTGATATTCACAAATCAGTAATCTTATCACAAATTAGGTTTCTCATTATCTTACTGACCTTACTGATATTCACAAATCAGTAATTTTATCACAAATTAGGTTTCTTATTATAATAGAAACTGTCTTTCCAAATATTTCATGACACAATCCCTTAGTAACTATTTTGCAAGATCTCTGCGCAGGACAGACAGCTAATCAATTACACACAAAGCAACTATAAGAAGAAAGAGCTTTAAGGCAGTAGACCTGAACAGTGCTTCCAAGCATTACCCTGTTGAGGTTTGGTCTCTGTTAACTTGATTCGCACATGCAAGTGAAATTGCAGTCACAAAGGAACCCTCCTTTAGTTCCTCAGTGGTTGGCTTTCTAACCATAAAACTGTTTTGAATGTGGAAGATACACAAAATCACAGAATGGGTCAGACTGCAAAGGACCACAGTGGGTCATGTGGTCCAACCTCCCAGCTCAAGCAGAGTCATCCTAGAGCACATGCCACAGGATTGCATCCAGACAGTTCTTGATTATCTCCAGATGAGGGAGACTCCACAACCTCTCCAGGCAATCTGTTCCAGTTTGCAGTCACCTGCACTGTAAAGAAGTTCTTCATCATATTCAGGTGGAACTTCCTGTGCAACAGTTTCTGCCTGTTGCCTCTTGTACTCTTGCTTGGCACTACCAGGAATAGCCTGATTTTGATGAGGTCCTCCCTCAGTCATCTCTTCCTGAGGCAGAACAAGCGCAGCTCCCTCAGCATTTTGTTATTAGAGAGATGCTCCCATCCCTTAATGATATGATCTCTGTAGCCCTCAGCTGAACCTGCTTCAGGAACTTCATGTCTCTTTTTTTCTGAGAAGCCCAGAGCAGGACACAACACTCCAGGTGTGACCTCACTAGGGCTGAGTAGAGAGGCAGGATCACCTCCCTCAACCTGTAGGAAATGGTCTTTCCAGTGCACCCTAATGTATGCAGACCTGGGCAGTGCAAGAGACAGTGAAGGTCCCAAGCAAAGGGAAGGCCCTGGGGGTCTTCCCTGCTCAAGTCTGGAGAACAATGGAGAACAGACAGACAATGCTATCAGACTTAATCAGGCAAGGACTCAGGCATCATCAGTCAGGCTTCATAGAATTGTTGTGGTTGTCATCTCTCTTAAAATACTTTGTTCATACAGAACCCCAATAACCCTCTTGAAATTAACATGAGAAAGTGCCTTCATGCCTGTCAGAATTGTTACTTTTTAGAGAGAATAGAAAATTAGTCTTTTCTTAGTGACCTTGTCCCATCATGGAGGCAAGATATGTGAAAAACACTTTGACAGGCAAAGCAACTTCATATATTGCAAGTATTTTTATGTTATTGGGTGTTTTTGATATTATCCTGCATTTTCCCTTTGATATGCTCAGATGGTTTCATTTCTAGTCTTTGAGAAGTTTATTTTTCCTTTTCAAGCCACTTCTGTATACAAACTCCTGGTAAAAACAGTCCACAGTATTCTGTTTGCTATAGAAACAGATAACTTTTTTTAATTGAAATCATAATGACTTATCCCAAAAAGCTCTTTCAAGCTCCCACTCCACTTTTTCTCAATTCCTCTCTGAGTTTTTAAATTATTGTGTCTTGAAATTATGATCAATAAAATTCTCTTATAAGAATTAGAATTGCACTTCTAAGGTTTCTTTTTTTTTATGATGACAAGAAAAATACTTTTATAAGTAGAATTGTTTATTTAGTCATCTCTGAGATCAAGGTGTTTTCTGTGTTATGTGTTCTAATATTGTTCACTTAGTTGTTCCTTGACTATTTCAGTATCATATTCTTGAGGAAGATTTTAGAGATGCAGCAAAAATACTTCCATTATATACACAGCATCATTGTTAAACAGATGGCAAAGTTTCACAGATGCCAGTTAGCTGTTGCAAAATAAAAAATCATGGGGGATTTCCACACCATTTGCTGTGAGTAACTTTGGCACAGTTCAGAATCTAAGACCTGTGTATCTGAAGAAAAACGTCCTGGATAGAGTATGTAGGTACGCAGAATGCAGAATATTTTATTTGGTGGCCAAAGAAGCCATCTGAATATTCCCACCATGTCACAGAAGTGTTTCAAAACACCACTAATCCCAGGAAGGTGTTTTTTTCAAGACATATCTAGGTGTGAAGATGACTATTCCAAGAAATAAGGGTACTAAAAGTAAATGAACAGCTCATGTCCTTTGTCCAGCTGATTCACAGGTAGAGCCACAATAAAGAATCTTGTCCATGACAAATGGGCATCTAGACATTAATTGCAAATTAACTGAGTCAATGTATCTTTACAAACTTGATGGAGAAGCTCTTTTAAATGTATGTCTCTTTTTTTTTTTTGATCTCTAAAACCCCAAGCACAGGCAAGCAAAAATAAGTGAGAGCAAAATACATTTTCATCCCTCCTGTGTAGACCTGGATTCTTCCTAGCCCATACCTGTTGATGCCTAAATGCACCAAGCCATTAACTGTGCAAATCCCTAAGAGTAGTGAGCCAGAGAAAGCTTACAGGAGAGCTGGGCAGCTAGTCTTCTAACCTGGGCATCTCTGGCTAACTGAAATCCTGGGATATATTTAAAGTCTCCAGACTGTGAACCTTGTCAGCATCATCAGAGAGTGATTCCCAAATTCAGCACTTCAGCCCATGTGAAAGTTTTTTTCTGGGTGTGGTCTGTTGATACATGAGCATGTACCTGATCAACAATATTCAAGGTGCTCAGTTTAGCTTTAATTAAGTCTCATGTTTAATTGTGGCAGATGCATATGCACTGCCGCTGGTTAACCAAGGAAGCAAAGTGTTTTATGTTTGGTCTGATCCTCTGGGTGCCGAGTCTGATAGCATTTACCCTCTAAGTTACTCTCACGTCTTCAGTGTAACTACTCCCACTCTCATTGCAATAACTGGAGACAGGAAAGGGGAGGCTATTGACAATTCTAGTGTCATTTACAAAACTACCAAAGTAAAACTGAAAGTATGATTTCACTTTGTAATGGAGGGCTGTCCACTACAAACTATGGTAAAAATAAACACAAAATCACAGTCTAAGAACTCTGAACTCTTTAGGCTGTTTGCAAGCAGCAATACTCTATAACTTCCTCTCTGCAAATTTATAAAAGACACTCTTTTCCAGTCACAATCAGAGTGCTAATCAGTTAAATGCAAAGCAAATATCTATTTTCAAACATCTATAAACTTATGGTACCAGGCATGTCTTCTTTTTTGAGGACACTGTTTTTTTAAAATCATGCATGAAAGTATTCAAAAAAATCCTGGCACTCTGGGTTGTCATTTTCATTCAGAATCATTAAAGTAAGCTCAAATTTTGAAGCTTTACAATGATGGTTAAATGCCATACTAACCTGATGACGGTGAGGAAGTCTGTGATGAATATTAATAGATCAAAGGTATTGACAATCACCTTTAGCAAAAGCAGGGGGAAAAAACCACTAATAATCCTGCTAGCACTGAGTCTTTTACTTTAGTAAAAACACTTCTTTAGACTGTACTTTCTCTGATGTCAAAATCAGAATTTGGGAAAAATTGCTAGTTGCCTTTTATTGTCAAGGTAATTGGTACATATTGTTTACAGAATATTTATCAATGCTCCCACTGTATAGTGTACCATCATGAGAGAGAGCAATCACTAGCAATTTTGAGGAGTTTTGCTGGCACTAGGTAAATAATAGACTATTACAGAGCAGCAAAAATAAGTATAATATATCAAAATCCCTGCCTACACATAGAAGTCTTCATAGCCACAGGAAAAACACAGCACCCAGACCTGCCTGTCTCAGAGGTCCAGCTGTGCAGGCAAAGCTATTCTTTGTGCAGCTGAAACATTTCACCTACACTTTGAAGAAGCTTTCCACTGGGGTATGTGTATCTGCACCTGGGCCTTGAACATCTCATTCCACTTGGACACACTGACAGAGCTTAGAATTTAAAAGGGAGTATAAAATGCCTGAAGTATGAGGCAAATAAACCCCAACCTTGGCTATTTTCTATGCCAAATAGGGCAAATCTAGTGATAGATGACACAACATCTGAAAGCCAAGGCAGTTCCATGCTTTAAATTGTGGGCATTGCACAGAGAAAATGTGCTCTCAACACTTTGTGAACAGCTTAAATACTGCAGCCTACATTGTCCTGGGACTGGCACAGATGAGCCACATATTTAATGTCCATGAGCTGAGCTAACCAGAAAGGGCTCTGTTTTTCAAATGAGCAGCAGTGCTGCCTCTCCAGGGTGCTGTGTGCTGCATATCTCAGCCTCTCACTCACTTCCATTCGCTTCCTTCATATATCAAAGAGGGGCAACAAGGAAAGTAAAATTTTTAAAGACATACCCAACTATTGTCTCAAACAACAAAAGACCACCTAGAATACTTACCTTGTTAAAATGAGGATCTTCCTAAAGTAAAAAGCTATCTAGTTTCCAGCTTGTCATAAACAACTGCCAGAGGAAGGAAACAGCTCTGAGAGCAAATATTCAAGCATAACTAAGCTAATCCAATCTGTATCTACCTATATATATATATATACAAAATCAAGAACTATTCCTTTCTCTTTCAGTCACGCAAAAGAAGGGGCACTGTGCTGGATCTTTGAAGTCTGTTGCAAAACTTTATTCAATATCATGTAGATGCAAAAAGTCTGAGCATGTAATTTTTTTGACCATAAATGAATTGCTTGATTTTAGTAAACGCTAAACACCTGCAGCTTTTATACAAGTGGAGACTGTCTTTGACAATAGATGAGAAATTATCAAAACAGCAGCATATCTGGAATATCAATATGATGAGCTAAAAAATTGCCCATTTTTAAGAAGCCTTGTTCACTTAATCATTGCTCTGTAAGTGTAAGTACATAAAAGGATTGATTACATAAAACCCTAAGTAATTTACTCAATAGATCTACTTCATTTATTGCTTCTGTGGCTCCTTAGCCCAAGGAGGGAAGCAATAAATTGAGGGCACGTAAGCATGCCAACTTTCACAATTTCCATGCATTTTGATAAAAACAAATTTCTCCCTCTCACAACTTTTATTTTCAGACTTTTCCAATCTTCAACGTTATGTAAACGTAGAATTACTCCAGAGTTAGAAACTGCTATGTGTTCATCCCAGAATAATTGAAAACTCATCTGTTTTACAATCAGAACATCCTAAAGTAAAATGTGGTTCCTCTTTCCTATCTGAAAAATAGATCATTAAAAACACCCCTGCATTTATAAAAAGATATGTAATTAAATTTATAATTAAAATGCATAAAGAAAATATATTCTCTGGCTTTGAAAAAAGTTTGAGAGTTTGTAAGTATATTCAAGCAGGGAGTCTTTCATTATTATCCTGGATAATATAGAACTATTGAGACCTATTTGATCTAAGGGCTCCTTGTCCTGTGATTTCAAACACTTAATTTGGAAAGTTAAGATCTGTTTTATAGAAAAAGAGCATGCAGTATACAAGTATTTACAGAGACTGCCTCCTAGAATAGTTGGATTTCCAGAAACCCTCAGAAATCAGGAAAGAAACCAAAAATATTGAAAAGTTCTTATCATTTTAACTGCATCAAGACTGTGAGAGTGGAAGAAAGCAAAAAAAAAAAAAAAAGATAAAATATCAGAAATGTTAGATATATTCACAGTCTATGTTAAGCTGATCCTTTTAACACAGACAGTAATTAAAGACTGAGAACTTTCCCAACAGCCTGGATGATCATTCACTCCTAAGTGTGGGACATCAAGGTGGCTTCTTTTCTCTATGGTCTGCTCTG
Organism: Campylorhamphus procurvoides; assembly: GCA_013396655.1. Taxonomy (NCBI): domain Eukaryota; kingdom Metazoa; phylum Chordata; class Aves; order Passeriformes; family Dendrocolaptidae; genus Campylorhamphus; species Campylorhamphus procurvoides. Next base: position 218,597 of record WBMV01000272.1, on the reverse strand, counting down.
ATTCAACATACAGCCATGGGCTTGGTGGGAAAGTTGATCTCTGATCTGCAGAGGCCAGACGAGATGATCCGAACAGTCATAAAACAGCCCACAGTCTGGGGCAGTTTTGGCCTCTCACTGAAGAGGGTTTGACTTCAGAAGACAAAGGATGGCAGTAAATGTCTCTGGAGTCTTGCATAGAGATAGGTCAACATCAAAAGGTGAATTAAGGTCGTCCTCATTTGGGGAAACATTTTAAACACATGTTAAATTTCAGGTATTCATCAAACACTCATTAATCTCGTTCAGATTTAAGTATTATGATTAAATATCACTTTCAGTGTTGTCTTAAGGAGGGATATTTTCCTAAATTGGGATATACAGTGACTAAATGTCCTGGTTCTGACCAGGACAAGGTTAATTTTTGCAGTAGCCAGGAAAGGACATGGCTAGGACCCAGAGGTTATCCTATACCATTTCATGTCATTTTCCAGGAATGGAGGAAAGAGTCTTTTCCAGGTTAGGACAGAGTGGTGGAAGGAGCAGTTGGGGAGTGTGGGATGTTTCCATGGGATATCTCATTGCTGTTTCCAGTAAATTGTTCTTATCTCAGCCAGTGATCTTTACTTTTTGTGCCTTCAGTGCTCCTCTCCAACTCACCTCAGGGGAGAGGAGGGGGTGGGGGAAAGTGAGAGAACGGTGCATGGCTGGGAGTGGTTTCAGTGGAAACACTAAATTGGAGAATACTATTCCTAAACCACAACGCAAAGTTAATATTTGGGGGCAATATTGTATTGTTAGAATACACTGGGGAGGAATATGCTTCTGTAGAAATCTTTTGATAAGCAATAACAGTAGTGCTTCTGGCCTTACCTTCTCAGACAAGCACCTCTACTTTCAGAATAGTTTAAGCCTCAAACTAAGCTGTAAAAGCTTTATTGAGACCTAGCTTCCCACAGATACCTCAGACTTGATTTTGAAATAAAGATTTGTTTTCATAAATAAGGGTACTTAGAAATAAATATGTAAGTGCTATCAGAGGAAAGTGTTTAAGAATGTCTGCCAAAAGTGCAGGCATCAGAAAGAGTCCTGCAGAGTGAATTTCCAGCTCAAGGGAAGAACTCTGTTTGAGGGGATGATCCTGTCACTACTACATCTCTCACTCTGCATCAGGAGTCACTGAGGACAAACCTGCAACCTGCTCAGCATATTACTGCTTCAACCCATTGTGGGGTGGGTTACAGTAAAATCAGAGAACTGGTGTGAATTGACTTATTTTGCTTACTGTAGTAATAATGGCAAAGAAAACAGGTATAACAAAGATATCCACAAACATAATCAGAAATAAACTGAATTTTGTAAAGAGGGTTGGCATTTTTTTTAATTTTCCAGGGAGAACTTAATTGCAAGGCAGATAGTACTACAACGAAGTTACAATAAGTGCACAAATATTGAAATAAAATGGGCTATCTGCATGCAACTGGGAACTATCAAAGAAAGTTCCACATTTTGCTACGCACTGGTTTTCATGCCACCATTATAGCTGTGGGTGTGAGAGATGCTTTTGCTGCCTGACACACTTCTGGTATATTTAGAAGTATTGCAAGAGCAGGACCAACACATTCAGCATGGAAGTCTTGAAGTGACTACTCCCGTGTAAATGAATCAGATGAAGGAAAGCATGCAGTGAGTTTCTCCCCATTTGACCCTTAGAAGAAGTAACTGCATATTGGAATCTGTCCTGCCTCTTGCTGACAGTGATGCAGAGTGCAAACAAAGCATCTCTCAGCAAGCTGGGAGAGACAGAAGTCCAGTTCTCTGTACTGGGTACCGCCTGCTACAGACACTGCCTCTAATAGTACTCCTCCAGCAAGGGCAGCAGCCACCTCCCCATCCCCAGCTCCCCCTAAGCCTTAGGAGAGGGTGTCACCTCACGCTGGCCTCAGACTGTGGATGAGTAGGCAGATGTCCTAGACCAAACATCTCCAAACTTGTCCTGCTTTTCATTTATCCAAAACAGTGCTTTAGGATTTCTAGAATTATAAAGGAAAACAGGAGAGAGAGCACTTAAATTTTATACTGCCATGATGCTTATGGTGTCACATGAAAAATGGGCTTTTCCAGCATTGTAGAGCTGCATTGAAAATTCATTGTACTGACAATGTTCACAAATCCCAGGAGGAGTCAGCCAGTAATATCCAACACATTAAGATGAGAATATTCCCACAAATGTCTTTGACTTTCCAAGGCTACTGGCAGATTGTTATTTAGAAGAACATGCAAGTGGACTAATCCACTTAGGTAAAACATCTATTTATAGGCTCAGGGTCATTTCTGTGAATAATCACAATGAAATTCTGTGCTCAGTAGAATTTATTATCATATTCTAGAAAGAGTTAATATGAGTAGGCAAGAGGAACACTAGAGAAAATATTCTTCCATCTGCAATAACTCTCAATGCATACAATTTTTTTTCTTTTTCTTTTTTTTTCCTTAGCACAGAAAGATTTAGGTCGGGAAATATTGTTCATGGAAAACAACTAGTTCATTTGCATATCCTCCTTGGAATGCACATGCTCTTGGCAGGTTAACATTTGCCTAAAGGGGTCTCTGATGAGGAGAAACAAGGACTTCTGTTTCCATCAGAGCCAGCCCCTTAGCATTAGCCTAGATCAACATGCATTCAGCATTCTGAGACACGGAAACAAAAGCATCCCCTCAAATAATAAACAAAATTAGGTGGGAGGGGAAAAGAATACTAGTAGTATGTCAGGGGAACAACAATAAAAACAAGAACTCCACAAACAAAAACACTCCCCCAAAAAAACACATAAAATATCATTTCAATTTCGGTTACGGTTTGTGTTTTGTTGTGCTTTGTTTTGTTTTTTGCTTTGTTTTTTCTTTTCAATGGTGTAATAGTCTCCTTTATTTACCTGCCTGGTAGGGCAAACTTCCTCTCTAAGAATTCAACCCCCAAGGAGACAGCTGCTCTTTCAAGAACTTTACCTTCTTGCTCCCTCTAGTGCTCTGAGAAATCCTGCACAGTTTTACCAAGCCCTAACCAGAATGTTTTTCTTATTATTTCCTTTCCCATCACATGCAACAAAAGTGACTTGATAGGAAGGGACCAAGGCTGAATTTATTATAGCGATAATTTGAAATGTGTACTTTCATCTGGCATGTTGATAAGTAATCCAAATAGTTGTAAGACCTTCCCATTGCTCAGATTAGTCTTAACTTTTGCAGACAAAGCAATATTTGGATTTGAGAAAAGAAGTACAAATACACACATTGCTACAACTGCTTTTGAACACTTTTTGGAATTGTGTCATAGACCCAAGTTGTAATCATCAATTAAACATTCCTATAACCAAAGAAAAAATGTGTCTGCATGTTTTACTTAGTCACTTATCTGAATCATGCTGTGGATCCGTAAAGCTAGTGACTATTAGCTTTGAGAAAACTTGTTTCTAAGCTTAAAGGAAAAGCCGACCTCCACTAGCTGTCACCGTTAACACTTGCAGCCCCACAACCTGCTATAGTTGGCAACATGCCTGAACTACTTGATTATGCATGAGATGCAGCACTTCTGTGTTTGCACATGACAGCAAGCAGAAAATTCATGCTATTCCCCAAACACCATTTTGAGAAGTTCACCTTTAAAAAAAAAAAAAAAAAAAAGCTCCAAAGCTTGGATCTGAAACATGAACGCAACACAACACACTGCCTGCCCATAACTGCAATCAACCTAAGACCATACTGCTCTCAGGCACCTCAGTGGAACAAGTGAAGATCTGAAATGCCACGTTAGCCAAGACAAGACTGTGTTAGTTAGTTTCCTGAGGATTAGATGTACTTACAGTATAGACATCTGCAGAATCTACTGTGGAAAACATTATTCTGTGATGAAAACACAGGCAGAGCCTAAAAAACTAGTACTTGTAGTTTTTCAGTATGACTTCTTCCAGTGGCAAGCTAGAAACATTCCCATGGTGATAAAACATAATGAGACTAAATCCTCTACTGCTACACCAGCACAATTCTCTAGTCACTGTCTACACTGGAGATAGGAAAGAGCAGAGCCTTTGCTTCTCATAGTTTTCAAAGACATTTTTAAAAGCTGTTTTTGCTACACACAGAAACATCGTGGATCAGAAAGATATTCAAATAAAACCTTTTCTTCTTCCTTTCTTATATCTACAAATCACTGTATCAAGCTTGCCATGGATAACAGTCATCTTATATATAAATGTTATTTCAACTTCCCATGTCTAATCAACTGTCATACTCTTTAATGATACATCTTGAGGACAACATTTTTCACTTGCATACTTCAGTTGAAATTCTGTCTCCTTCACTATGCTATGTGCCTAAGTCTTGGAAGGAAGATTTAAGCCAATTGCTATGTAGGAGGAAAAACTCTAACATAACAATGAATACTGGAGAAAGTTTTAGCTACATGTCTAATGATGATACAATGACAGATGCTTTTGATACACAGGTGTTCTGTTAGAGAAATCAGCTCCCAACATTTTAAGCAGTCCACATAATTCTGTCTCAACAAAAAAATTCATATTTGTTTCTTTGGAATATCAATTCAGTGTGAATCAAGAAAATGAGTCATCCTTATTTTCTTCAAGTCTTTAATGTTTCTGGCTGCTCGTAGTTTGGTTTCAGATCAAAGCAAGATAAAAGTGAATTAAAGATTCTTCTAATCTGTTATTCATATCTGATTAAAATATATTTCCTTTTACCTATTGCATAATATGTCATATATTTTGTTTTACTGTGTTTTAGTAAGAAAATGAAATACAATATGCTTGAGGAAAATGAAGTTTTATTTAAATTTATAAAATACTTCATCTGTACTTAGAAGGTCAAAACACATAAAATCTCTACAAAGGTAAGTAAAGAAGTTAAAACAATCATTAACATATCTGTCACCAAAATAAGTATTTATATTTCGTTGATGAAATTTGGATGGTAAAAAAGAATAACATTTTCAAAGGCATCTAAGGGACTAATTGTCATTTAGGAGACTGAAAAAAAAATACTACAGGCTTAGTATCCTTTTAAAAGATGTGCTTAGTTTGTTTGAAAAACTCCACAACCAAAAGTATTTTCTTCATCTACTTCTGCACCCAATCTTCTACTTTCCCACATGGAAAAAAGATGAAAAAGCAACAAACTCTACACAAAATAAAACATATACGCCACCACCCCTAATAATAATAATTAAAAATAAAAGGTGGGAAAAAATAATAACAGGAAGGAGAATAACAAAAAAAAAACCAAGAAGAATGGCTTGTATTTTACTTGTTTCTTATCAAAGACTGTTTCTTATTCTTTGTAAAGGATAACTGTCTATGCTTTTCAGTACATAAATTTCAATAATTGCAGAGCAGATGTGCCTATAAAAAGAACATATTATAATATATGAAAAGCCCACGTAAGGATTTTTCCTTTCCCTAAATCAAATAATAGGCAAAAAAACTCTTTTGTGTCCTCAACAGTCACAGTTCTGTCTTTGCAATTCCATTAGCTGACCTAAATGCTTCTGCTGGAAGACACTCGATGAATGAACAGGTCCTTGGTTTCTTCATGCTCGCTGGCATACTGGCATTGTTATCAGGCATTTCTCTGTCCATCTTACATCTAGCATAGAAGCCTTTCTGGGCAGGTATTGTCTTTTGGAGATGAATCTTGCCATCAGACTTTGTTTTCATAACATATTTGGTTTGGACCGCTACACCCACTCTGGGCTTTTAATGCCAAAGGGCAACACTTAAACATACTATTTGCTTGTATGTCACTTTATATTACCCAGATATAAGTCAGTGTCATAGCTGTTTTATATGCTGCTTGGCAACAGAGGCAGAAACTTCAGCAACTGGGGTCACCTGCAGCATTTTATATATGTCTAGGTGTCCCATTCATTTCAAAAGGAAAGGGCTTACCTGAGGGCACCAGTCAGACTGGCAACCATAGCACTACATATTCCAGCATCAGAAGATTCAAACACTGAACAAAAAAAAAATAATAATAATAATTCTATAGAACGTTGCCCAACTCTGCCTCGACCCTCTGAAAAAGTCCTAAAACCTGACTATAGCTTTTGAGATAGTTTTACTATTTGAACTCTTGATTGCATCAACAAGGACCTCTCTGTGTGACAGCCATATTTTTTCACCACTTCCATAATGACATGAAGAAAGGCTGGTAGTCAGTCTGACATTTTTCCTCGGCCCATGAAACCAACTAAAACTTTAACTTCTAAAAGTGTCAGTGAAAATCAGTTGGCCAAAAGCCCTCCATTACTTTCTGCAATTCTTGAAGAAGCATGTTCAAACCTCAGTACTGATCAGGCAAATAGATTAAATCTCACTCCTACCCTGGAATATTGAATGTTGGCACAAATAGACTCAAAATTTTCTTAAATAATATCCAATGTTTACAAACAGTTGCTGTTTTTGTGAACACAGGAAATATTGGGAAACATTCTCTAACAAAGGGACCTCTACACGCATATTTTTGTAAATAGTGTATATGTCTGTTTTCTTTCAGGTCTTCCTGAACGAGGTGTTTTTTGTGGGACACCTACTGATACACTCTCTGATGGAAGGCATGCAACTGTTGGAGCAAGTCCAGAGGAGGGCCATGAAGCTGATAAGGGAACTAGAGCACCTTCCCTACAAAGACAGAATGAGAAAGTTGGGGCTGTTCAGCCTGGAGAAGAGAAGGTTGTGTGGAGCCCTCATAGCAACTTTCCAGTATCTGGAGGGGGCCTACAAGGGCCACAGGGCAGAGGGAGTTTTCATCAGGAGCTGTAGTGATGGGCCAAGGGGGAGTGGTTTCAAACTGGAAGAAGGGAAATTTAAATCATATTTTACTGTGAGAGTGGTGTGGCACTGGAACAGGTTGCTCAGAGAAGTTGCAGGTGCCCCATCCCAGGAAGTGTTCAAGGCCAGGTTGGATGGGGCTTTGAGCACCTGCTCTGGTGGAAGATGTCCCTGCCCATGGCATCCGCATTGGACTAGATGATCTTTAAGGTCCCTTCCAACCCAAACCATTCCATAATTTTAAGATGCAAGCTAAAAGCAAGTGTGAGATCTGGTACAGAATAGAAGCAAGATGTCATCAGTGTCTTTGAGAGCAGTAAATTTATTTAGAGGAAATGATTTAGCAGAATTGAAACAGAAAAGGTCCCAGCCCTTGCGTATTCCCTACAAAGACAACTTAGGCAAAGATTTTCACATCCAAGTCTGGCAACCAGGCAAAAGGCAAAGCTACTACCAAGGGAAACATTTCCCTCAGATACTGAGGCTATTTCAGCTGGGGTGTATTTAAAGACCTGTGAAATGTAAAGCACAAAAAAACCCATAAAGTGAATTGTTGCTTGGCAGCAGTGGGGTAAAAGCCAAAGCCTGAAAACACTGATTGATAATAGCCTATGAAAACAAGAATAGTCCTGAGCAAAGTGCTAGCAAATGCAACCTTGGTGTAGACAAAATCTCATCCTTCCTGAAAATTTGTGGCAGATTCTTTGCTACACCTATAAATGTGCAGTCACAGGGAGCAAAGCTCACAACAAGAAGCCTTTCAGTTCTTCCTTCAGGTTCTTCTTACCTTCAAGTGGTTAAAAGAGGGCTCTTCACACTTTCTGGAGACATGCACCCTTCAGGCACAGAGTAACATTAGTCATCTGCTCTCAGACTCTGTTCCAGAATTCAGGCACACAGCAGAAGCTCAGTGCCCCTGCTACTCTCAGCTGAAGGTATAAGGCACAGAAGTCAAAGAAAGGACAAAGTGCATGGAGGATGGGCAAAATCCAAGTTGAATCAGCTTACTGAACAAGCTCAGAGCCATGGTATGCCCATTCTTTCCTCTCTCAAACATTTCTTTTCTGACACCCTTGGTGATAGTGTGCCTCAGAGAACCCATTTTATTGCTCTGATGAAGCTAATTCAGTGAACTGTAAATACAAATGAATAATTGAGGGCTTGTTAGTGTTTGGAGAAATAGGATATTTCTAGTCCTTTTGCCCTTTATTCATTTCCACTACACTTTTTTTCATAGCAAAATGGTAGCCTCTAATCAGCTTTTAATAATAGCTGTGCAGTCAGTTTTCTCCCCCAAAAAAAGATCACACTTTATTCTCTTAAGCCTCCTCCAAATTCACAAACACCCTCCAAAAAGTTACCTCCAAATTCATGAACAATATCACGCTATAAATCAAATTTAACTGTCAGAATTCTCAAGTTTTGGAATTTAAAAGATGAAAATGGTTATGTTTTTCTTACAGTCAGCATGAGTAATAGGAATAGCTAGGATAAGGGATGGAACTGTAGCATTACAAGTGTCCAAATGGGTTAAAGCTAAGTCTATTCATTTCATAATTAAAAACATACAATTATAGATATTTTTATTTGCACTTAGGTTTAAGGTATAACTCCATATAGTATATGCACGCAATAACTCATAACACATACTATTCTGCAAATAGTATTTTCAAAAAATATTTTAAAATACTTTATAGATGGAAATGCTTAAATACTTCTATGTTACCGAGTAGCTGGACATCTAGAAAAACTGGTTTTAATTGCACATCTTGTAAAGATTTCAAAATATAATTTTATGCATTTACTTTTACTACCAGTTCCTCTAAAACATGAAGTTAGTAAAAAAAAGAGACTACTAAATGACCAACATGTAAACAGTCTCAGCTCTGGGCTATCAATAAACATTTTCACTGACAAGTGCCACTTCTAATCATTCAGTTAACTTTGAAAGGGAAAATAAACCCCAACAATACAACACTTCAACATGCTGTGCATGACCTTGATTCTTACCTTTCGTATATTGAGAATACTCTCTTAGCTAATTCAGCCTATTTCGTATTCACGCGTTGCTAGCAGAATTATTCGTAGTAACAGAATTCTAAGAAAACAATTTCAGGTTCTTCTTATTAGACAATTATCATTAGCTACAAAGTATCAGGTGACTAAACTCCTCAGCCAGATCATTACATGCATATTCCATTTGATTCAGCATAAATGTCACATGCTCCTTGCTCCTTCACACAACTTCTCAGCAATAATTATTAGTCTTAAGAATCAGCTCTGAATAAAATTTAAGGGGGAAAAACTCCCAAATACAAGCTTTCACAGTTTTTAGAAGTTAAATCACATTTCCAAATATTTTAGTCTGAGGGAAGCACTGAGGTTTTTGGGGGCTCTGGTTATTGCATGTAGTAAGGTATGTAGATCAGGAATTGAGTGGTGTCAAAATTATATATGGAATAAAATTCGCAATTTCTCTGTTTCAGAACAACAACAAGAAAAAATGTTTCTGATCCTTTTCTTGAATTATATGCATTACACTTAACTACTAAGTAGCATTTGGTGCTTCAGTATCAGGGTGGAAGGACTTGTGTTTGATCTTGTACCGTTGCACATTAGAGGATCCTGGCTTTTCCTGCTGGGTACCTCATAGCCAGCTGAATTCCAAGGCACTTCTTTAAATTGCCCATGGCATGCACAGCCAGCAGAATTATCTGTGTATGGTGCTCTATAGCTGGAATAAATTAGTAGCACATGGAAATCTCACCTATTGACTTCTGCTTATATAGCTTGTAATTCCTTTTTCTCCATTTGTACCTTGTGGGAAAGCTGATATGAACATTGGTGCTTCAATCTGCCTAAGCTAAAGATGAGCATACACCTCTACAGTGCAGACATCTCTGATCAAGGCTTTTACAGGGCCATAGTGAAAAGTCAGAATATTACCCCTACACATATTTTCATGTAGCAATAGCTATGAGGGTGCTGCTGGAAAAATATTCAGTGTGATACAAACACTAAATAAATAAGAAAAATTATTTGATTTCTCTCAGTGATCCATACCATTATTCAGCATGGAGAATTCATCTGTTAAAACATTCAGCAGTACTTGGTCTATTGATAGCAGCAGACTGCTGCTTTCTGTGCAAGAATGAGACTGACTGATTTCTGCTCTTTACCTTCTTCCCACTTCCAGTGCACTTGCAGCAGCATCAGTTTTATTAGTAATGTAAGTGTCTAATACACAACTCAGGGAAAAATTTTTTCTTTAGCTGTTGTAGGTCTCAGGAAAGCTGCCCGAGCTAGTCAGCTCTCAATCACTTCAAGTGAGATCTAGCTTTGATCTCCCTGTTCTTGAAAAAGAAAAATTGAAAGTGGTGACATAAAAAGATTAGATCATATTAAACTGAACCAAAGAATCAAAGTGTCAGCTTTGCTACTTACTAGGAAAAGATCAGGAACACAATATTCTTACCTAAATTGGATTTAGACAGAACTAGGAGTTGAACAGTTCCAGTAAGAGTCAGATACAACTCCTTAATTTATGAAATTTCAGACTCCAGTAGTTCAAATTTCACAAGGACAAACCAGGTCAAAAGGCACCCCATTCCTCTGCTGAAAATCACATTATACACCTTCCACTACCCTGGGTGAAATTTATCATCTTTGGTCATGACTGAACCAAACCAGCAAACTAAGCTCTTTCTTACCAGGAGAAAAATCTGTACAGAAATTTAATATGCTGCCAGGTTCAAAATAACAATTAATGAGGTTTGCTATCCTGTCCACTACTACCACCACCCCTTCACGTCCACTGAATTTATGATATCTTGACTTAAGGTTCACATCTACAGTTTATTTTTGCTCCTATCATTCTATAACCATATGAAAATTAAAACAGGGCCTGAGACAGTCTTCTCAAAGGTTTGCAAAAGCTTTTTTTCACCTCAGACAGTGCAATAGTCTCTGAAAAGTATGAATATCATCTCCTAGTTTTGGTGTTGAGCATTTCAGATATTCAGTCGATTTTGTAATTTCGAGATAAATTCTAGTTTATCATTCAGGGTGAAAGGCACACTTTCATAGACAGAGAAATTTCTAGTTGAAATGAAATGAAACTTTCCTAAAAAAAATCTCACAAGAGAAGCTATTGTTTAGCATCCTCAGCTGTGTTTGGTTCCAAGTCCAGAGGTGTTAAAGGAAGAGATATTTCTGCATGACTTATGAATTCAAGGATTCTTTCATCATTAACATATAAATGACCTTTTCTGTCCAGAGTCCTACTTTAGTAATTTATTCTGATAAATAAATAAATAAATAAAAACAAAAATCTTAAAAATACTTCTGTCAAAACTTGTATGCTTCAGGAATGCTGCAAGTCAAGGAAAGGGAAAATATCCTCTGAGACAGAACCTAGTACACTGGCACTCAATTAGATTTTGACCTTCTTCACCCATAAAGGATTGGTAGACAGATATTGTTTGCTACTTGCCTGAATTAAATTGGGTCTCCTGAGATGCATATGAAGTAATTTAAAAAAAGAAAAACGCTGTTAACTGAATTTACTCAACCATCACTCTGAAGCAAACCTTATTTATTGTATTCATCTATTAAACTAATATAATCTTTCATATTTTAATCAGAAAAAAATGACATTTAATTAGTGTTACACAGTCAAGCCTTGAAAAAGCTCCCCTAACTGAGCATTCAGCTAGGCTACCATTTTTAGTCTCACCACAGTGAGTCGTGTATGTTTTTATGCTTCCCTTGGTCTAAGCAAACTGCAGAACTCTTTTATGAATTCAACTCCCTGGTACACTTCCTCAGCAGGAATAAGCATTCCTACAATTTCATACAAGTGAGACCTTTTGGCTCAACTGCCTTGCATCCATCCCAAGAACTGGCACCATGTTCTTTCCCAAATCTCTGAACTTCTCGTGCACATTTCATTACTTTTTTTAAAGACTTGTGATGGTTGAGAGAGAGATATTCGCCTTATAAAAACAATGCAAAACCAAATCCAGTCAATCAATCATAATATCAGCAATCTACAGACTTAGACATACCAACAAAAATAAAAGAAAGAAACCCAGGTCCCTGTGTACATGTTCTTCCCTTTCTTCCTTTTTTATTTTTTTTAATTTATTTTTTCCCTAACCCTCAACTGAACAGGAGCTACAGAAATGTTCTGCTGTTGTGTGGTTTCAGACTATGACCCAGAGATCCCTGGCTGTTCCTTGTACACACAGCTTCTTCCACCCTGAGATGCTGAAATTAAGCAGGATAATTCTATGGTGCTGTACTGCTGTTTCTGCCCAAATTTTGTGCATTAGCTTTCTTTCTTATTTACTTACACTACTTCTTTTACATTCTGCTTTGTAAAATTGAGCTATTTTTGTTCTAATAGGGGACCTTAGAAACTTCGCACTCCCAGGCTCATGCAGAAATTAAAGATAGCTGTTTTCACATCATATATTGTGCTGGCATTTCTACCAGAATGGTGGCTGTTGGGCCTTAATGGTTCTTAGGTGCTTTGGCTCTTGAGGAGCTTGGCAGAACTCTGATATTATGCAGCAGGCTGTGTATACCAAGCCATTCTAATGACAAAGCAGTTTCATAAGCTCACTAACTCCAACCTATATGTACATGCAAACAAAGCCCACAAATTTTCAGATTTTTGTTTATTTTTCAAGGATTTAATTTCACCTTTATAGAAATAGGCAACCCGAATCTCTGACTTAAAAAAAGCATAATGGGCCAAAACCACACCAACAAATCAAGTCTCAATAAACAGTCTTCTGAGCCTACAAAGCCTGAAACACAAATATGTGGTTTTTAATATTTCATCATTTTACAGCAGGGAATTATAGCGGCAGCACTGCAAGTGTTCCTTTAAAATCAAATTCTTCCATCTCCAAGTCTGCTTCCCTCTCCCCTGCCCACCTAAAATCATATTGCGGCGATTAACATCTAAGTCACTGTTTCTACAATTTCAGTTATTTGACAGCATAGTCCAATAAAAGGGGCATCAGCTAATTTCACAGGAGCCTTAAAGGCTTCTTTTGGATGAGGCAGCAGTTTACTACAAAAAAAAATTCTTTTTTTTCTCCCTGCACAGTATGGAAGGAGTTTTTATGCATTAAATGTTCACTTCTTTTATACAAGTATAGGCAGAAGGCTGTGCCCTTGTCTGAAGTATCTAGCATCATAATATATATATTGCTAAGTTTATTGATCAATGTATGAATGTTTGTCTTATTTTTCTTTAACGTTCCCATTAAACAGCATTTTGACATTCTTTTTGGGGTAAAAAAAAAACAAAAAACAAACCAAAACCACAACAACAACCAAAAAAAATGAAATAACAATATGAGAAAAAAGCAGACTAAATCATTAAAAAGGTACTTGAGAATACTTCCAGCAGCAACCCACAGGCATAAGGGAAAACTCACTGTCAAGTATGATTTATGAAAGCTTGCTAAATTTACTTAACTGGGAGGAAGACTAATACACTAATAACCTCTTTAACATAAAGCCTTATGGAATACAGTGCATCCTTTATACAACAGAAAGGCTAATTTAGCTTGTCAAAACACGGAACTGAATTAACAGGGAAGCCAAAAGGCTCTCAATTTGTATTACTAAACCCAAATATTGGGTGATAGCCCAGCTACTGCTATCATTCAGTGGGTTTTCTTGTCTTATCATATAAAAATAAGATATTAAGTGTGCATGCAAGAGAGTACTATAGTCAAATGCCATGACCACAAAAAATATCTACTATGCATGGACATTTCAGATCAGTCTTTTTTTTCCCTCTGCATTAATTAGGACATTTAGATTTTAAAATTCCAGATAATTTTTACTTTTTTGGCAGATTTTTGGTCTGCATATAATCAGCTTCTTGTTTAACCAAGAACTGGTACCATTTCTTTTGGCCTACAGATGCGAACTCACCTCTGCTTCTACTATTTGTTTCTCATACAGAAATGGTTGACAGCTGAAAAGTTATTTCATGTAACTTATCTGTATATATATGCAAACATACACACACACATGTGCTGGTGAAGCTGTATCCTGTTCTGAGCCTAGACTGGCAGATGGTCATGATGAGAGACCACAGGAGATCCTTGTGAAGAATATGCAACTCCTTGCTGCTGTGTAGCAAAATTAATGAACACCTGTAAGACATGATAAAAAGTAGGATTTTCAAAATAATAGTACTTAAATTCAAAGTTTGGGGACATAGGTGATGATATTTTTCAGTTGCTTTCTTAAGCTTTTTTGATACAAAAATTAATAGCTTATGTTGAGAGAACTCATCTCGAGATATGTTTTGTAAACTAGAAATAACCCCTCTTCACTTCTCCAGCTAAGACAAGGGTTGGGTTAATAAATTATAAAAATAATGTTAAAGTGAGTTACTCACTGAGATATGAAAATTGCTTTTTATTGCTGCACAAGTTAGTGGGAAACAATGGTTTTAATTGCCTTTGAAATTACACAGCTAAAGAAGTCAAATCTGTTGTTTCTGTCAATAACCAAGTATTTCAAGGTGAAAGCATACTTCTGAAAATTGCAGAGTGATGACTGGACAACTAATGTGCCTCCTTAGAGGCTTTTGTTTGTTGGCTTGTTTTTAACAGATCTTACTACAGAAAAGCTTGTTTCCTTTTTAATCACTACAATTTGGCAGCAAGGAACTTAGAAGGAAAGCGAGCTATTCTATATTCAAATGATCCTATTCATATGCAAACAAACTTAGGGTGCATTATAAGGGTGTTAGTTACTGGAGAGAACTATTTTCCTGTTTAGAACTGGCACTCAGTCAGGGAGAGAAAGCAATGGTGGGTGACTCAGGTGATGCATCATCATGAATAATGGAGGAAGTAAGATTGAGTGAACAATGCCTAAACAATCAACAGGTTGTAATTGCCTTAAATACAGCCATTCAATGAACAGATCACTTACAAGCAGCAAGTAGATCAGTACAGATAAGAATACTTCAATAATGATTTGCATATGGGAAAAAAGGAACAAGTTCACACCATCTATCACAGAAAACTAATATTTTGACTACATGTGACTCTCACATATGTGTAACTCATAATGCATGACAAGAAGTTGCATGTGAAGATGTAACACACACAATCACCCAGAAAACCCATCCTTGCTGTCAATGTGTTCTTCCTCCTGTCAAAACAGGATTACACAGTCTTTAGTAGTGGGATCTCTTCTGTCTGCTTGTGCACTTAAAAACCACAAAGGAAAATGTACTTAAAGTCTAAGGTTCACCACGATTTAGAGACTGGTTTAGCCTTTTCAAGGACACGGGCAAGATCCCAACTTTAGGATTGTGGAGATGGCTGTTCACAGTCCTGCTTTCTCATTCCACACAGATCTAGATGCATCTAAGCACAAACTGTGTTTGTGCACACTACAAGTATGTGACTTACTGTGATGCTTTTACTGTGCTCACCTCCAGTGCAAAGGCAATGTAAAAGCAGAAATTACTATGTGACCTGGTTTATTGCATATATATGGGTATCCCAGAAAATGACAGAGCATTCTACTACATCAATAATTGCAATATACAGCATGTTTAAGAAAAAAAATAAAAAGGAGGGGGGAGGGGCACGGGAAGAAATACCTGCTCTAATGTGGTTTGGCTAATGGAGTAGTGTTTGATTTGGAGAAAAGCTTTGTGATTCTCTAGGACTCTGAAGAGCTCTGCTAAGCATCCCTGAATTTGTGGTACGTGGTACTCAAGCAGGTTAAGATGTTGTCCCTGAAAACAAGCAAAAAATAAAAAATCAGATAAAAGTGAATGCACGTCATGATGAAGCTACATTTGCTTACAATTGGTTTAGCTGCAATCGGATTTTATTGCAGATTAACATAGAAAATATGATCTTTTAAAAAAGAACATATTTTGTCTACATTGGGAGCACAAAGAACTCTTCCCACTCAGAGCACAAATTTCGTGCATGTTATGAGGTGATAGTTAGTTAATCTCATAAAAGTTATAAACACTTAGGAAAGTTTTATCCTATAGGTTTTAAATCTAACAGACTAGTGCTGTTACAACACAGTCTGCGGAAAGGCTGAGCTTTCATAGCACAGTACAGACTTGCAAACATATACACAAATGGGTTCATATCTAAGATTGTCATTGTTTTACATGATTCTTTTCCTAAACACAGCTAAATAAGAATTAATGGCCTTTGAGAGTTTACCTTCAAATGTAGTTGCTACAGGTCTTTTGTAAGACTTTATATTTGTTAGACACCAGATCACTTACTATGGGGTCAGAACCACCTTGTGTGGGGTCCATGTGTGTGTGGAGGGGACAGGGATGGGTCGAACCTCACAGAGATGGGGTGGCATCATATCCCTCATGGCAGCCCCTGGAGCCCATGTGGGGAAGCACCAGAGAACCTGCCAGTCACAAACAGCCTGGGAAAACCATAACAGCCCACAGCTCCTGGAGCCCCTGACCCAGCTCGGGTTGGCAGGGACAGTGAGGACATGGCCAGTCACCCTGGGACCTCAGAGTGGCCTGTGGGTCAGAGGCCGTGCCTGGGGGGGTTGGGCATGGGGACCTGGGCAGATAAAGGGGCACACACAGAGAGTCTCCAGTGTGGGCCCTGGCTTGTTCTGCTCAAAGCCATCAACACATGACCTTCTGAGTGGCAGCTATGTTTTCTCCCGTTTTCCTCTCTTTATTCTTTATTCTCTTAATCTCTCTTCCACTTGTGGGTAACTTAAATACTTATTTTCTGTAAGTTTTGGGTACCTAACTTAAGTGGCATGGAGTTTGTGCTTGCTGGGTGTAATAAAGGTTCCCTAGTGTAGCAGTGCTTGCCAGTCCTGGTACTGTGTTGTAGTGCTTTTTGTGAATTAGCATGCTTTCTATCCTTGTAAAACACTGTTTGCCAAAACACCTGTATTCTCACCAAATTAAAAGACATCTCTTAGATAAAGATGTGTAGTCTTTCTCTGGACATTAACTCAAGGTACCAAAGAACCAAAGGTTTATATGAGAACCAAGGGTTTATATGAGCAAAATCTCTTGAAGCCTGAAATCAAAGTGTAACACACAGTAAGGCTGAGCCTTCAGGATGGGGGTGTAACTCTTAAATCAAAGAAGCCCAGTAAAGGCTGAGACTTATCACCTCAAAACTTTATCAGAAAGCAATCAAAGCAAATACTCTCAGTCACTACACTGTAATTCTACTTCAGGTAAACACAAATGTGAGTTCAACTTCATCAATAATAAAAGCAAAAGGAAATTTTTACTCAGAGAAAGGGCCTTTTTACTTACATTGACTAAATGTCTGTTTGAAGTTGATTTACCTAGTATCACAAGTCAGATTTCATTAAATGATTAAAAGAAAAATAAAAGGGATATTTATAGGTAGTTTTCCCAAAAAGATCAATACATCCAATCATGTAAATATCCAAGCACATATGTACTGTTCTTACAAGCCCAGACTTAATCCTGCCATATACTACAATAAGGAGTTTTAGCTGTACCTTAAACTGTGTTCCAGGAAAGTGCACTTGTAGACAGTCCAAAATCCTTCTTTCGTAGCTTATTTCTTTGCTAAGCCAAACCTTGACAGAATAACCATCTCCAAACCTGAGAATGAGACACAGAAACATGAGTCCATTTGTCTACACCATGAGGACAGGAAGCACATTTAGTTCAATTGATTTTCCTATGTTTATGTCAAATAACATCATGTATGCCTACCGTATTATTGTGATTTTAGTATTTTACTATTGAACAATAGAATTTCAATGCAAAATTGTTAAATTAATGATAAGTGAAACAAAAAATATGTTATGCCTACATTTTTGTTACTACAAGATATTTCACTATCCAATATACCTGAACGTATATTGACTAAACTATGTTTTAGTTCCTATATTGCTGTATTGGCCAGCAAAAAGCTATGAAGATTACCAATCACATACACAGAAGAAGGAAAAAAAAATTGAACTTCTGTAATGAGAAAAATGGGTATGTTGCACGATTTTTCAAATCTGTTAACAAAGTTGCACATTCAAATGTAGATTTCAGCAGTGTGAGTGCAACTGTGTTTTACAGGTATGCAAAGGCAAGCATAGGGATATTTAGGGAGATGGCAAAGTTAATACATTTTCGTTGCCTTTATGGCTATTCAATCTCAAAATAATTTAGTAAATGAACTTCTCTTTCTCAACGTTCCAACATCCTTCACTCCAGGACGACTTCCTTTTCTTCATTCTCCAGCTCTACAATTACTCATCACCAAATCCTTTACTCCAGTTGTTTGGTTTCTAGTGATTACCTTGTGCTAAACGCCTCCTTTCCTGTCTCTTTTCTGTGTTCAGTTCATGATTCAGGGCAGAATCTTGGTTAATTGGGTCTGATCGGTGTGAGGCACTTTTTCATATGATCAAAGCAGAAGGATGTATCACAGTATGCTCTATGATGTTGCCCTATTCCTATATATATAAAAAATGCCTACAGATTATCAATCAAAAGGTAATAAAAGACAGAAAAGACTATTCTGAGATATATGTCCAGTTTAACCAGTGCCTGAGTGACTCCCAGAAAAATACTTCACCCCATTCCTCATCTCTAACAAGTATATGACAATGTAAGGGCTTTAACTTTTATCTTCCATTGGATCAGAACCTCTGCTCTCATAAAGCAACAAATTTTTCATTGATTTGTGAGCACTCCAAGTTTCCATGATGAAAAAAACTAGACTGCAGATTTTGTTCTATTAAGAATTTCACATGAGTTCAAAATATCATTTCCAAGGATCTCAGACAGGAATCCTAATTTTTTGTGTAGAATAAAATAGTAGTTGGTATACTTCAGGTATGACAGTGGCAGCTTCTGCAAAAAAAAGTTGCACTGTATGAAAAGCCCAGTTACAAATAAATTATTGTAGGGGTTTTTTAATATTTTGTTGGGTTTTTTGTTTATTTTTTGTTGCAGTCAAATGCAACCACAGAACCGCTTGAAATGGAGTGGGGAAAAAAATATTCTTGATGCAGTGTCCTGTCTGTTGGCTCCTGAAAGATGTTACATGAATCAAATTGTATTCGGCCCAAGCTGCATGGTATTAAATATTTACTGGACAGTGTAGCCTGACAGATGAACACTGTTGTTACATCAAAGAGATCCAGAATAATGTGGAATCCAAAGCAGTGTCTGGCAGATTTGCATTGCAATGATTTAGTAAGACATAAATAGATCTCTAATTAAATGTTTTAAATGCATAGCATCATCCCTGAAAAAATACATGTGACGATAAAAAAAGTTGTTACAAAGACTGCTATAGTTAACAAGGGTATTCAATTTAGCTGACAGCTAACCTGAGGCAACGTTTTACAAGAAGTCATTGATTCTGATCAATTTTCTGGCATTTCTATAGCCACCATTGAATTACAGTTTGAAAAATGCTGGTTTATGGAGACAGTCAACAGTCTCATAAAATGAAATTGCTGTATGCAATGAAGTTTCCAAAGAAAATGAATCAAAATTCTGATTCACAAAGAAAGAGAAATCTGTGCAACTTGGGTTTAGTTCTAAATTGTGAATGGCATAAATGCCAGCATGGCACCAATAAAAAGCTTTAAAAGGTTTTTCTCTTTTGGCTAATCAAATTATGATGCTTCTTTATCTAGAATTTATAATTCATTTTAATACAAGAGCTCCCCATATGAAGTAAGTTGATCAACAGTAAGCATTTTCACCTGCTATCATCTGCAAGCTGATTTTGGTAGTGCACTGAGGCAATGGAAACTGACTTGACCATTGTTTGTTTGTCCTGTTTTTTTATATTCAGGCAATATAATTAATTCAGAAACCCAAAGTGGAATTACAGAGCAAAGCACAATCTGTTTTGATTAGCCCTGTTAAGGTCAAACCTTGAGCACCTAATAGTTCAAGACCTAAGGAAGAAAACATTATCATTAAAATGGCATGAGCTGAGCCAGCACACTCGTTTTAGCAGCCAAAACGAATTCTGCTGCAAAAGAATCATCACTTTTTCGAAGCTATTCAACAAAGATGTTTTCCATTGTCATGTTACTATAAAAATACCTGCATTTCTATTTGTGAATAAACACACACACAAGAACACATTGTGACAAATTAAAATATTTTTCTTCTCTCTATCCTTCCTCAGTCAAACTAGTTGTTCACAGTTGATTTTTCCCTCATTAGTGGCTCTAAACATTTATTGAGTGTTTTACCTGCTGAAAGGCCACTATGACACTGAAATGAAAATATAAATTCCCCAAATTTATTGTGAACTAATCAACTTCAGTATTTAACAACAACATCAGCTGCAAAAGCATCAGCTGCAGAAGCATGAGCTTAGCATGGACTACAAAATCTCCACACTTTTAATTTACAAAGGCCTTCAAGATACCTGAGCCACTCAGATAAGAAGGAAATGAAACGTACATAAAATGGCAACCAAGAATGGAATGATTTCCATACCAGGAATTGGTAAATAAGCTGAAACCTTTCGGCAACAAAGAAAGATGATGAGGTGGTATAAAGGTGTTTTTAGCAAGCTCAGAATCATGACTAAGTAATGACTCTTCACTCTCCTATGTTTTGCATGCAAGAGCAGGGGATGTCAAATTAAATTATAGGAAACACGATACAAAGTCAGTAAGATGAAGTAATTTTCCTTACAGTACCTAGGGAAACTGTGCAGTCATTGACATGGCATGTGCTGGTTGCCAGAACTTGACATGAGTTGAATAAGATACTAGAAAAATTTGTGGTGGGGATCCACTGAAAACACCTCTGTCTTAGGAAGCCTCTAAGAAGGAAACTGCTGTGGGTGGTTGAGCAATGTGGAAGAGTAACTGCATGCACTTATCTTGCTCTGATACTTATCCCTCCTGGCTGCTATCAGAGAGAGGATAGTGTGCTAGAGAGGCCTTTGATCTGACCTCAGGGTTGTTTTGGTATAAATATTAGAAAGAGGAGGTCAGCTTGGGCAAATCACCCAAATGGTTGCTCAGTTCTCAGAAGGGTTTTGCAGGCTGTGACACAGTCACACAGCCACACTGCCAGCAGTACGAAAATAGACTCTGTAAATCTACTTCAGATATGTGTGTACACAAGTTGCAGTCTTGCTGGAATAAAGTGTAGCCAGATCTATATTAATGCGGAAATCCCCTAGATGCTTCCCTGGTGTTCTTTCTAGCCTTGCAACAGGAATGGAAGTGGATTTAGTTGCTCAAAGGCTGAAAATTCTAGTAAAAATCAAGGAGAGGAGTTGCCACGTGGAGCAGAGCAAAATTTCAATATTCTTTTCTGCCCATTCTTCAGAGGTCCCGGTTCAGAGGTTTGAATGGGAACAAGAAAAGACATTGCTGAAACACAAGGCCTTGTAGCCGCACAGATGAGCCTACACTGGGTTGGTCACAAGGGGTCCCTAGAGGTACTAATCCAATGTTTTTTTGAAGCTTGACTCATGAAATCCTGTTCTCTATGATGGATGAGAAACAGAGTACATTATCAGCAGACGTCTATTTGCCAGGGAAAAAAAAAAAAAAAAAAAGTAAAAATCTGTGTTTTCATTTAAAAGTCCTAGGAGTTTTCTTGTCTACAAATGAACAAAACCAAACCTAGAAACCACTATTTTAATTTGCAGCAGGTCCGGAATGACCAGCTCATTGAATCACTCTTTTCAAAGTTCATTTACCAACTCCTCTTTCCCCCCATCAAAATTACTGAATGTAACCTCAGAAAACCAAGAACATGGCATGATTTCCTAAACTATGATGAATAAGAAAAGCATCTAATCACCCATATGGGGTGTTTTTTCCACTAATGAAAGAGTACATTTCCTGGAGAATATTGTGCTATATATATATATACATCAAAAAATCACAGCTCCCAGAAAGTTTATTGATGGAAATATAATGTGACTGCTTTGGGTAGTACTAGTTTGATCAAAAGATTAGTTCAAAATGACATTATTGGATAACAAAATAAAAAACAGACAAATATTGGCATTTAATGTCTGCAAGGAACTACATCTTTTAGAATATATGCCAAAAATTCCCAAAGAGGGAATAATTTGCTACTCTGTGGTTTGTCCCTCTGCTTTGGTTTGCATTCATTTGCAGGCAGATATAGTTCTACTTTCCCTAAGTGAATAGGCCCCATCTAGGCAAGATAATTTAGTTATGCCAGTATGACTGCTGAAGCATGGGATACAGATCCAGGATATTCCTCTTACAGCCTTAGACACAAGTACAATTTACAAATATAACAAGGCTTGAACAACTTTGAAAACAAAACCCTTTGGGGAAAAAGAAGCAAAAATAGAAATAAAATTATCAAAATAAACACATCACATCACAGTTTAAGATAGTTTTAGATCCCGCAATGTATTTAATTATTTCATCTATGAAGTAGCAGGTAAAGACAACACCTCAGAAGGAAAAAAGGTTATTAATTTTTAAATAATTGAGGGTTTTTTTACAAAAATGCTAAAATCAAATGTAAATATAGTCATATGCAAAATATGATTTCCTTCTACAATTATTCAGAAATTCAGCATTTCTGAACAGATAAATTTAATTAGATGTAAACAAGCAAATAGACATAAATAAATTATAAAACATGTCTTCTATCTACTAGTCATAAGTTTTGTTTCATCATTTTTTAAGTGATCATGATTTTTCCAGGGTAACACTAGAAACATAAAAACAGTTATTAAAACAATGACTAACGCTTGTTCAGGTATATTATACATGTTCTATTTGTTCACACACTCCAGGCTTTCAATAATGTCATTGCCATAACAGTGACTGCCCCAGGTTATGAGCAGTGCAGGATACAACTTTGCCTTCTTCTCTGAATGTAGGCTTGGAATTTTTTTGGTATGATTTCCAAATATGTGGTAAAACCCTCAAAAAATCTTGTTAATTGTTTATACATGTGCATACACAAAACCTCTCTGCATATGAGCTTATATCAATATATATAGCTGTATATCTGCACATACAGACAAATATCAGGGATTTGTTACTCTTGCATTATTTATATATTATATTCCCAGAAAAACAGGAAGAGCAATGCTCTAATTCTGTACAAAGATGATGGTGAAGAATATAAAGAACTGAAACTGTTTTCTCAAAACACCTTTGGGGTCACAACAGTGAAAAAGCATGAGTAAGTAACATTATTATTGTGGTATCATTGTGGTGCTATCACTGGATTTGGGTACATAGTTTTTTAATAATATAATAATCAGGATATTACTAAAATTTCTATTGAAAGGACCTTATCAACATCTCAAAGTCAAATTCTCAAGTTAAAAAGTGCCATAATGGAAACAAGCTGTGAAATTAGCATTTAAATCACTCGTATATTTGCATTATGTAATAAAGTTTAATTATATCATCATATAATACTTAGTCATGAAATCCCTATCATGAATGCCTTGCAAGATATAGTGGGTGTACCTTCTGAGATAAGTGGCCTTATTTACTGCAATACCTAGAAAATGTTGTAAATAAGATAGCAGGTTGGTGAGAAAAGGAAAGAAAAAGGAAAGAAAATGCTTCACCTTTCTGGTATGCCCTGGAGAACTGAATCCTACCCTTTCATCCCCATGCACCTGAGTGATAACTCATTCAGACCACGTTTTTCATGACTGCTTTCTTATCTTGTTAAAGGCCCACCTTGAGACCTAAGGGCTCCAGCTGGCAGGGGACACTTGTAGTGCCTTCTGAAACACCCACAGCTACAGATGAAGTTAACAGGCGTTGTAGTTTGAATACAATGTTGAACAAATGGAAAAATATTTAGTAGTAAACTGCTCAGATGGACTGCTCAAGCCCTTTAAATGAACAAGTACAGAGATACAATGCAGCATCCTGTAGAAAAATATAGTATAAAATGACAAAAAAATGCATTGTAATGCACATGTGCAGTCAGGCTGAATTAATACACTGGGTTTTGTGAGAGTGAAAAGGTTTTACTCACTTCTGAACCCTCAGTCTGTGTGTTTTCAATACTTTAAGAACTCTTTCAAACTTTCCTTTGGAAAGTTTGATGTTATTAGTTTAATAGCTATAAGTTTAATAGCTATATTGCATGATTACAGATCCACTACCTTAATACCTTTTTCATGTACAAAAGCAATGTGTTTTCTAGTAAAGAAGAATAAAATTATATTACTTTCTATATTTTATAAGAAACTTGTTGCTAGTATATCAATTACTATGACATTGTTTTCACTAAGTATATTGATGAGATCTTTAAATTTAGTGCTCTCTCTTCCACTTAAAAAAATCTGCATGAGTTTGATAAAAATAAAATATTCCCAATCAACCTTTAAAAAAAAAAGATAAAGTGTAAATAGTCTGCCAACATATTTTGTATTTTAACCCAGCTGTAACAAATGGATTAATTGTTGTCTAATTTAATCAGATGGCTTGCTGATAAAATTTGAGCAAAGACTTGATGTGTGTCCAGCACCTGACAAATTGGTATGGGTTGTTCAAATAAGAGAAGTCTGTCCAGATGGCTCTAGAATGAAGGATATTATTCAAAATGTTCCCAGAGAACTGACCAGCTGTATCTAACATGAAAATGCTTCTGTGATTTTTTTTTTAAAAAGCATTAAGTATAAGGGAGAATACTGGAGAGAGCATTTAAATGTAATCCATTCACAATTTAGAGTAATTGACTCAGTTGGCAAGAGTCATCTGAAATTAGGCTTTAATGGGCACAACTGTTAACAAATCAATCTCAGACAAACTATGTCTAGAACTAAGATGTTAGCTTTTGGAAATTGCTCTTCAGTTTGTTCTTTTAGCTGACACCTTTCTTGACATTATTTAGAAATTAGCCACCTACAACAAAATGCCTTTCTAAAGATGTCCTATTCTTATTTTTCCACTGAGAAATACGTGAGGGTACCTTAAATACATTTAAACATACATAAATACAGTCAGGGCTCAATAGTTGGGAGCAGAAAGCCAAACATCTACATTTGTAGCGAGAAGACATTTTTGGATGAACATTTTGTAAAAAAATGGAGAAGTCTCACACGTTAGAAGCAGAGTCATTTTTTATATCCCTATCAAGCTTTTATGTTTCACATTAGCATCTTCCTGGAGTTCATCCATACCTTTCACAGCAGAATTTTGTACTGCCATCTGACAAAGCTGCACTCAGTCCAAGATTATGATCTTTCACATCTGTCAAGGGCTGAAAGTGTAGCCAGAGAGAAAGAGCTGAATCCTTGAACTTCCCACCAGAGAGAAGAAGCAAATTTAACAGGGTCGCAAAGAAGACCCATTAAGCCTTCATCACATATCCATCAAAAAAGTGATCATAATCTGGACTTTATATACTGGAATGGTACTACAGAATAAACCAATAAAACAATTCTGAGTATTTATATCAAGACAGAATTTGCCAAGAAGGGAAGAAAGAATGTCATTTTAGTGGAAATACCTACATTTGAAAGAGGAAAAAAATTCTTGAAACATACTAATATAATCACATCTAATATCAAAATATGCTTCTATTGTTGTTTCTTACAATATAGGACTTGTTCTGTCATAAACAAAAGCTGTATGAAAGTTTTATTTTGTTTAAGTCTTTGTACAGTGTTTATATTTCTTTCCTTCTTGCAATCTTCAAAGGTAGATCAGATCACTTGTAGTTGATTATAAAATATTTGTTCAATTTGATTTGCAGAAACAAATCAAAGATGGACTAAAGAATATCAAGAACTGCTTATAAATAAGAACACATTTTTGAAAGCAAGCTGCAAAATCTAACAAAAAACACATGATAATATACAACTGTAGTTCCCATTAATTTATCTTAGTACCTTTTGTTCCTGTTATATGTGCATATTACTAGCCTAATTCATTCACACACATAGCACACAAATACACCATCCAACCCCCAAATTTTTAGGGTATGCGTAATGTCGATTAAATCAGATGCAATAAAATCAGTTTTGCGTATGGTCTCCTTCACTTACATTGCTTCATGAAACAATTTTGTTTTGTTTTTCAAACAAAGTGGTAAAAAATGATGGGGTTTTAACTGTGAGATGGTGCATAGGACAAATACACTAGACAGTGCTAATTCCAGGAAAACATGGAAACACTAGGAAAACATTAGTAACTATATGAGTGGAAGTGACTGTTAAGGTAGGTGTTTCCTAATAGTAAATTGGATTTAGTAATCCTTATGGTCCCTCACTTTAGAAGAAACAATGGTTTGCTCTATATGACAGTGAGAATGGTAGTGCTATTAAAACAGAGAGGGAAGGAAGGAGTAACTCAATACTCTTCCAAGTCCTGGAACTTTTTCAGGATGCTCACAGTGGAATGGAAAGTGAGAAAAGGAAAAATATTAAAACAATTTAAAGTGTAATTATTTCAGTGAGCTTTTTAGAGTAATAAGAAAATTCTGCTTCTCTACCCCTTTCCTATCACATGTAGATGTAGAAATCCTCCATAAGGTACATGGTGACATATCTGGACATTGTCTTTGTACAAGTCTGGAACATTAATTACACTGGGGTTTTTAGGTACAATGTTGTTTTTTCTAATCTTGTAGCAATTACTTTGTGTGTAAAGTGTGTGATATCCTGGGATTTGTGATAAAGGACCATATGGGCAAGAGTTGGAGGGAAGTTTGGAAGGTAGACTATGCAACAAAGTAAGAGTACAGGAGCAGTCTTTGGTTTCTCCCCAGCACTTGTCAAAAGTTTACAAAGAAAATGTGGAAACATCTTTACTGTGTGCTTAATAAAAACTAAGAGGGGTGGGTAAAGGGGGAAACAAACAAACAAACAAACAAAAACTTGAAGCTTTAATAGGTGTGCTTATATGAGGTTTTAAGATTGTGCTCTCTACAGTGACTTTGTACCTGCCAGCCAAGAAAATGAATTAGTCAGTCAGAGCAAATTCAGACAACAGCATGATTTTACATAAATCCTTTGATAAAGCTAGCAGCTATTTTTTACTAATAATGAATTCTAAAGTTTCCTTAAGAAAATCAATAGGGTCCTGAAAAATAAGTGTGGAAAATTTGCAGGCCAAATCAATTAATAAGCTAGGAGTTAAAGGGATTTTAGTCCTGCCTTAAATGAAAGATCTCAGTGCAGCTTGAGCTACACAGTTTCTGTGGAAAGCCTCAGCAATATTAGTCTGCAGTGCACATATTACCCCATATGAATGTCACTGACACACATTCAAGAGCAGACATCTGCTGATAGTATGAAAAATGTAGAAAAAAAAGGTGAAAGTGTGCTTTTTATAAAGTTACAATGATTTTAAACAAATAATTGCTACAAGTATGACTGCCAGATATTCTTATTATGACCTTGCTTTAGAGAATTTAAAAGACGCACTCATACTGCCTTGATTCTTGAACGGCAAATCTGTAAATGTCTCAATAACTTCTGAATGAATATGAAGACACTTCCAGCATGATACTTCTGCGTTGATATGCTGTGATCTGAAAGAGGTATATCTACAGAGGCAGTTCAGAAAACTGAGTAATAACTGCCCTATTTATATGAATATGTGCATAGTTCTGAGTATGCTTATGATGTCTTTTTCCTTAAGAGGGTGGATGAAAAGATGTTGCTAAAGGAAACATCAGAAGTGACAAAACAATGAAGAAGTCACTGAGAAGATAAAGCAGAAGGTAGCCTTTGTGAAAAGTCTGATTTTGCCCTCTCAAGGTCAAGCTGAGAAGAGAGACAGCTACTCACTCTAGAGGATCTGAAACATAAAAAGGAGAGACTCACATTTATCGCAGCTAACTTTATGCGTTCAACTGAAGGGCCTAAGTAATACTATTTTTCCTTATTAGGGAACACACACATCTTCCAAAAACAGTTTCACCTGTCCAAGATCTGCACTGTCCTCTACAGGCATCTGTCTCTCATACTACAAAAGAAATAAAGGATGCCCGCACTCTCGCTAATCTACTCCAGCTACCTGGACAAGGCCACTCTATGCTATGTAATGTGGGAAGAGACAGGACAGCAAAGGCAAAGACTGAGATGTAAAAAAAGCAGAAACTGCTGAAGAGAAATTGACTTCTCATGCTTCCAGAAATTGTGGCAACTACCCTCTGAAAGATATGAAAACATGAAAAGAAGGCTACGATCACACAGAACCATCAGAAATGTAGATGCAGACCTCAGTGTTTTTTCACCATCCAGTTTATAATGTCTCTAGATGAAAGTTTGTCTTGACGAAAAGAACTTGGAAGGACAGAGCTTATTAAAGTAGATGTGAATCAGGTTCATCATACCAATGCAGCTGTGAAACAAGGGCCTACAGTTCTACCCAAAGGGAAGGACAGAAAGCCAAAAGTGCCATCAAGGGACAAAAAGTTGTCTGCCCTATAAATATGGCAGACAGCACTTCCAAAGCATTTCTGTAGAGCCTGTTCCCCTGACAGGGGTATCTGCACTTAAGAGTGCTAAGTCCTGAGCTAGTACAAAGCAGTGTAGCTTTGCTGCTTGTAAATGAGCTGTATCATCTTACACAGTTGACTGTCTGGATGTTCTAACAATTACACTTACTACTGAATGTAAATGTTCTGGCAGCACTTATGTTAAATGTAAAAGTGGCAGCAACTTTCCCCTCAGTTTCTGATCCTCTTTTTATGGTGGTTTTGAGCCCATCCTCTAAGTTAAACATCCTCATTAACAGGTATTAAATTAACTAGAGCAGAGTTCAAAAAGAAAAGTGGCTTATACACACCAGGCTGCAGAAAACAGCATAAATATCTGCAATTGTCAGTGAATTTGGTAGGAAGGAGAGATGGTTCAAAATAGATATTCTTAGTGGCTGCTGACCTGTTAAAAGTGCTTCTTCCTGTTACAAGAAATCCTCAGAAGGAGCCAAATTGTGTTTCATCACTGTGTTGAATTCTCACAATGTATTCCTTAGGTTGCGTGCAGAAGTGCTTCATTTTAGATGTAGATCTGTCTCTTTCAATTACCAGTGTGGACTACAAAGCAATGCCATATGTCAGCTTAGCTTGCTAAGATGTCTTAATTGGCTCTTTTTTAACTTCAGCAATGGCAGGAAAAGGAAGATGTGCTTAGCAGTCAAAAGTGTTTATGCCTTAGTACTACTAAAGTGCCTAACCCATTCTTAGATTGAATGTAGATGCAGATTTGATGCTGGGTTATGAAATACCTGTTTTTAATGTGCTGGGGAGAACCAAGACACTTGAAACTTCCATTAACCATAATAGCAAGCCGTGTGCA
Source organism: Campylorhamphus procurvoides (assembly GCA_013396655.1). Lineage (NCBI taxonomy): Eukaryota > Metazoa > Chordata > Aves > Passeriformes > Dendrocolaptidae > Campylorhamphus > Campylorhamphus procurvoides. The sequence continues at coordinate 189,475 of WBMV01000272.1, read as the reverse complement.
GAGAGCTTCACATTCTTCCATACTACAAAGTAAAGTGGAAAAAGAAAATTAAATAAATAATAGTTAAAACAAAGGATGTTATTTATACCTAATTTTAGTTCAGGTGGCATTCATCTGGACAGATGCAAAAATGGGTACACTAAACCTCTGACCTTAAAGGGCAACAAAGTTGTAAGCCCAGTCAGTACATACCAAAAGTTATTACCACATGACAGCTAGAAGAGAGCCCTAATCCACTATTTATGTTTTTAGTCCATAACTAGTTGGACAATTCTGACCACAATACAAAGGTGTCATTACCATAGACAAATGTTTGATATGCAGCCTCAGAAATGTTGCTGAGTGTGAGAGCCATGAATTCTGTTGTTCCCTCTAATACCTGTTTGTGGTCATTCTGAGCTCAAGGAAAGAGGAAGAAGAATGAAGTAAGCTTGCTCATTTTTCCTTCTGCATAGTACATACCCTTGAAAAGGAATTACCCTCAGTCTGATTGCACAATAGAAGATCCAAAACACGACAATCCAAGCAGAATTTAGGGCATGGAAATGCAGTGGAATGAAGAAGCAGGATGGTCTTAGACGTGACTGCTTTAGATGATAATAACTTTGACTTGTAAATCTTAGGGCAGATGGGCTGTCATTCTACACGTTATACAGAATTGTATTAGCAGTTCCTCCAAAGCAGCACTGCAGGCATAGGGCATTAGTTGGGATGTACCCATCATTCCAAAGAGGAGTCAAAGGTTGTTGACATTCCTGCAATTTACAATGTGTCCTCCCCAATACTTTTGAGACAACTAGAGATGTCTTGTGTGCCAAGGCCATGGTCCAGTCCAAATCAAAATGCTTTGAGTGAACAAGCAGCGTCAATTAAGTACCCACCTAGGAACGATTCCCTTAAAATAGGACAGGGCTGTGGTGAGAACTGCCAAACTTCTATATTTGAGAGATATAGGGAGAGTCCTTGCTTACACATCTTCCCACAAATCAGGAAATTCACTGATTAACTCTTAATGCTCCCCCTCGCATAACACTCCCCAGTTGTGGCAAAATTTCACAAAAATAGGGCTGTAGGGATAGTTGATACAAACCCACTCCTCTCCCCTTAAAACAAAAGTTTTATCTCTGAATTTTGAGAAAAAAATCTCAAAAAAGTCAATAAATAGTCCCCAAAACTGATTTTTACAGAGGAAATAATCTCTATACCTTGCACATGTATTTGCTGGTATGCACGAAGGCTCACTTCATAAGAAAAATTCATGTACTTATACAAGTGCATAATCTCAAATAAATCCTCAATGGCCTTCAGTAAATAATGTATATATATATATAGTATAAAAAAATTTCTCCTTCCTCCACCCTGGGACAACAGTGTGTACATTATTACTGTACTTATATCCTTTCAAATCATTCATTTGTAGAGCTAAATGTGTAATTAGTAACAACTTGATGGACTTCACTTGTTTATTTACAGCATCTTAGTAAAGGGACCACAACTGTCTTCAGTTTTAGCTTGTTTGCAACTAAAGACTTTTAGTCTGGACTGAAAAGTCAAAGCACACTGTTTCCTGAAGATCACTTAACTGAATTCAAAATGCATAACTCATATTCCCTAAGTGAGTAATCTGGTAAGCACTTGGGCATCAAATACAGGTATGTGATTTCAAAATTTGCCTTCCATAAATAATATACTATAACATTTCTGGAGTGTTGTTTCCCATCAATAATGTACTGGGAAAACTGATACATTTTAAGAACATCTGAAAAAATTTGAAAATATAAAATATTGAGGGAAGTTTTGCTGCATTCCTTTATTAACTCATCTATGCTTCAAATTTCATTTGGCTAAAATGTTACATTGCTGCTTTGATTTATGAGCTCTGTCGTCTTTGGACATATTTTCATGATCTCTCCCTCATTTAAAGACATTTTATATATAATTATACATACTATATATATTCCCTAAGGAAACATTTATTTATTGCATTTTACTACAGATATTACAAAAGAGTATTGATGTTTCCTCCATTAAACCGATATACCAATAACCATATCAGAGAACTGACAAGATATTTAATGTAGATGGACTCTTCTAGGAGGATGGGGTCACTTCTGCCATTTCCAGTTGTGCATAAGGGAGTACATCCATCTTTAGGATGCCATGACATACTCTTTTCATACACTGATGCAAACCAGAAAATTAATAAAATCAAAAGATTTTTCACTCCCACTTCCCTTTGTAAGGATTTTTAAGGTGGGCAGTTGCAAAAAGATAACCTGATGTTCCAAGCAAAAAGAGACACTACAGCACTAGAAAGAGCATTGAAAAAGAAGAATTAATTACATCATCTCTTCTGTGTCTGAGGCCCCTTGAGCCACATTCTATGCCTTAAAAATTAAATATGGAAAATATTTGGAATTTACAGAGGCTTGATTTTCATGAGTGGGAAGGAATTGCCATAAAATTCCAAGACATTCAGTATTTCACACCAGGGTGAGCATATCTTCAGAATATACTCATCTGTTGACTGCTGGCAGCAGGTGAGGAGACAGAACAAAAATATGCTGGCTGCTGGGATAAGGGTTTTACCTGTGGGATGTCAGCACAGCTGCACAGCCATCCTGAACTTCCTTCAGGATGGTTTTCCAAAGGTAACGTTTAGAGCAGGGATCCATCCCAGAGCTGGGCTCATCCTACAGGAAAAATGAAAATGACGACACAGCAGCATGGGAAAAACATACCACAGCTCCTGCTCAGCATGAAGAATTAACAGAATTCACAATAAAATCATATATTCTTCTCTTAAAATGCTACATTTTCAGAAGGTCAGTTAATTGAAACCCTTAATTGAAACGATCAACATTTCAACCTTAAGTGAAATGTTGATCAACATTTTGCTTTAATATGTACAGTTTCATTTTTAAATTTATGGAAGGCACTTTGAGGTCAAGAACAGGTATATAAACAGTGTTTATATACGATATTATAAATATATACATGTTTAATAATACATATACAGGTACTCTTTTTTATAGGAGAGACTTGCAGCTGTTTTTCCTCACTTTCTTAGAGGGTTTGGTGACTGTTTTTCCTCTGCGTGCACATCTGCCATGATTACAAACAAGTGGAGAAGTCCTGTAGCTCCCAGCTGCCTGCACTGCCCATCCCATCCCATATCCACGTGTTGATAGTATGTTTGGATTTCATATCCCCCACCAGTTACTCCCACAGTGCCCTTGAGAGGAATTCTCACTCTCAGTGGAGAGAATCCACAGGATTAAATAAAATTAACTCAGTCAGTGCAAACCATCTGGCAAGCCCATTTTCCATTCTGATGGTTTTCATGGAGAAAGTACTGCTACAAAAAGTACATTTTTCTTTCTATCTAATCCTCCTTATCTCACTAAATCAAATTTTTACCTCATCCACTCATGGAAGCAAAAAGAATGATATCTGCTTGTCAAATCTAGTCTCTGTCACTAATTAAACCAGGGAGAAGTCACCCCTTACAGTTGCTTTTCATGCTATGGAATTCCATCAGGAGTGTCAGCACCTATTAATTAGGGTGGTATGGTCTTGGCCAATGTATTTGCAACAAGGCTTTCCACCTGAAACTTGGAAACAAAATTTTCAAGAAACAAAGCAAACAAAACATCCTGTTTGATGTTTATTTTGGTGTTTGGGTACCAGTGGCAGAGGTGAAAAAATTCAGTTCAGCCTCCCATTGTGTGTGGATTGCTAACAAAGAGAACTTAAAAACAATAAACATAAAGCAACCCACACTGTTACTCAAATTAATAGCCATGATCCTGGAAGCAACCTAGAAGATATTCAGTAGTTTATATTGGCTTCTTTCCTTTCAGGCAAAATAATAATTTTTAAAAAAGCGCCTTTTAAGATACTGAATACCTCCTTAAAAATCTGCTAGCTTTCTAAAGCTATCCAAATGTTTTAAAGCATTTGACATGTTTACATATTTTTCTTTCCTCTTGTCATTCTATATGCAATAGACTGTGCCCTGCAGCAAGAAGTAGACAGAAAATTAGGGTAGAATACTACTTGCAGTAGTATTCTGTCATAAAGACACTCAAAAACAGTTGGAGCATTTTCTGAGATCAGGAAAAAGCACCGATTTAAGATTATCTCCTCCTCTTACTAACTGAACCAAGGTCAGTTCAAGCATAAAATATAAATAAAATAATTTAGCTTAGAAGTGAGGCAATGATAGGCAGTTAGTAGCAGTAAAATGTGTCTGATCTTCTGAAACATGAACCCCAGGAGAACATGAGTTCTATCTGGTTCAGCTTAGCTTGTGGTCTATTACTGGAAGCACTGGTTTCCCTCTGAGCTCTGAGGAGCAGCTTTTCTCCCCCTGACTGTTCTGAAATGTTTATTCCACTACTGAATTGGTTTAGCTCTTCTCAGCCAAGGCTTAAGAAAGGGATGTTCAATATTCTCTAGTGAAACAATAGGCAATGATAAGAAAGAGAATAAGGTATCATAATGATGCAGCTCTCAAAGATTCATAGATCCCTGATCTTCAATACAAAAGGCATTATTTAAACTGGAGAAGCCAGTTACAGACCTAAATGGGCAGTACTATGCAAGCACCAATACAACAGGTGGTAATTCAAGTTAATATAATTCAGGAGTATTAGTTTGATTGTGTGACTTGTGAATTAAAAAAAAATAAAGAACTAACCAGAATTATGAGATACAATGTAGCAAGAAATAAGAATATTCTGAAAAAGATGGGTCAATAATTAATTACACCATCTTCAAATTACTAATTAAAATAAGAATCTTCCTTCTGGAGGAGGTCAGTAGAATATTTCATACATATTTTTTCTCATGTTATGTAAAAACAGAGAATACATAAACCATTAACATATTTTTTATTACATTATTTTCCCCCTTCTCCCGAGGTAAATCTTAAAAAAAATTGAATGTGCATTTAGCCATGGGATGTTACAATTTATTTGCATTTAGAACTTTTTTTTTCTGCCAACCCAATTACTCCAAAGAAGAAAAAAACAAACCAACAAACAAACAAAAGCACAAAACAAAAACAATTTCACTTTCAATTTTTTTGACCACTAGAGAATAAAATTAGAGGTATTCATAGAGCAGAACAAAGAGGAAAATTGTACATCCATATATCAATTACTCCCTGACTGATCAGAAAACTACCTGATTTTCTTTAAAACAACAAAAAAGGGAAAAAAATTCAGTGCACCCCATTTATCGTAGTCACAGCATTACCTTTACTCACCAGTAAAAGTATTTGGGGTTTACCAACTAAAGCCACAGCAGTAGAGAGCTTCCTCTTTGTGCCAGCACTGTACGTCCTCACCAGTTTGTCAGCATGGGCATTGAGGTGTAACCGGTTAACAAGGTCCTCTGCAACCTGTGGTTTAGAAATTTGAAGACCAGCAAAGATAAGTCAGATTAGGTGGCCCTTGTGCTTAGACTGAAAGAACATTCTGTTCATGCATATAAAGCAAATGGACATGATATTTCTTTATTTATCACAACCTGCTGCATATTATTACTTTTTAACATTAAACATGTATAAAAATCTTCTCTAGGACCTCATAGTTCTCCACAAAGGAAAAGAATTTTCTCATATAGAAAATCTGACTTTATCGTTGCTTGGAAGAGTCATTTGCATTCCATGTGTATCCATAGATGAGTGATCTAAAATGTCTCTTGTTACACTCATTATCCAGTATTTATTTGATCAAACATAGTAGAGACTGAAAATTCAAGAGACAAAATTCTCCATCAGCCACAAAAAAAAATACAAAATGTCAGAAAAGCAAGGCACAGGTCAAGGATTTAGAGATTCTTAAAGACAAAATCTAACAGGGTTAAATTAGCATACCTTTGCAGTTACTGAGAGGGGTAAGTTGACCCTAGCTGGTTTGGGTTTAATTACTTAAAGAATGTGTGATCTGAGCAAGCGCATGTTCACAGGTGGAGACAATGTCTATTCCGTCCCCTTCAGCCTGTCTTCTTTGCCTGTCAGAGACAGTTCTAACATACAAGGCTCCCTCAAATACTGGTGCTAGAGAATTTTCTCCATCTGTATAAGCTATCACTGCTGGACCATCCAGCGAGATCTGCAAAAACAGGAGAAAAGCAGGAACTTTTCTACTCCCTAGTGCCAAATCCACCCTGCAAACCAGCGAGTGTTTAGTGGCATGATCCTGGGAGGCTAGATCATCAAGGGGTGATCAACTCTGCAACAGAGCAAGCATGTCTTCAATCTGTGTGTATGGACAGCTGGGATAATCTTGTAAAACAAGTAGTTGCCCAAGATCAATGGCCAGAGCATCCCCAATGGTTTACTCTCTTTGCTGCCTCTGCATTGCCTTCAGCAAAATGCAAGGAAGGACTGGAAGAATTAGTCATATCAGATGGACAGTCTCTAATGAATTCAGAAAATCCAATAGGGAAGCCAATTCAGTGAACAATATTGTGAATTAATATTCACTATAAACCCCAAACAAACTGCCACAAATATAATATTTTTATAAGAGAGTTTTATGCAAACTCCTTTGGAAATGATCAAGATATTTGTTTTTTTCACTTCCAACTACAGGTTTCATTATACAACAAAACAACTCATAAAGTCCTCTAAAGCATATGGGAGACATCCTCTCCCCTAAACTGACTTGACTTTGCTACCACTGGAAATGCATAAAACTTACTGACAGCAGGATTATCGTCCTACACATCCACCAGCAAACACAGAATTACAGGGAAAAACTCATAAAAGATTAAGATAAAAAAGTGAAAAAATATGTCATTTCATGTTTACACCAAATTTAACATATGTTGAAAACTACATTAAGTTTCAAGACTTCATAAACACTAAGCAAGAGGCCTATGTATCACAGCTGAAATATAGTAAAAAGTACCCTTTAGCTATGACCAAACCCACTGTTTCTAAGACTGCTTTGAAAAGTTATCAAAACTCTAAGCCAACAAAATGTCATTCTTTTAAAGCAACAATGAATGCCTCATGGGGATGAATTTAGAAGGTCAACGAGTAGTGCCAGAGAAGAAAAAAACATTCAAGTTAGATGGAGCTTATGGTACTTTGTATCCCCTAAGGAGACTCAAGACGTGTCAGGTATGAACGTAATGCTCTTTATAGGGAGCAACATTAAAAAGAACTGCCTTTACAAGATTTATAATTCTACAGATAGAATCTTCCCCTCTCTGGTATGTACTCAAGCATTTAGTGCAGATACACATGACTACACCATCTCCTGTTTCGTACAAGGAGAGAAAGATTGGCAAGTTTTCTGCTGTAGGAATTTTTCAAGATAAGGTTTACTTTTTCAAGACAAGGTTTATTTAAGGTAAAAAGCGAGAAGTGGGAATCATTTCGTAGTACCCATTTTGCTGCTGCTTTATGTGTAGAGCTTGCAAGATAAACCTTGAAGATCATCACAGTGTGCACCACAATATGGCCTGATATCTTTGGTGATATGCTTCTTTGGTGCAAAACATATCAAATTAAAACAGATTTGGAGCTGAATTGCATCAGCAACATAAAGGCAAAAGGAATGGCCAGCTTTCTTGTTACCAATTTTTTTCTCTGCTGCACCTAAAAAAAAAATCTCCTATTCCCGCTACTCTCCTCAACTCTTGCATTTCAAAGGAGCACTGCTGAATATGCTTCAGCAAATATAAGAATATAGAACTCATTTTTCTTAAAAGAGGTGACCCCAAAACTTTTTCTCCTTGCTTTAATACATATCAGAAAATTTCCAATAATAATATCAGCTTCATCACTATAACTTAAACAACAGGGAAACTAATTTGAAATAAATTAGAAATATTACACATTTGGTATATCATAGAAGATCTCCATTATAAATTCATTTATCTGCATAACCAGTAACATAGTATACTGTAAAATAAATACCAAAATCCCTCCTAAACTAGTTTAAATGAAAGTCGGAGTTGAATATGTGACTAATCTTTAGATACAGATACACATAATTATGACAGAGATTTACAGTTCTAATGGTTTCCTTCCTCTAGTGACTGTGAGATACATACGAAAGCACCTTCTCTCCCTCGTCATATTCATCCTGATGTTCTCTTTCTGGTTTCAAGTACTTTCAGCAGTGAAGTGTGAGGACACACACCAGTTTATTTAGCCAGTCGGTAACACTGAGCCCAAATTAAAAGACAGAGAGTTATACACAAATATATGCATTGTGAGTGCACTTGAACTATAAAACTGTTTCACATCTAGTCATGGCTGTATTAATGTATTTAAACTCCTTCCTTCCTTCCTTCCTCCACCGCCAACGAAGATTATAACAGTCTTTATATCTATCAGCTCATTTTCCAATATTCCTTAAAATTATTTACTTTTCTCTCATGAACTATAAAATATTTAACAAAAGTTTTTCCTAAAATTAATTTGGGCTAGTTTATCTAACTTTGGTAAGGCATTGGAATGAGCCCTTCAATCTATAACATCTAAACAAAATCCTCCAATACTCTGTGGAGTTCCTAAAGACTGCATTGATTCCAGAAGAGTCTGTAAGGCAACTTGACTCTTTACACACGTGCTAATATCTTTGGGAGTAAAGGTTAAAGTAGGCATGGTGCCTTCTATCCACAGGGAACTAAAAGGCATACATTCCACTGAAAAGCAGTAAGTGATGCAAATTATGTAACCACTAATGCTAATGGCTTTCCACTCTCTTTGAAAATTACCTCTAATATTCAAGTGAAAAATTAAGTGATACAGGGAGTTTTCAGTATGTCTTCCAGAAAAACCTGGAGTTAATGAAGACTCAATCTATTCAGACAAGAAAGATTATAGCATGTCTATCCTCACTTGGAAGGCTATATCCATCAGTCTATTAGTTTTCCATCATTTCTGGCACAGTAAATACAATGCATCACTTCTTGCTATTTTTTTAACAAATCCTTATAAAGCAAACCTGACCCAATACTGAAAATGTGTATCGTACTAAGTACAAATGATAATAAGCATGGGTTGAGTTCTGGAGTCATTTGAAAAATAACTACGCACGTCCAAAGCAGTAATTCAATGTGTCAGGTTCTGAGTGTAGTTTGAACATCCTAAATAACAATCATTCATCAATTCCACATCAAATAGTATTCATTTGGTTTCAAAGTAAACTCAGAATTGTTAGTTTTCTTACATTTGTAAAGTGTATACCTGTCAAACTTCTGGGGGGCTACAGTTCTTTATCCCAGAATCTCATGGAACTGTACACACAAATTCTGCTTGGGTACAAAAA
>WBMV01000272.1:0-180154 GCA_013396655.1 Campylorhamphus procurvoides | reverse complement strand
ATAGAAAAAAAAAAAAAAAAATAGTGTTTGAAAAAAAAAAAAAAAAAAAAAAAAAAAGCAAACATGCTCTGAATAAATGAATTCACAAATTCCCATTTTCAGCACCTATGGAATATGACATGTAAGGAAATCAATGAGATTCTAGAATCTGTGCAAAAATCTATTTGGAGAATTATTGTAAAGAGAAAGCATACTGATGTTCCAATAAGTTGCCTCAGAAGGCCTTATGAAGCTTCTTTTGAGATTTGCAACACAAATTTTAATGCTAATGTGGGTTTTCATATAATATTGTGCTAATAATTTTAATTTTTTAACAAGTTGTGTGCTTCTTTTGGAACAATTTGAGGTACAGACAGTTGATATATTGAAGAACTAAAAATAAGAATAAAAAGTACTATGCTAAATCAGTACCTGTCTAAATAGCCCAAAATGTTACTCTAACTTTTCCAATTTTGTAGCAAAAAGAAACTTTCAGAACAGATTTGTGAAGTATAACAAAACTTCACATTACATGTAAAGCTTAATATTGATAGCAAATGACCCGTTTTTCTCCTCCTTTCCCATTCATTTAATTACTGTTTTGGAACATTAAGTGCACTCAACTTTATGTCAGGCACTTAACTCCTGCTGCTGATAAATCTATCTAGCAAAGGATTTGGTTCTTGAAATTAGTGCTTCAGCCAACAACTTCAGCAGCAACACATCCTGTAAGTCACCTGCCTCCTCACCAATTTACTAAAAAACAAAGCATATGTACATTTCTTCCCATATCAAACCAATGTACTCTCTAGAATATATGTCTGTGCATATTATCATAAACACTCACTGGTAAACATTCAGAGCCAGACTTGAAGTGCAGGATCATAGGCAGGAGGGAATGATGAGAAAATAACAGCTTACATTTCCATACAGCTGCTTTTCCAAAGCATTTCCAGGCCTTATTTCCTTTATAGGCAGCTAATACTCTCACTTTCTCCAGGCACCAGCCATTTTTGAGTTAGAGCACAGCAGCTGTTGAACACTTGACAGCAGTGCCACACAGCCAGGAAGGCCCGCTGACAAAAACATTTGTTTTCCTCTGAGATAGCTGCATTTCAGTTTTGGATGAAGGTAAACAAGAGCAGCTAAATATTATATGCAGGGATGCTTTGATGCCTTGATCATAAGCATATGGCAACAAAGTCTGCTCTGCAATCTATGCAGACAAAAAATTAAGGCAACTGAAAGGAAGAATGATCTCTGTATCACAAATGTGACAATAAAGCACAGAAGGCTGCCTATAAAGAATAATCTAAACCTACATCTAGATCATCTAAGGTCCAGAATAATCAGATTATTAACATTTGTCTTCTCTCAGTGCACCACAGTAGCATAACTCATCTCTAAGTGAACGATTTTAATCCATATGAAGTGTGATGTGTACATGACTTAGTACACCAGCTGAGGAACTCTTCCCCAAATGGTCTTGAGAATGGACATTGCAGTAGCTGTCTACTAATTGCCCAGAGAATAGCTGGATCTGATCATAAAGTGGAAGCTCTCAGGCACACTCATTATTCCTAATACTTCTGCATTTGAAGAGGAATTTGAGAATGCCAGATATTTCAGAGCGAGAGCACTGTTCTCACACTGTCTACAGAGAAAGCATACAAAGCCAAGTTACCCTTCTGGACCCTCAAAAAATGCAGGCAGGAGACAGCATTTGCAGCAGCATTTGTTTACACACACACAAGCAGTGGGACACCCTCCAGAGACAGCACAGAAATGTCTTGGTACTGCCCCTCATATCACAACCTAGAAAACTTCCCAAGCACCCAAGAAAATCTTGGTTGCCATATGGGACAGTTTGCTATGAAATCCAGCCCTTTAAGCACACCACAGATTTCTCTCCATTCTCAGACTTCCACATAGCTCCTGATCCTGTTCCTCATCCTCCGAAACAGTTGCTGCTGGGAGGCCAGATGACCTGAAAGGAGTCACAAATCAAGCAGTGACGGCAGGATCAATGTGCAGATGCACACACAGACAAACTCCTGGTGTTGGCAGGGCTTGTAGACCTTGTAGGATTCAAGCACTAGCAGTCCATTTAAATACATAGATCAGTTCACACTTCTCAAAGCCTGTCTGCAGTTGTCTGCAAATGAGGTATTACCAATAAGAAGGTGTCTGCCAGTGCCCCCTGAACAGCTTTTTCTTCACACTTGTGAGTACTAAAATAAAACAATAGCTAAGAGTCTGCAACTCCGGGAGCCAGGAAAGTAGCGCAGCACTAAAAGCCATAATCAGCTCTCACTCAAAGACACCTCTCCTGACAAATAATGAAAATGTTAAGGCAGAAAAGCTTAAAAGCCATGTTTAGAGCATTTTAAGAGCACTGGTGCATGATTAAACAGTACAACTTTGATTTCTGTTTTAAATTACACCTAGAACCAAAAGAAGTCAATAACATACATCAATAAGATGTATGGATATTTACAGCATCCTTTTGAATTAATACAAAGCTCTAGAGGAGATGTTGCCAATTTTGTGCCTATTAAAGTGTCATGACAATAGATGGTAGCAATGATAGGGTTTTAGCCCAACTGTTAAAGACGAGATGTCAGTTCATGGAGAAAACAGGTAATTACAGTTGAGAGGTTTAGTGCAATAACAATTATCACTTAATATATTTCTTTTATATTAAGGGAAATATATTCAAGTTTTCAGTACAGTAATCAGAAGAAAAAACTATAACCAACAAGTTATGAAAAGCAAACAACTAACCAATAGACTTTACAGTGATTTCTAAGCAGCCTGCAAGAAATGTACTATTAAAACAGTTGAAAGTCCAGCTAGGCAGGATACTCTCCAAGACAAAGGTCAAAGACTTGCAAAGATCTTTTATTTTCCCCCAGCTCTCATCCAGAAACACCCAAATGATCAGCTTAAGAATTTTTAAGTAAAAGTTCAAAATATTTTCTGTCCTGATGCTATTATCAGGACACAATGGCAGCTATTTCTGAACACTCCATTTCTGAACTTCTGAGCTATTTCTGAATACTCAAAGGTATGCAGGAATCATACCTTTTTCTGGAATGGTATCTGTCTGCTGAGAAAGAAAGAAAAGTTCCAGAGAACCACATACAATCAAGGAAAAGATTGTAAAGCTCTTATGAGACCCTAAGGCAACAACCAGGAAATTGCTGGGTAGATAAGGAAAAGGAAAAAAAACAAAAAAAGATAATTCATGCAGTTTTACTTCTGGAAAAATGAAAGAAGGACAACAGACAGCATTCAGGAGGTCATGAGGGCAGTGCTAGAGCCATTACTACTACTTGGGACCAGTCTATATGGCAGGAATTGAGAGATATCAATTTCATACCATACTCCAGTTTTCTCATATTAATAGAGGTGCAATTAAGCAGAAAAGACTAAGCTGCTCAAGTCAGGTCAGATGGTAAACTTCCACCTGCTGAGCCAGAAACACTCTGCCCCCCACTCCCCCCCATTTTACACTATATCCATAGTTAATTTCTGTTATTGGCTGACTGGTTGCCTCATTGCAGAAAAAGGGCATAGTTTGCTGGTCAGCATGGCTACACCCATATCTGTAAACTCAAAACCTCTCCATGATATTCCCAGATATTGCCAACATCTATTCTAGTGAGCTCTTAAACCATTTTCTGACATGACTTTGGCCTCTTGTCCTTGGATAGCCCCAGGCCAGGTATGGCAGCTGGAGCGTTTAAGCAACTGCTCTCAGCACACAGTTTGAATGCAGCTATCATTTTGTGAAGTTTAAAACAGCAGAGAGCTGACAGCTCCCATCTCAGCACCCAGATGTTTCATTTATTTATACAGAATCATTCAACAATTTCTAATTCCTTCAGAATTTAATGCCATCTTCAAAGAAAAGCATTTTGCAAAGGTGCATGACTCAAAATATGTACTGTTCTATCCCAGTTCTTTCAGTGTGATAACGAAGGTGTTGAACCATTCAAAATTTAATTTGTTTTAGTCTTTTGTACCCGAGATTTTATTTGCATTAATGTTATTTACTATCCACAGTGTTTTGAACTGGCATAAGAGACAGAAAAAATCCACATTATTTAAATTAAACAGTAGTAATGAAAAACCTTATTACTAAAACTGTTAAATATTAGATAGTGTCTCACATTAAAAAGGTACAATTGTTTTATAACCCCACAGCCCAACCTGGCTTCAGCTCCATCTGCAGACCTGTTGTGGATAGTTACCTTGTGGATATCCTGCTTTGGAATTCCACGCAGTGTGCAGTAATAATAAAGGTGCTCCCAACCAGTTAAAAGTTCATCCAGGGCATCTTGCTGGGGACAATAGCCAACCAGAATGCCTTCAGAGCTGGCAGACAGTATATCCATTTCAGACCTGTTTAAAGAAAAAGACTTGGATGTTGCTTTAAAAAAAACATTGCCCTAGGTTTCACCCTTAGGGTACAAGCACACAGAGTCTCAAGTCCATAGGTAGATGAGTTTCAGTCTCTTCGCCATAATTACTTTCTGCAGTACCACCCACACACAGTGAACGCTTTTTGTCCCTTTTGGGTTAGCACAGCCACCTCTGCATCACTGCTGCTACAGCGTGTGTGTGTGTCAAGGTCAGCAGAGCAACACAGGAGGAAGACAGAGTTATGAGAATTAATCGTCACCAGGTTTACCTCCCTTAACTGTTTGGTAGAACCTGCTCTAAGGAGACATTTCAAACCATACTGTGTTCATGTTTCGTGTTATGCCATATCCCATATTATATTCATATTGATCACATTCAATAATGAAGGGTCAGGACTTGAGAGAGAAGGAAATGTTGCTGCGTATTCTTTGTGTGTCTGTGCCCACATGTACACATGCATGCATTCTCCAAACATCAAGAGTAAAAAAACCCCTAGGATATTAAAGCCAACTAGCTTAAAATACAATACAGGAAAAAGTATAAAATGATCCTGATTTAAGAGACTTTGGACTTCACTTTGTAGCTGTACAGCATTACTTGAAATTACATTCATTGCTAAGAAGCAAACTTGATTGCAAGGGTGTCTCATTACCCATAATGACACTAAATCTACCCTATTTATTCCAACGTCTAATTTAACACTTGATGTTGATTTACATGTACAGAAAGACCTGTCAAAATGAAGATACTTGACAATAAAAAAATCTGAAAGAAAAAAGTTTTCAAAAGGTTCTGAGTAACAGAATGGTTTTATCCTTACTGGTTCTACATTTTTGATGAAGTGAACTAAGTATATGATTAATCATTTAGACACAAACTAAATGGATTAACTGCAGGATCTACAAATACCAGCACTAGTGAAAATATAAATATGTATATCTTGTTAGCAAGATTCAGAAGTCTGGAGAGAAAAAGAAAACACAAATTCTGCACTTTACATAACGAATCACAGCATCGAACTATATATTTTAATGCTATCAAAAGATAAATTAACATGATTATGACAAAATTTGCTGTGGACTAATTAGAATTGTCCTTTGCTCTTAATGGCAAAGATATAAAATCTTAGTATCTTTATTGGTTTGGATGGTCCAAAGAAGTTAAGTTCCTGTAGAGACCACTCCAAATGAAGAGTTAGCAAAATGTAGGATGATAGGGGAGAGATAATATCAGAAATGTAATTCCTTATTAATTTCTATCCACTTATGGGTTATTTTAAATGAAGTATATACAGTATTTTTACTGTCTCAGTTTCCAACTAAATCAAATTAAATAGTTTTTCTAAGGTAATCTTTACCATAAGATATAGATTGATTAATGTCAACCTTTTTGCATAACCAGACACAGTGGATTCCTTGTTTAATGAACTCTAACACAGTGGAACATTATCCCCAGTGAAATATTATCTATGTGCTGTTGAACACTTTTATCCTTACTGGAGGTTTGTTTTATTAGGAAGATTCATGCACACTCACAAGGTTTTCTTTTGGTACAGCTGCTGTCTTTTGAGAAAAAAGAGACTGGGCTTTTGGTAATATGCCAAATTAAGTCACTAGGGAACAAATCACACTCAGGGGTGGTTTCAGGGACATTTACTTACCATGAACCCCATAGCTGGTTATACACACTGAGTCTGGAATGAGTCCCTACCATGAAGAACAAAATTTATCTACGGACAGCTGCACAAAAAGGCAGACTTATAATGTTCTTAGAGCTATATTAGACCATAGTTACTCAGTCTGCATCAGGAAATAGAAACTGTTGCCAGTGGTAATTGTACATACATGATTTTAGTGCTGTGCCTCCATAAAGCATCCAGTCTTAGCTGAACAATATTCCACCCACTGACCTTTAGCTTCCATAAAGGAAGGGCACAGTGAGAACACATAATTTAATATTTTTACTCAGTTTGGTCCTTATCTTACAATTCTATCCATTAATGCTGACCTTGAACACTTAAAGAGTTCCCATTAACACAGAGATTCTACTGTACTCACTAAAGCAGTCATAGACCTTTCCACCCCCCTCCTCCCTTTCATCTCTGTATCTGTCAAATCAGAAAACAATCCAACCAGAAGGGAAAAAAAGAAAAAAGAAAAAAAAGAAAAAGCCATATCAGGCTTTTGATCTTTTATTCAGATTTCTTTTTTTTTTTTTTATTATTTACAGTATAATGCCTTTTCTTTCCCCAGCAACATCACTGCATAGATTTCCAAATCAAAATGCTGGACATCATCCTGCAGTTTTGTTTAGCTAGGTCTTAAGCTTTTTGTGAATATATAAACATATATATAGATATAAATAGATATATGTTTATATATAAACAATAGATGAAAGAAAAACACATGATAATTTTGATTTATTTAGTCATGGCATGATAGTAGAAAACCTTTTCAGTAAATGATACACTGTAAATGCTTTTGCCTTTTCTTTTTTTCATTTCTGATTCCATTGATTAAAATAATTATAAACACTTTCTTTCTTAACAAACATTTTCATATATGCTGTTAGAAGAATCAAATTAGAAATTTTAAAAAAATATTTTCTGAAATATAGATTAGCATGCAGCAAAATGCTGATTTTTTTTCCTCAAGCTAGAGAAAAATACCCATTTGTTTTCTGCCCTTTTATTATCAACATGCCAGCATTTCTCATTAGGCTATTCACATTAAAAACATGACATACAGAAAGAAAAAATCAGCTCATTTTATAAACAGAAAGAATGTATAAGTACAGATTCCAACCCCTCTCAGGCTTTTTGTCCATAGCATTGTAGAAACAATGAAGTTCAGTGTAATATCTAAAAATTATAGGTAGAAATTTCTGTATTATTATAAAAATACTGTGTAATTGTTATCTTTAAATTCTGTTTGTAAGTTTGGTTGCATCTCCTGAGCAAGTTAAGACATAGAACTAACATAGATCACAAGGTTCTCCCTCATTTTTTTCCTTCATTTTTAAATTACATTGTTATCTCAGTCAATACTTCCACCTGCTAGTTATTGTTTTCTTTAAACTGGAACAGCTGCAACAGTTACCAACAGAACAAGTCCAGAAAACTTTATATTTTAAATAAAATTTTAAAGTTGCATTTCTAGAAAAGGTCAACAGAATGTCTAGCATGCTTAAGAAAAATAGCAGTCTAGCACTTGAAGCATGGAAAATTTTGTATTCCATCCCTTTCTAAGTACTTTGTTGAGAATTACGAGATTTTGGTGCAAATCATCCTGAAAAAAGTCCAGGGCTCAAGAAGACTTCCCTCAGTTTGAAGTGCTCATCTTGCAGTTTTTCGCTATCAATGAAAGAAGCTTTTAAGATACGGGGGATAGGAAACTAAAATCCGAGTGAATAAAATTTTTGATTCAAAGTTGTTCCTCCACCGATCATTTCAAGGCTTTCAAGTTATTGCAGAGCCTAGATATTGTTCTCATTTGTTATAGTGGTTACCAGCAACATCACTTAAAGGTGGTTGTGGGCTGGTGTCCAAAGGTAAACTTCAATTTCCAGAGACAACATAGTACTCTTGCTATTAGCCTTAAGGCTGCTTTTGGAAAACATTGTTTCAATATTGACTCTACTGTGCACTTTGCTTCACTTTTGTATGCTTTTTAGGCAGTTTTTGAATGCAGTTAAAGGCAGTGATATATATAGTACTTACAATGGCTTCTGCAGAGAGATAAATTCCATTAATTAGTCAAAATGAAATATAAATTTACAAATTGCAAAAGTACTTAGACATTACATTGTACTCTTAACTG
Source organism: Campylorhamphus procurvoides (assembly GCA_013396655.1). Lineage (NCBI taxonomy): Eukaryota > Metazoa > Chordata > Aves > Passeriformes > Dendrocolaptidae > Campylorhamphus > Campylorhamphus procurvoides. Next base: position 171,929 of record WBMV01000272.1, on the reverse strand, counting down.
TGCATTCAATTCAGTGCATACTAATGCTTAATTAACATTATAAAAATCAAGGTTAAAATATAATTAATGTAACTATAGCTTCATTATAATTAAAGTAATTATACAGTGATATACAGTGTAAAAACAGCCATTTCAGCCATTATATTGATGTAAATTTATTCTGCCTTTCAAGTTAAGCTATTTGAATTCCACTTCTAATTATTTATCAAGCTGAATATCATACCTACCAAAAGAGTCCAAGTTCTAGCTATAACTTGAAATAAAATATTTAACTTTTCCCTCTTTGGTGAGCAGTTCTTTGGTCCTATGACTTTGCAATCCAACAGCTGAGAAGACTGACACTTAATTCAAATAGGATGGGAGTTGCTGTCATGGAGAATCTCTGTGTAGTAGGAAGATGGAAATTCATGGAACATAAATTAATTAGCTGAGGAAGACTGCCAAATATGTCTGTCCTCAGTGGGGCAACTTATGAACAAGATGATACCTGGTTTATCTATTTTTTTCACATATGCACCCCACTACACTCTATGTATGAACTTAAAGTCAACCTATTCAGCAAAGTACAACAGCAAAAACTGCAAAATAGAGAGCATCAAAAAGGCAGACAAACCACTAGGTCACATTATTCATTATTTTACATTGACCTTGATATGACACTTAAAAGGATTTTGATGCTTTCTTTTCAAAGCTGAGTTCAGCTCTCCTCACTTGAGAGAGGTTTTATGACAGTCACTGAAGGTTTAAACACAAGTACAGAAAGGGAAAGAAAACAAAGTATGGTCAATGTACACACACACAAAAGTGAAACAGATGTACAGTATCTGCTGATGCATCGGCCCAGCAGACATTCAAAGACTATGAAGACTCACTTTGTTCTCCTTTGTTTTACTATTTTGTTAAGTGTCAGCTTTTCTTTGTACATTTTTAATGCAGACCTTACTGCTTCAAGCTATTTGACAGAAAAAGTAACTACAAAAATGTTTACAGTTTTATACACCACCTTTAATTTAGCCAGCTCCCACACTGGTGGCAGTATAGTTATGACAGTAGAGCTAAGCATGAGCTAATTTGAGTCCATTTGTACTCTTAAAGGGAAGAGATGTGCTGCAGAAAACAGAAAAAACCTCCTTCTAAATGTCAAGCAGACCATGCAGTTAACTATTACACATATTAAACTTTACAACTCCTTTTTATGTTGTTCAAAAGCCAGTCAGCCTCCTAATGTCTTAGAACACCGTACTTTATAAATACAAGGAAACAAATTTTATTAAAATACTCTCCTTTCTAATAATTTCCACTTTTATTTTTAATATTTCTGCTCTTTATGAAAGATGTTGCTGGTACTGTGCTATCAGTATGTTATTTCCACATTTTGCAAAGGAATTGTCTCAATACTGCTTGTTAATTTGGAACTCTCTAATATTTGGGGGGGTTGCAAATATGGGGGTTGCAAATATCCCTCGTAAGGATATTATAAAAAACAAGTTTTTAGGTGTTTTTGTGCTTCATTTGCACAGATATGTCACTGATAATGGCAATGTTAATGAGGTACACAAAATAATAAAAATGGCAAAATCTGTGAATGGCATTATCTCCACAAGATAGGCTGCGGATGGTGATAAATTCCCATTATTTCTCTTGCTGGAGTACCTTTATGTCATAACAGTTACAGCCAGAATGGTTTGCAAACATTATAAGTTGCCTAAAAAGATTTTCTGCAAAGGGATATGAAAATTTAAAAAATCAGGTTTTTTATAGACTGTTCAGCTTGTATGCTATAAATGTGCATTTGCCACAGAAATCATCAACTACAAAGTTTAGATACATATGTTATAGTTTCGACACTCCATTGGAATTCCTTCCAAAAAGCTTGGAGCTAACGCCTTAGTGCCTCTAAAGATGGTCAACAAAGGGACCATGAATATTCATATCTTGATGCTAACTATTTTAGCCAGAGCCTTTTGTTCTGATCTCTCTCCAGGCTAGGAGGAGGAGGGAAGACAGGCTCAGATGGAGGAAGGAGTCGGGGTTTCTGCGCTTTCCTGTGCAGGTCAGGAACTCAGCTCTTGGCGGAGTGAGCGAGTACGGGGGCACAGCGGTTCTGGCATCACTGATTAGCCTGGACTGTCTTCCCCTCCCTTAACTCAACTGTTTCATCCGTAGGCGATCTTGGGCACTGCAGGAGCTGCTGTAAGGAAAGAGGGAGAGAGAGTATNGTTCTCCCCTGAACTATGACAATAACACATTAAAAATGTTTGCTTAATTTGTAGTGTCTAAAAGAGAAAACCATGATAAAAAGCAGATGATAAGCCTTCCCTTCCTCAAAAGCATGTCCTCATCAAGAAGAATGCCAAGAAACACTGATTTGCAGAAAAGATGAAGTTGGCTGTAGTATTTAATAAACTTTCCCACTTAATAACACCCCAACTTATGAATCCCAGTGATACTGCAAACTGTTCTATAACATCCAGCTTTTATGCATTTTACTAAGCTTTTGTTATGAAAACAGACACAGTTTTCTCTTGTATTCTTAGGAAAAACTTGGGTTATTTTGGTGGTATTAAGCACTCAGCAAACAAACAACTTAGAGGGCAACAAATCTTTTAAAAGAACTTGAAGGCGTAGTGAATCTGGTCTTATGCCCTGTTAAAAAGACAGTTGCTTCTAAAAAGTACTTTTCTTATTTTCTTTGAGAACTATCAGGAGTTCTCAACACAACTTGAATATCAGCGTGTGAGGCTCCTTCTATATAATCCGATGCACTTCAAAGATATTTTATACTGACCTTCCAAAAATTCTTCTTTTCATTCAACATGTGCCTTTGAATAAGCTCATCCTCCATTTCTAGACATCATGGTGTTCAAAGGTGCAATAGCTGTCCAATAAAATTCAAGGCTATTTTCAGTGCACCCGCCTCAAAAAGACACTTCTGACTTAATTTTAAATTCAATGAAATGGTTGCAGTAGCAATCAGGAAAATGTACATATGGATTTGTTTGGATTGACTGTTTGGTTTATTTGTTTGTTTTTAAACCAGGAACTTTCAAGCATAATTATTCAAGGAAATGGGAACTATTATGAATTAAGGATTTTCTGCATGGATTTAAACCAGTCAAGTTCTCCAATATTTATAATAATAATTTTGCATACTCAATTATTTTATCATGAAGAATGTATCATGAATGTAGGTTAAGATTAGATATTAGGAAGAAATTCTTTACTGTGAGGGTGATGAGGCCCTGGAACAGGTTGCCCAGAGAAGTTCTGAATTCCCTGTACCTGGAATTGTTCAAGGCCAAGTTGGATGGAGTTTCAAGCAACCTCCTTTAGTGGAAGGTGCCCCTGTCAGTGGGAGAGGGGTTGAAGCTAGATGATCTTTAAGGTCCCTTCCAACCCAAACCATTCCATGACTCTATGAAAGATCCACTTTATTATAGTATCTGGTCCTTTCAGGACCACAGAGGCTAAAAGGTGCGTTCTTTCCTTTCAAATCCCAAAGACCTGGGGTTTACATCCAAACTGCTGCCCAACTATTTTTCAGGAATACCTATCAGAGGTCATGTCTTTATGGAAACTTTTTCATTACATAAATTTCAAAGAAAGAAGTCTAGATCTGCAGACCAGCAAGTGTGCTGCAGCTGTGGCAACTGCTTCCTTCAGCACACTGTCCTCTCTTCTCTGTGTCAGGAACACCAGACTTTTGAGCACACTACCAGAGTAAGAAATGGAGAAGATTTCTTACCATAATATTCCCCTTTTTTTCATTATCTGAGGCCTAAATGCAAATCAGTCCACATAGAAGTCCCTGGAATAAGCAACTTCAGTCATTCCTCAGCTGCTGCTGAAGGGTTCTCCAGACCTTGGAGTTACCATCTCAGCTGTGAAAGACCCAATGAACTTACCTGCTAGTGATTTTCAGTAGTACAACAATGCAGCACCTGTGATCTGTTCAACAACACTTGCCAAAATATGCAGCAAGGAACAAAGTCAGGAATGACAAAAATTTCTTCTCACAGCCTTTAAAGTTGTTTGTTTCCCCAAGTTTATTTACTGTGTAACAATAGCTCTTGCTGTTGCCTTTTTGAGTTAGTGCTAAGTTTTGAAAACCTGGGAATATGGGGTTTACATTTATTTCAGCCACTTCAAACAAAAAAAATATTTATTGACACCACCATAATAGAGGGTAGTAATTAATGTTGTCATGGGTATTTTGTACACTGAAATGCAACTGTCTAAGGCTTTCTCTCAAGCCTAAATGTGTCAAATTCAATTACCTATATTTTAGTATATGGTAAAGAACATTGCATCTTAATATCTGCTTTCATGTTGGATTTATAAAACACAGTATGGAAAATGAAAGTGGCACACATAATGTCCAGGGAGAGTGTTTAACCTATTGTCAAGTGCCAGTAGCACATTAAAGTTGACCTCAGAATAGTTTAGTCAAAGGTACATAAGAACACGACTAATAAAAGGAATACAGGCTTTGTCAAATTGTTTTAGAAGTTTTTAAAAACTTTTCCTTAGGAGTTCTGAAAAAATAAATCATGCAGTCAGCAAACAGTGTTAAGTACCAATATACAGGATGATGAATTATATTCTTATAACTTCATATTTGCTTTCAAGTGGGTGATCACACCAGATCAAATAATTTCTCAAGGTACAGACCTGGTACCACATTGCACAAGGAAAGCCATATGCAATTCATGAATGCACAGGTGGGACCAAAGGCAAGTCCCAGTAAAATCTACAGTAAAATGCCCCTCAAAACCTAAAGAAAATCTGGGAGCTTAAACACTGCCCTGATGGCAACATTCTATAAAAAGAAATTATTACAGATTATTTTATTTCTCTAAATCTCAAATCCTCTTCAGACTCATGCTATAAACTTCTGACCTCCATCATATCCCACTGCAAACCCTTCAACCAGTTACAAAGAACACCAAATGTTAACTTTTACCTAATTTTGAATCACTTTTGTTATTTTTGCCATTGTTTAATGTCTGAAAAGTATTGTCTTCTTTTCTGGGAAATTGTGAATGAAAACAACCATCTAAAATTCTCTTTAACTACTGTAAAGGCTCACTCATTCCATTTCTTATTCTCTTCAAGAATATTTTTTCCAAAATCTGTTTTTTTAAAAAAAATCCTTCCTACTTTATGAATAACAATTTTTTGATGATTTGCTATAAAAGATCATGAAAAATCACAGTGAAATATAGTGGAAATGCTATCCATTTTCAAAGAAGTGTAAACTTTCCAGAAACCTGAATTTTGCAATGACTGAAACTACTTAGTCTTTGAAGTTAAATCTGCTGATCATAATCTTTTTAAAGAAGTAAGAAAATACTGACCTATGAAAGCATTTTATTTCTAAATCAAAGAAAAGTAACTTTCCATTTTGGAAATTGATAAATGCATCCTTTAAATTAATTAAACCTCTGGCCTTTCCTTGTCCAAAACACATATTTTGAAATGTACATCATTTATGAAAAGAGAGATTTTAAAGCTGTTAACTAGCCCAAAATACATTTATATATATACATATACATTTTATAACTGACTAAAAAAATAACTTTACTTCCCCTCCAATTTTACTGGGAAAAATGATAAATATTGGTTACATCTAACCTAAAGTCCATTATTCATTTATGACTCCTTCAAAGTCAGCCTCAATCTCACCAACATTGCCTCATCCTAATTACACAGCATATTGATCAAATAATTAATTAATATCTTTGAAGCATATAAGTGTAAGAAAACTTTAAAAAATTACCAACTTGAAGCCCTGCTCATCAGCCTAATCCTGATAACCTTTCAGTGCAGCACTAGTATGGAGGATATGTTTCCATGCATCTGAATCTACTGTATGCCGGGATTTTTTTGTTACCATTTTAAATGGATGTATGTTAAAGCTTCTTAGAGTCTACTCTTTTGCTACCATACAAGTTTTTTCTTCATTAACAGAGCTTTCAAACAGAATTAAATAATGCTAAAATGTTTTTCTTCAGAGACTTAACAGCAGTAGAGCAATATACATTTGAAAGGGAACAATACAGGTCCCTAGAGTACAGTATGAAAGGCTGAAGACTGCTGAGTCTTTAATCATTGGCATTATCAATTAGGACTATTCTGATCAAACTCTGTGTTATTTACCCAGTAGGAGTCCTGATAACAGCACGCCCTGCAGATGGGATGATATCTCCAGTCAGCATCTTAAATGTTGTGCTTTTTCCAGCTCCATTTGTTCCCAGGAGTCCAAAACACTACCAGAGAGTAAAAAAAAAAATAAGAAAACAAGCCAACAAAAAAACCCAAACCAACAAAAACCAGGATCAAAAGCAGTTAATCTGCTATGTTGAAAAAAATAAGTAATATCAATTTTTCAACATTCTCCCCTTTTCTCAGTTCCTATCATGTCTGTAAGATACTGTATATAGATATAGTGTATGTGTAAATTCCCTTTCTCGAAGAAAATCAGTTTAAAAATAATATATATAATATTTTGATTACTCCCTAATACTTAAAAGTTACTTATTAAGGATTTTAGCCCTTCACCTAAACCCCTGCCCAATAACTTAATGCATTATTTATCCATATTATTTGTAAATACTACCTTTGAACCTGAGGATCTTGGGTCCCATTTGAGATCCCTGACTGCCAGTCCATAGAGTTAATAATTCTCAACTTCTCATGAGCTGCTTCACTCAGTACAAGTAAATTAATAGAAAACAACCAAGAGACACACTCACTCTAAACTCTTATTTCAGAGCCCTAGCTGCAGTGAATTTTTGTTTAAGCTACAATAGAATTCATATTAAGTCTACACATAGCCCTTCATAACTTTTGAAATACTTGTTTCATGAACTTCCTTTTTGATAGATAAGCTTTAATCAGCAATAACATCCTCCTGGTTACCTCAGTTATCCAACAGCTGATCAATAACCAGTAGGATGTCACTGGACCTGCACCACCATGCACTAATGTCTCATATCTGCCAGTTTGCTCTTAGCAACAAAGAAAAGTCCTTTCCATCTCGTAAGATTTGAAATTAGTATCTGTAATTCCCAAAAACATCAAAATAATGAGGAAAAAACCCACAACAACAAACTCAAAACACAAACTCAAATGCTGTTCAGTGCCTAATTTTAGTTTAATAAAATAGTATATTTCCATGTTATGTGCTAGATTAAAATAGACTGTGATGATTTCAGTATGGGAGCTAAAAGTGTGCCTTAGTAACAATTTCAGGATTCAGTCCACAGCTTACAATTGATTTAGGTATTTTTTGCTTTCTTTTTGAAAGCACTGGGGTGCTATACTACCTATGTGGTTAAAGAAAAAGCAAGAAGAAAAAAATTAAGATGCTGATGAATTTGTAACTCAAAAAATAAGCGAACAGTGCTTCTTAAGCACTACCAGAGTTTCTTTTACCTATCTATGGATTTTCACAAATTACTCCAATTGAAGTTGTTCTGCTATCTATAGATCTTTCACAGTAGACACACTGAGGGTATCTGAACAATTGCTCAGAATGAAGTGTTACTTTATAAAAGGGGGGGAAAAAAAGACCTCTTTACCTCTCCCCTTGGTATTCCCAAGCTTATGTTTTCCACAGCTGTGTTCTTTTTACTGAAACCTCCATAACACTTCCTGAGGTTGTACAGAAGTAGGACATCATTACCAGTTCTTCCACCAAAGAGTCGTTGTCGCTCCATTTCTACATCAGTATCTTCTGATGGGCTGCCCATGCTGTTAATTGAACAAGGACCCCTGAAACAGAACGTGATAATAAATGACATGGCAAATTGGTAACCGCTGCACTCTGGATAACTTATTTCCCTGGTTACAATCCCTTACAACTTGGTAATTAATTCTCATCAGAATTCAAGGGAAGAAACAACTACTAGTACTTTTTTGTTGCAGTTTTCATTAATTCACATGCACCGTGTTATCAGAATTGTGTATCTTCAGGTGTTCAAAGGAACCCACCATTATCTTTCTTTAAAAATTAGTTCCATGTCCACTATGGAGTAATACAAATGGTAACTCACCTTGGCTTCTGGAGGAGATCCCAATGAAGGAAAAGACGTAAAAGAAGCAGTAGTGTTCCCTGAAGAGCCATTTCCACAAAAATCCAGCCGAGGAAGTTCATCTCAAAGGGGCTAACATATGAATCTATTCCAAAGTTACTGGTCAGGTCAAACTTGATCTGATTGTATGAAAGCTCTATTAAACCCTGGCCTAAGCAGAATTGTGGGAATATGATGAATGCCCATTTGAGGATATTGTAGATGTTCTGAAAACTCTGTGTGAAGATGCAAGAAGGGTGGGGGGAGAGAGAATTTTAAAAAAACACATTGTTTTTTTCAATCAGCATAATAAGAACACTTGCAAAGCTGGATATAGCCTTCAAATCTCACTCAAGGTGAAGTGACTTCTAAAGCACATGTTGTGTACTATTTTTTGGGCAGGGTTCATATCTTATTGTATGTGAGACTGGCTATAGTCATGGGATTCTCATATTAGTTTGGATTCACAGACAGTATCAAAACACGTGGCAATGATCATTCTATTTTCTTAAAAAATATTTAAATACTATCAAATCTAATTCAATTTAAACCCAAATGAACACCAAATTTGCTTACAGACTTGAGTGACAAGTAATACAGATTTGACTTCAAACATCAAGTTTTTGACTTGTACATGCATGGAGATTCATACAAATTCTGGATCTTCTCCCATCAAGTTGTTCAAATACCATTACAACTAACAAAAATTACATACATGGAGTGAGAATGCATGTTACTATTCATACAGTACATTACTGATCCTATGAATATGCAGCTTATCTCTTATGTCAATATTATTCAATCACATTTTATAATGCATATAATCTATTTAATGGACCAGAACAGCTCCCATTATGTGCCAATTACAACTTAATGGTCTAGAAAATATCAACATTTCAATTAACAATGTTTTTCCATTATTACAGCATGCTTTTTTGGGTTATAGACAAGTTAAAATTCAAGATGGCAACAAGCAATGCAGTGTACACAAGGACACAAAAACCATGAATGTTTAATTCCCGTGTTTTTCTACTGGGAAAATCTTTCCTGTGCATATGTATAAACATACATATATACATACTTAATATACATGTGTGTGCATACATCTCAGTTATGAAAAACATAAATTAAAGATTTTATACTGACCTGCACTTTGGAAATTATAGCTAATAAACGAGGTAATAGAGTCACCAGCATGGTACACAGGCCAAATACAAAATTTAAGGAGATGTAAGAAATAAAAGCTACATCTGAACTTGAGAAGAATCTGGATACAAGATACATCCATGGTAAAGTCGCATATCTGAAAGTTTAAGGAAACAAAACTTTCACAAATAATTTATTTATTTGCCTCAACACCCTCCCAAAAAGCCAGTCATCACACTAGAAAAAAACCCCAGTTGTATTCTATTTTTGATATCCAAACAAGCCTCCTGAACAACTGAATAAAAAAGGACAAATACGTATTCTTTATCAAATTACCTTATGATTCCATAGATGGGCATATATGATCCATTTTGGCATGTATCAACAGCCAATACTTACTTTCACCATTTTAGACAGCTCACAGTCTTGATTTCTGAATGACTGCAGACCCTTGCACTTTAACAAGCCTTTTACACAGAGATGGAATTAAAACCAAATACTTAAAACTTCAATCATGGCTGCTGAGCAGTCACGTTTTCTTAGAGGCTTTCATGGAAAGGAAAAAAAAAAAAAAAGGAACAACAGGGGAAGGAGGGAGTAAGGAAAGAAAGATGGGAAGAAAGAAAAAACAATAATCCTTGAACTGGAACCATGCCAGTGATATCTGAGAACTAAAATATCCTACAGACTATGCTATTGCCTAAACCAGGTTATCAGTGTGGTTATCAGTAGAGTATCAGCCATCAAAATGTATAGTATATACATTTTTATAGTGTATAGTTACTTCATAGCACAATGAGGATAAGATAGCATGTCCATGGTTACATTACCTTCAATGCAAATCTTTAAAGGAGGAGAGAAGGCACTCTCCCTCCATTCTGACAAGGCAAATAATGCCTATCCAAAATGGAGCAGTCATATTTTTATAAAGAGACTTTTATAAAGACTAAAACAGTGCCCAGGCAGTCTGATGAGCGTGCATGTCATGTAAAGGAAATTTACTTTCCATTCAACATAGTCCAAGACATATCTATCAAACCACGAGAATTTAGACTGCAGGAGCACAGGTACCAGCATACACCATTGCATGATGATAACTATATATGTAGTATATATGTGAATACTTCTTATATACTATTAATATATGTAACTGCTTTAATAGTGAGCTCAATGCAAGAGCAACTAGCAAAAAATCTGTGAAATTCTTCACTGCATTAAACAGTAGTTTAGATTACAAGCCATAAAAGGTCCTTTTGATCTCAGTGTTCTGTACTTTATCGATGAATCTTTTGCACTGGAGAATGTCAAAGTCCTTTCCCTTAGGAAACAAACTGGGAAATAATAATGATGTTATCCTCAATTTACAGGAAGATAAAGGTTAAATGACTCAATGTTTGGATCTCAAATGAAGATTGTAAGTATTCAAGATCACACTATACTTTTCAGCATCCTGTTGCCAGTCTTAATCACACAATCTTTTATTCCCCTCATGCACATACCAAAACCACTGTTCTCAGTATTCCTGCAAATTGCAATATCATAAATACAAGTCCATCCTTGGAAACGAATCAGGAAAGAGATGTGATTTAGAGGTCTGTTATTCTGCTGTAAATTAAAGCAAAATTTGTTTTGTTTGCTTAGATCTCCTAGGGTATGAGAAAGACTTCCAGGATTCTAAAGTTACATGTTGTTCAAATGCAACCTTTAAAGTAGCTGCCAGTCTGACGTACATTTCTATCCTATTTCCCTTCAGCTTCAGTTGCAATTTATTTTTTTGTAATATCAAAGAGAGAACATTTTGGACAAAAGTGCTTAAGCATTTGGCCTATGAAACATGTCTGCTATCATCTAAAAGGGGAAAAAATGCAGTTTGGTTAAGAGACCATTATACTTTCAAAGGAAATCACATTTAAAGTAGCACACTAGGAAATTGTTGATTATTCTTTCAAGCACATCCCGTTGTGCCACACGGCTTAACTCTTTTATACAACAGATATTTTTGTCTTTATTCTAGATCAAAAAATCTGCACAAATTTACCTTGAAGACAAAAAATCATTTTAAAAGGGAATAAAAATGCACGATGGCACGCAGATGAATTAGGATTACATGCACAGTACTGAGGAAGGATAAAATGACCACAATGGGCTTCATCACATTTACTGTGTCTTTAGGCTGAGTAAAGGATAGAAAAGGAGGACTGGAAACTGAAGTTTATCAGTGTCCTTGAGATGTGTTAAACTTACAACTGACAGCCATTGTATCTTTAATACATGTTAATACACATTGAATGGTGTATTTCTTGTTAAAAATCACTGCAGTATCTGTTATGTCAGCCAAAGCTGATCAGTACAGGACGGATTATGTTGAGCTGATTAAGATGCATCTGCAATCAACAAAAAAAGACAGCTCAGCTTTTCAGTCAATGCTTATTTCTCCTGAAATACCCAAACTTTAATTCAACATTTTGGTTAAAACAATGCCAGCATAACTGGCATTTGGTAGTAAACTGTGGACAGGACCAAAACCTATAGAACAGCACAGAAAACATGTCATGACTTCAGTAGACATCCATGTCTCTACTGTGTTTTCATTTGCTGCTTGACTAAGATTTCTATAGATGCCAATTCTGCACTAGGGTGACAGCAACTGGATCATATAAAGGACTCAACAGTTGTAATGGTAAGAAAAAAAATAAATAATAAAAAAAAGAGATTTAGTAGCATAAAATTTTTGCACTAAGGCTGATTAGAATTTCTGCCTTTAACTTGAAGGAATTACTTGATCAAAATGCAGAACAAAGGAAGGGAAAGTAGTCCGTAAGAGTAATACAGAGAGGAGAAAAGTATGAACTTTACATGTCTCATACACGTTATTCACAAGGTCATGACCTCTAGAATATTTCATAGTCTGACCATTCATGCCCAGGAAAGAGGAGCTCAAACGAGAGCAAATCTCCCTCCACTTTTTGTGTTTAAATTTCAACTCATGTTTCAGCCTGTTTTCTCACTGTATTTTGCTGAATCATAATCATTTCCAAAGACAGAAAACCATGCATCCAGCAGCATCTGCAAACTATGTTTAAAGATTTCTCTTTGTTTCTTAGAAGCTGTAATTCCATAGTAGCATTTCCAATCACATACCCAAAAAGTATCAGCAGAAGAACAGTGGCTGCCAAGTTCTTTCGAAAGGTGAAGGCTGATAGCTGGAAGGCACTAATAACACCAACACACAGGGTGACTGGAATCATGTAAAACAGCTGGAAACAGAAGAAAAAAAGAACTGAGCAGGTGAGCATCTCTTACTGCTCTTACTTAATTTGCATAGAAGGGCTATACAAATGAACTTTTCCATATTTGCAATATAATCAGACTATAAACTAGGAAAAAATAGGCAGAAGAGCTCAGAGATTTTCACGCTTGCTCTGAAACTACCCCCTACACATGAAACAGCCTGACAAGATAAAATCCAACTACAGAATATTCCCCTTAATTCTATTTCTATTGACCTTTCCAATACATCCATTTAACAAGTTAACTCTTCCAGGTAATGAGTCCATGTGGGGCTATTGCTCCAAAACATCAAATTACACTGTGAATACAGAGGCTTGGTTTCAGAAGTAGCAGTTTCGCTGATTAGCACTTCAGTCATAGGAGAATAGTAAGGATTCAATTTTAAAAGCGACTTTAATGAAGGAGCAGGTGTGTTGATGAAGCAAATGAAAACTTTTATCGGTAATGGACCCAATATGTAGAAGAGTTGCAGCCATTAGGCACTAGGGAAAGCAAAAGGGGCAGGGGGGAGGGTCCCTCTCTTGCTCTCCTGAGGTGAGGGGAGATGTTTCCCCTCCCTTGTTCTCCCAGACTGGACCTTGGGAACCTCAAGTCCTTCCTGAAGGAAGATGAGACCAGTAATGGGAACTGGGTACCAGCAGGATCTGGGGTAGCTGAGCTGCAGGGATGCAGCTGCAAAAGGGAGTTTTTCCCTGGTTTATTGTGGGTTGGGAGGTGAAATGACTTGGGCCCAGATGTTGCAAGAGTCATGTTCCCAGCCTGTGGGTGAAAGGGTTTTTCACCTGGGAGGGACAGGTTGTCCCTTGTTTGCTTCGGTAAGGCATAGCAGGGTGGCTCAGAGCATTTGGCTGGAAACAGTCAGGAATTAAATGAAAGGGACGCCTTTTGGATTAATTTACTCTGCATGTTTTGAAGCGGTGGTGCGTGGAAAAGAGCCCACATGGTATTGCTGAGGCCATGAGTTCATCCTAGCACCGGTCTTTTCTACCTGTTACTTATCAACAAGTGTTGTACTCTTTTATACTTTTTATATACTCTTTTATACTCCTTTATATTCTGTGCCCCAAAACCCTGTAAGTAAAAGAACTCTTCTCTGCTTTACCCACATAAAGTTGTCTTGGAAAGTTTTTTCCCCCTTCGTTAAGGCAACAGTTTCTGTATTTAGTCTCTTGACATAATGGTAACCAAATACTTAAGGGGTGGCAGGATGGGGTTGTTACAGGGGATTCATACCCAAGTATTCAAGAAAGAGGGGTTCTGCATTCAACTAGCAATGTCAAGATGTGAAAATTAGTGCTCAGTTACATTCTCAGTCTCTGTCTGCTCTGTGCACAGAACCTAAGCTCATTAGGGCAGTGACTGCATGCATTTCTGCTTATATAACATTTAGCTGAGATTCTGAGATGCAACTGCAATAGAGGAAACAAATCAAGGTCTAGCTAAATATTCATTGTAGAACAACATCCTTACTGTTAAAATTGGGCTTTCATACTGAAGTACAATGAAAAGCTTTTCCAAATTGAACCAGATGCCATTATCTCTTCACTACTGGGAAGACAGGAATTTTTTTAAGTGAAGGGCAATGGAATAAAATGTAGATGGATGCAGTGTCCTCGTCTTGTTCACAGTGTACTTTTTCAGTGCCATGTACAAATATCATAACATATTGCTCCACAAATTTATGTTTCAGTTATCCTGATGCTGTTTAAAAAATATGGTAGAGAAGTCCCAAAGCATTTGAGTCCCAGTATGTTTCAAGAGACCTGGGACTTTAGTCTAGAAATAACTTCAAATCAAATTCTATTAGAAATCTTACCCAAAAAGCATGGTGTATTACAGAAGTTGGTCATGTACAAATAAAACAATTTTAATTTTGCCCCTCTAGTGACACAAGCTTAATCTGAACAAAATCCCTCTATTTGTCTTTAAATTTTCTTAGCTCTTACACATTTTCCATTTGTTGAACACAGTAATGAATACCATTCACCTGTATAAATACAGTAAGAACACCCTGATTCTCATGAGAGCAATTTCATAAATCAAATACTTCTGCAGGCCTAGTAAAGATTGTGCTACCAATAATACAGGACACAGCCTGTAATACTTCAAATACGTAGAGGGATTTAAAATTTGACAGTTCATATATTCATGTGCTCAGTGTCCCTAAATGATCTGCAGCACAATTAGCATTTAAAGCAGTGTCTGTTCTTTCCCAGATCATGATTGATCATGCAGTCCTGTGTAGAATTTGTGAGAACATTTTGAGAGATTGGCAGAAAATAATGAGGAGTTGACTTTGCTGCACAAGGAGAAACTGAATGATGAAGGACTGAGGTTTTAACCAAACCCTATTATTTGAAGCAACAGAAAAAAGAATACCAAGATTGACTGGCCAAGTAAATAACATTTGGAGAAATGTGCTCTTATCTCAAGATTGCTCAAGTGCGAAAATTCTGATTTCAAGCATGGATGGATGAAGATCTAATGTTTCAGAATGAAAACAGTCTGAATGAAAACTGTATTCCAAAAATCTCTGTTCCTGACCTGGGTGCCATAGAATCATTTGGGTTGGAGAGGATCATAAGAACATCAAGTGAAATCATTATTCCAGTGAATGCCAAGTCCACCACTAAACCACGTCCCTAAGTGACATATCTACATGTCTTTTAAATACCTCCAGGGAAGATGACTCCATCACTTCTCTGGGCAGCCTATTCTGATGCTTCCCAGAAATAAGAGGTCCCAATTACAAGTATCTCTCTTATTATCCACAACAGACAACATGGTCATGCTTTCAAATAGCTGGCTACTATGCTCAGTTTCCTCCACTAATCTGAAAGATTTTGCCAGTGGCAACTCAAAGCTCAGAAACTCCTGCTATGAGCTGCTGTATGGAAGATTCTCTCTGTCTAGGTTGATTAGGCAACTTCTTTTTATTTGTAAAATGGGGTGCATACCTATAACTAGCAAATACTTTACAATTCAGCTTTAGGAAATAAAGAATACAACCCATGTCTAGTATTAAAGCAGGAATGGTGTCCCAGTGCTTGTTAGTATGATAGCCAAGAGCTCTTGCTCTGGACAATTCGAATCTTATTCATGTATCTTGTGATAATATCTGCTTTTGCTCATTTATGGCAAACTAGTTAAAAATTTACACCTGAACACGTTGCCCCACATAATACATACCATATCACAGCAGAAGTTGGCAAGCCAATAAGTTTTGTAACCCAGGCCTGTGATGTGCTGCAAGCGTTTTGTGCCAGACACTCTGTCTTTCACTATGGCACTTCCAATGGATGCAGTAAGGATAGAAAAACCGAGCATGATACACAGTGCTACCCCACACTGGCGAACCTTCTCCATTCTAGGACAAAAAGGAAAATGGTTTAATGAAAACACAGCACAGTGGATAAAAAAAACTCAAACGCTGATATTTTGTAGGCCAACTTCTTACCAAAACACTAGACATTAGGACCTTAATCATGTTATCAAACACCATAGAGTCACTGAATAGTTTTGCTTGGAAGGGACCTTAAAGACCAGCTAGTTCCAACCCTCCCTCCATGAGCAGGGACAAAATGCATGTACACCTCATTGGAGAACAGGAACAAAGTGTGTTAAGTTATGAAACTATACATGAGTTACAGAGCAGTGTGTATTTAAAGTCTGAATAGTAAAGTGAAGATTGTGCAAATATTTCCCCTCTACAGAAAATTAAAATTTAAACACTTGACAATCATTTGAAGTGGTTAACCTGTTTAAAACTGTCCCAACACAATCAGCATAAATTCAGTATTTTTCTCTACAAAATAATGCATATTTTGATCTGCTATAAACAGTGGACTTGACAGACAATTCACACTAGAAAATGCTTCATTCAGCAGAACTTAACTGTGTCTATCAAGTCCTACCACCTATTCCATGCAACATAGATTCTTGATTTAATTGATAGTTTCAAGTGTTTGCTCATTACTGCTGTTACACATTTTAAGAGTTTGCTCACATTTTGTCCTCATCCAGCAAGGCTCCTCCATATGGTTGGCTGTAGAGTGTTATCCCTGGGACAATAAAAATAAAACATGAAATAGGAAATGCTATATCAGGAATTCTCCTTCTAGAGTACATTTTTAGCACTTGTTACTCATATGAAGGAAAAGGTTAAATATTTAGTAATCAACAGAAAGAGGTCAAGCACCAAGCTGCAAAACCAAATACTGCCTTCTGTTGAGTGATTCCCAGAGTTTGGATCCATCAAAAACTTATGAATAAACATAAGTAATAGATGCTTCTATTAATTCTGAACTTAAGAATTGATTGAACAATATTGTATGTTGCTGAAGAATCTACATCACAGAAGAGACCAAATACAAAACCTAAAGCAGAATTTGTTCATATACCTAATTTTCTGGAGCAAGGTATGTTGCTACTGCAATTTATACACTTAGTTTACATTTTAGATTAGATTTTTTCGTCACTTTTTAGTTTGTTGATCTTTGCTGAGAAAAACTATGTAATTCACCAAAAACCCCACAAAAACCCAAAAAAAAGCAAAGACAAGACCAAACAAACAAGAAACAAAAACCACAGCTCAAATTAAAACTGTAGTGCTTTAAACATACCTGGCTTGGGAGACCAAGAAAAATCCTGAGTAGGCAATGCATTCTTAGGCTGATTTTGGTACTTGGTGCAACAATCCTTTTGCTTTTTCTTTTCAAGCAAAAGAAGAAAAGTTGAGGGGAGGGGGAATTGTGCAAAACATTGTCAGTGCAAAAGTTGCTGTTCAACTGGTCTTGATGCTGTTAGTGATTTATTCCTGCATTTGTGTCTGACAGGTGAACCAGCTGTGCTGGTTTTGAGCGGGATGGAGTTAATTTTCTTCACAGTAGCTGGTATTGGGGTATGTTTTGGATTTGTCTTGGAAACAGGGTTGGTAAAACGAGGACGTTTTAGCTATTGCTGAGCAGCGCTTACAAAGAGCCAAGGCCTTTTCTGCTCCTCACCCCAGCCCACTGCTTGGCTGGGGACACAGAGAGAATTGGGAGGGGACACAGCCAGGACAGACAACTCCAGCTGACCAAAAGGATGTTCCATACCGCATGCCACCATGCTGAGCATGCAAAATGGGGGAAGAGGAAGGAATGGGAAGATGTTCAGAGTGATGGCGTTTGCCTTCTTAAGTCACTGTTAGGCATGATGGAGCCCTGCTCTCCTGGGGATGGCTGAGCACCTGCCTGCCTATGGGAAGAGGTGAGTGAGTTCCTTGTTTTGCTTTGCTTATGTGCATGGTTTTTGCTTTACCTATTTAACTGTCTTTATTTCAGTCCATGATTTTTCTCACTTCTAATATTCTTTCCCCCATCCACACTGGAGGAGAATGAGCAAGTGGCTGTGTGGGTGGGGCTTAGGTTAAACCACACCACCAGCACTATTTGATTACAGTGTCTAAATAAATCTTTACTATTCCAAATTAAAAAGAAACTTTGATCCTAACAGCAATTATAATATTTCCCGTATCTTTGGTAAAAAAGCAAATTGTTGGTTGTCTTAGATGGACTCTGCAGGACACCACTTAATAGAACACACTTTGCCGTATTTTGTTAGAGTCCAGCTGTATAAAGGCAAAAAATTTCTTCATTCTAGTAAAAGGTGCAATTTGACTAAGTACACATATATTTTTGCTCATTTAGTATTTCATTCCTCATCTTCAAGCCAAAGTAATCTAAACATCACTAAATCACTGCTTGATAAAAAGCTGAACAGCAGAGGATGATGATTAGTTTGCATTCAAAACTAGTGTAAGGTAAAGATTTTTCAAATGACATCTAAATGCTGTACACTGAAGCCCAATGGTAGTTAGAAAAACAACAGAAGAATCAAGCCAATAAGGGTTTGGTTCATGACTAGTAGATACATCTGCTATTTGTAGGAGTCTTTCATGTCATTTGCCTAGAGGGAATGTTCAAAATTTTCCTTTGTTTTTCTTTTACACCATTAATTTTTTAAACAATTGCTGCTATTTGTTCTGAAGCAAAACTGGCATATCAAAGAAAATTTTTTTTTTCCCACTGAAACCAAGTATTAGCAGAAATTCCATTTATGCAAAGGAAAAGCAACATGATTAAAAAAAAAAAAAGCACACATTAGAAGAAATAAGCATAGAATCATATCAGGATCATACAGTCCAACTCCTGCCCCTTCACAGGACACCCCATCGTGTGCCTCAGAGTATTGTTCACATGCTTCTTGAACTCTGTCAGGTTTGGTGCTGTGACCTCTTCCCTGGAGAGCCTGTTCCAGTGCTCAATGATCCTCTGGGTGAAGAACATTTTCCTAACTCCATACTGAAACCTTTCTTGACACAACTTCCTGCCACTCCCTCAAGTCCTGTCACTGGTCATGAGAGTGAAGTGATCAGTTCCTACCCCTCTTCTTACTCTCACAAGGAAGTTGTAGACCTCAGTTTCCTAAACAGACCAGGCTGAACAGACCAAGTGACCTCAGCTCATCGTATGGCTTCCCCTTCAAATCCTTCATCATCCTCATGGCCCTCCTTTGGATGCTCTCCAATAGCTTAATGTCTTTTTATATTGTACAAAACTGCACACAATATTCAAGGTGATGCCGCCCCAGTGCAGAGCAGAGCAGGACAATCCCCTCCCTCGATGGGCTGGTGATGCTTTGCCTGCTGCCCCCAGGACACAGTTGGCTCTGCTGGCTGCCAGGACACACTGCTGACTCATATTCAACTCACCATTGACCAGGACCACCAGGTCCCTTTCCATGGCACTGCTTTCCAGCATCTCATTCCTTGATCTATACGTATATGTATTCCATACTCAGGTATGGAATCTGGAACTTTCCCTTGTTAAACTTCACATGGTTGGTCATTGCCTATCTCTCTGATTTGTCCGGATCTCTCTGTAGGGCCTCTCTGCCCTTGAGGGAGTTGACAACTCCTCCCAATTTAGTGTCATTGGCAAACCTACTTAGCATTCTTGACTTTACTTCACAATGCCTGAAAGCTTTTGGAAAATGAGAAACCTGATCATTTCACAAGCACTAAAACAAGAAGCTAACAAGATGAAATATGCCTCTTGTACTTACTACTTACTGCTCAGCTAAATTGGCAAAGGGCAAAAATACAACTTCCAGACCTTCTCTTTCATGAAAAGCCAAAAAACTAGAGCCATAAAACTTGACCATGAGATAAGTTCTAGTTACAGAGGATCTTCCCACAATTGTCAAGGTCTTGCCTTCGTGATCAAGAATTTGAATGTCCTGACCAACCTGTCTTACTCCAAGCTTCAAATGGCAGAATTCTTACACTAAAATCACTCCAGCTGAAGGGGTAGTATTTTTAGAGATTGCAAATCTTAAAATGCTGCTCATGATCAGGAATTGACAAGACTTTGAGACCTGTAGGTCACATCATTTTTCACACTGTTGTGAGAGAGGTAAACCTGTCACATGGACTCTGGTAGGGAATTATTGCCCATAAAGTGTCCAGAACTTGGGGAGTTTTACACAGATTCAGAAAGATTCTCCACTATACTCCATTAACCAATCAGGGCTAATCTGAATTCTATCCCTTTGCTCTACTGCTGTCAACTCTCTGCTGTATTCAGTGAGAAG
The DNA here is from genome assembly GCA_013396655.1 of Campylorhamphus procurvoides. Lineage (NCBI taxonomy): Eukaryota > Metazoa > Chordata > Aves > Passeriformes > Dendrocolaptidae > Campylorhamphus > Campylorhamphus procurvoides. The sequence goes on along the minus strand of WBMV01000272.1, from coordinate 151,782 downwards.
AAAATGCAGTAGCAAAAACAGAACTATGAATCCATGTGTCCTAGTTCAGCAGGAGGGACCAGTTATCACTATGTGGGGGTGATTAAAGCTGTGTATTCTACACCCTCTATTCATTCCCCAAGAACAATGGACCATTTGCAGTTTCTGCCCAGGAAGCTGTTAGCACCTCCACACCCAGCCTGAGGGGGTGTGGGTGCTAATGGGCCATCACCGGTTCACCAATACCCCATGACTCATAGAGTTAATCACCCATTGTGTGAGTCCCCGCCCTGGGGGAGGGACTGGGTGCTCCCTGAGGGTACATAAACGGGGCTCAGAAGGCTTTGCGCACGCCTCATCGGATCCAGAGGAGCAGCGGGACCTTGACAGGAGGAAACCACCACTCTCGACTGGACTACGGCCATCATTCCTGACCAGACCACAGCCATCATCTACACCAACAGGTTCTTCGCTTCTTTTTTTGCTTAGGACTCGGGGGAACCACATGAGTCTCAGAACCAGGGCTAACAAACCCCTCTGGGCTTGTGCCCTGGGACACTGGGTTATACTGTTGGGGTTTTGGTGAGTTTTCTCTTGTGTCAGTGTATTTATGGTAATACCTTTCATTAAATTGTAACTCTGACTTATAATCTCTCTTGTGGTGGGTCCATTTCTCCTGCTGGTTTACCTCTAAACCAGCACACCATGCTATTGCCATTTTCGGTGAATTCATGTTTATAAACTTAGTCTTGCCCTCTTGTATATTTAAGGAATCTAGTCAATGAATTTTGTAGATAATCTGCACTACTGAAACTTTTCAGGGAAGTAATGAAACATACAAAACATGACAAAGACAAAAAAATACATCAAATAGCTTAAAATGAATAACTCCTGCCCAGGAATATTTAATGTTTCTGAATATATTGTCTCTCCTGAAGTCACCATGGCCTGTTGAAGGGCACAGATCTCAAGAAGTAACTAAAAAAAAATTCAGATTACTGCACTGGTATTAAACAAAAGTCTGCAGCAGTTGACTTGAGTTCCATACACAGAAATGCACTGCTATAGCTCTCTAGTACAGAATAAACCGAGATTGTCAAAAAGAGATAATTACAGGAGGAAATAAACCTTCATGACATTAAATAGAATAATGCTCCTTGCAGTATCGTATCATACAATAGTGATCAAAAAGCAAATTGAACTGAATTAATTTCCTTCAATGGAAGAGTCACAAAAACTAATCACACTTCTGAAAAGTAGCAACCGTTTTCTACAGTCAATTTCCATTCAAACCATATAGAAAAAGACTGCATTTTAGTTAAATTTACACACACAATTGAAATTAAATTTCCCAAGGTTGCTGAACTAGAAGTAAACAAAGTATGACTGGGCTAAGTTCAGTTGTATTTAGAATTCAAAATTCTATCAATGCATTAAATATAATACTTGCCTTTCATTCCTTATTTGAAATTGTTTCCATTAGTATGGAGCATGAGGGCTTCTGAATTTGCTGCTTTTTTAGCATAATGATTTCTTCCCCACACCCCATTGTCCAAAAATTGGTGGTTAAATTATATAAAGCCAATATACTGCCTTGTAGTTCACAGAGGAAAAAAGTTCCCTTGAACTTAAGAAGTAAGTTACAAACTATTTTTCAATAGCAGAAGAAACCAACAAAATTAATAATATATGATATTTGCTAGTATGGGTATCCTTTTAATTAAAATAAACCTTTCCATATACTTTTATAACCTATCCCTTCCTAAATTTCTTCTACCTACCCGCACCATCTTTCTTTACATATATCTCAGTCCCAATACAGCTGTTAACATGATGTAAAATGTACTTATTGATATTTTCCTACCTTTATATGCCTTCTTACTATGTAAACCTGCTATAATGAGGCTCATTAAGCTGAAAACTAACCACCATCTTTGAGGACTTAGAAACCATAAATGACATATAAACCAAGAAGTACTAAATTACAAAGCTCCTATTAAACATATGCTTCTGCTGTTTATGCAAAGATATTTTTTTTAAGGATTGTACTTGCAAGCTTTGTGTGAACAGCCCTTTGGGCATATTTTACCAGATCAGTATTCTCAATGGAAAAGCAAGACAGGCAATAACAACAAATATGATATGATTCAACACTAACTTTGTCTACTCCTTTTCATAAATTTCTCAGTATAAAAATTATTTCTTCCATATCTACAGATTGTCATTATATTCTCCTGACTTAATTACAACGGGAATTTTTCCTATTGTCCTAAAACATCCTTCTTCTATGTCCTTGGCATGCAGTAGGCCAAATTATTTTTACAGTGATTATTTAGGCTTCTTTATGAGCACAGGGGAAAAATTGTGGTAGGTTCCCATTCCAACCTTTCCTAAACCATGCATAAGCTATTCAAGAACTAGAAAAACTGTGAAGCTGGAGAATTTTATCCTATATCCGGGCTTTAATGTTGTATTCAGAGAGCATGCAAACGCCATGGTGCAAGTCTTTCTTAGACCTTTTAACCTTCTCCTATATAAAAATGAAGAGCTTCCAAAATGGGAGGCGCTATTTTTACAATCAGTGTGGGTGAAGAGGAGGGCATCTCAAAAAAAGAAACATGTCTGTATACATGGTAGTTGATATATATGTGCATGTATAGTTCTGAAAAGGAATTAATCCAGATGTCAATCACAACAGAGAGCACAAGCAAGAAGTTATTTTGGCAATATATTTTCTTAGTTGCTTTTCAGTTTTCTTTTTCTTTCTTTCCTCAGCTGTTTTGCCTATGGTTAACTACATTTTTTTGGTGTATTATTTCTTCTTTTTTTCTTCTTTCTCCTTTTTTTTCCCTTCATTAAAGTAAAAAGCTCAGTTGTCATGTCTTGTATTGCTCAATGAAAGAATTTACACGACTGAGAACAAGGGTATTTTTATCAGTCTTGCAAGCCCCATTACTGTCAAAGAAAGATGGGAGAAGAAGTCAGTCCTTTCAGTTTAACTATAAATTTCAGGAATAACCCACTTGGGTCCTGGGAGGGGTGTGTATTTACATTGGAAATGTCACTAGGAATCCCTTGCTACATGCTTATCAGTAGAGGAAGCAATAAACAATTAATTATACCCTCTTCAACTTCTCTATTATTTCCCCTCAGTATTCTTTCTTCCAGAGTTCCTTCCAGAGTTCCAGAGATCCTGTTCCTTTCCTTACATTGTTCTTGATTAAACTAAAATTAGGTTCTAATGTGTTAAAAAGGTATTCCTAATCTAGTGAATTAAGTTCTTCATAAAATTTGAGAAACATTTAGAAGATTGCCTAAAATAAAATACTATACTTTTCCATTCTGGATAGGAAAGTTCAAAGGAAAAGGGAAAATGCATCCACATTAGACATGCTTGATATGAACAGCATCCTGGCCTGTTGCCATTCAGGAGCTACACAGTGCAAGATACCTTTCCCCATACCCACATCTTATTAACAGTCTGCAAACTGTGCCTTCAAGAGGAAGTGCTCTAGATCATTTATTTCACATCTAAACCATTTGACCACATCTCAGAAAATAAAGGCACGTACAATTTGGCATAACCTTAGAAATTTGGATGTTTCCATCCTGTAGGTTATAAAGAACAGGAACCCGTTCCAGCTTGGTGCAACTTTCTGCATTAATACATGTTACAAAATCTGTAGTTTTTCCATAAAAAAAGGAAAGTTATATGAACCCAGCAGTAATTTTTCAGTATAGGTTGGAGAGACCTAGAGAAAAAAATCTTAAAGGTCTTCAAGCTTGTATGCCACCACCATGAGTTTGTCAGACTTGTCCTTAAGTATATTCTGTGGTTCTGCACTGTATTTTGGAAGTGTCTGAACCTGTCTCTTGGACTCTGTCTCTTCTGTCACACTGAGTCCTGAGTACATAGATCAGCTTGGACCTGTGCTACTAATTCTAAATATGATTTTTACAGACTTGAATAGAAGACCAATTTAAGTTTCTTCATTTACTTCAGATTAGAAAAAAATAAAAGAGTAGGTATAACAAAAATGGAGGTAGCACATATATATAGCATATATGCTTTTTTACAGGATCTTTGTGGGAATTTAATATTTATGACAATATTTCTGTTTGTATAAAATGAGATGCTACTATTTACTGAAAATAACAATATATATTTTATCGAGAATTCCACAGACAGCACCACTGTTAATGGTTTCTATTTTACTTTCCCTCCACTAACTAGACATGGTTTAGAGGGTTCCACCCAAAGGCCATTTCACAGTTTCCTTTGAAAAGAGGTTTAAAGTTAAAATTTACAAAGCATTCAGGGAACTATACAGGCACTTTCCACCAAAACTCAGCTGAAAATGGGTCTCTTGATCCCTTTAGCTCTTTTGAAGAGCTGAACCTGAAATAAATGAGGATGCTACATGAATGCTTACAATGAGTCCTAACATGAAAGATTTTTTAAAAAATCAGTGACTTCAATAGGAATCCTGAGATGGGGCAGCTATATTGAGACATTTCTGTTCTTTGACTAATAATGTAGGAACTTTTTTTTGACCACTGTACTTTACAGACATCATTATAGATGACTACCACTCTTTTTTTCTTAATAAAGCCTTACCCTAAGAGGTAGGTAATAGTCCTTCCCCTATGCTCCAGCATGATAAACACATTCTGTATAGCCAGGCGTGAAAAATAGAAGGTTTACTTGATTAAAACCTCTACCTTAGGCTTAAGCAAAAAATATTTCCTTTTAGTATTTTACTCCTCTTATTTCATTATTTCATTACCATATTGTTGTAAGAATGCAGCATTTCAGAAAACAATTAAAAATGCCATTTGTGTAACTTAAAGGCCAGATAGAGTTTGAAGAATTTTGACAAAAAACCCAGTGCATCTTACCTGCTCTGCCGAAGGGTCTTTCTCATTATTTTTTAATTTATTAATTTTTCATTTATTAATTTTTTAAATTTATTCATTAATGTTCATTTTTATTATCTCCCACTGAATTTATAACCCACTACGAAACAAAATGCATTTGGTTTTCTTTCCAGTAAAACAGATGAGTTTGACTTTTTTTTCCCCACAATGGAATCACAGACTTATATGATGATGCAGCTAGAGGTGGCTACCCACACAGTGAAGAAAATGAGATGTTTTCATACAAGAAGTATTCCTGACCTGCTGTTCCAAAAGAGACATCTGAGCCATTAGCTGACATAAATCAATCTGGCTAACTTCTGTTGCTCTATCTAGTTACATGCACCTCCAGCTGGTACACACATTTTCTTCAACCAACCATCCCACTCTTTACATGAAAATTACAAGAAGCAAACATTGTAACTTTCCAAGCATTCTCGCAGAGTTTACTGATAATCCCATATGGGAGGGAAAAAAAAAGAAATCTCTTCACTTACATTGAAAGGATTTGAAGATCAGAATATACAATAGCAAAAAGGAAATCTTTTTAATCACCAAATAACTATAATTTTCTGCTCCCGCATGTTCAGTATGATCAAGAGTCAGTAACTTGGACTGACAAAACAAAACAAATAATCCCAATTTTTTCACAGTTTTTTGTTCAGATGCAAATCCCTAGGGATAAAATTGGTGCAAGGCAGCGCATGTCTTCTGTATTCTTGGGTAAAAGCTCTTCCTTCAAACTTTCATATGAAATCTTACATCTAAATTCCTCTTGACTGCAGGAGAGACTTTAGACAAAAGTATTTAGCCTTCTTCTCAGTTCCTTATTATCAAAAGCCATCACAAACTTGGACCAGTGTTACTTATCTCCTACGAATATTACTGGATCTATCACTGTTGGCAAAGAGGGTAGAATTCAGCACATGGTCTATAATAACTCTTCCCTTCTCCAGAGATCTTGGGCGAATGTCAGCTGGGTTCATGTTCAAGAAATACACGCTGGATATAACTGCTAAGTGAAAGGGTGTCGGGGAACCCTGTCTCAAAGGCTGCCAAAACAACCAGGATGAACAGTTTCTATCAAGTGATCAAGACCAGAAATGGACAACTACCTCATACCTCAGAAGTTTATGTTTTAAAAGATTTTCTATAGCACAGATAGTGACTTATTGTATTAGATAGATAGTTATTCCCCCTATAGTTGTATGCTTTATTCTGATTGGTGGTGGCTACCCGGTTACCGGTTTCCTATTGGTTGTGTATTCCCTATTTTTTCATTGGCTGGCTTGCGATGCAACCCAGCATCGTCATGTGAAGCTGGTCACGCCCTGTCTGTATTCCCCTCCTTCCCTTTTATCCCTTCCCCTACTTGCCACGCTCCGCCCCAAACTCCTCCCACTTTCCAAGCTTCTCCCTGAACCTTATATCAGTCTCATGCTGCCTGAATAAACCAGTTCCAGCCTTCACCCTACCATCGGCTGAGGACGTTTCCTTTCTTCCCTACGGCATACTCCCCTTAGTATTTGTATGAGCATTTAAAAAATTTGTTGACCTCTTTCAAGGTTGCTTTAATATCATAACTTCATTGTTACTATTGTGTTTACACCCATGGCAATGCCCCACCCTATTGTAGCAAGCTTCTTGCATTAAAGAAAGATTTATTTTTTTGTGAAGGAAAAATAGAACGTGTCCTTACAGACCCTTTTCAATGGTCGAATTATTTCTATGTCTTACTTAAAAGTAATACAGAAGCACTGGTTCTGTTGAAAAGAAAAAGATATTCTGTGAAATAACTTAATATTAATGTGAGTCAGAACCACAAAGCTATGTTTCTGCAACATCCTAACAAGCAATTTACAACAATATTCTGGAACTGACCTTGCATATAAGCAGAGTTTGGAAGAAGGAAAAAAAACCCAAACCCAATAGATTTCAGTGTTGGAACACAGTATGCTAATTCACAGGACTGCATATAGCAATTTTATTAATAAAAACATATGAATAGTTCTTCTCCATCAGAGGACTGTCTTTAAATAAGTGATAGTTAAAAATCAAAGTGAATAGAGCTTAAGTACCCCAGATGGCACTGGAGAACTGTTAAGGGTTTTTTAGAAATAAAATATGAAATGTATTGGTCTCTACTCAATAAATACATATATATGAGTGTGTACACACACATGTACACAAATATGTGCACACAAACATATATGTACACACAGATAGACAGGTAGGTGATTTGACCTCCCTTCCTAGGATTTCTGTGACAGATCTCTCTATGTTATGCCTCAAGAGCACGATCAATCAATCTTTCTTGCACTTCTCCAATAGATGTACACATAAATAAACTACTTTCTAGTTCTTAAACTCTACTTCTGCAGACAGCTAACATATTCTGCTACATTATATAATCATAGTGGTATAGATGCCAGTCCAAGACTTCAAGTATTTCTTAAGCACTGTTTTGCCTATTGTGATTCTGTGTCAACTAACAAAAAAATAAAACACTTCTTCAATCCTTTGGACAATTATAATTTTCTTTGACTGTAATTGGGATGACAAACTGTGATTCTCCAAGACAGATATAAAAGTAAGGGTATTTAAGTACTTCAGTTACAGAATGGGATAGTTAATTCTACAGTAAAAAAACTAGGCATCAGTACAATACATGAAGTCAAGTTGATTAAAAATTGATTTCTATTAAAAATACTCATTAGAAATACCTGATTTCACTTCATGCAAACTTTCTGCAGAAACACATTACCTTTGATCTGTTCTCATAATTCATTTAGAAAAATAAAACTGCAGCCATCTTGCAAGCAAGCAATTACTCTTTTCTTAATTGGCATTCCAGAAAGTTTCTTAATATATTTCTGTTTTCAGATGCTCAGGATTCCTTCCCTATTTTCACTGATTTTGTCTTGTTCCTTCTTTCTTTATTATAAATGCATCAAAAATCATTTTACCATTACAGACAACCATCCTGCTTTTTCAAAAATTCTTATAGACTTGAGAATCATAGACTGTTTTAAATTTCTCTAAATGAAATTCCTCTTTAACAGAATCTTAAGAATGAAGGCAAATGGAATGAACAGATGTTAATTTGAACTGTCAAGCCCAGATTTCAAACTAGAATTTCACATCCTAAAAGTTCATGTGTGTTAACAGTTGAGTCTTTGGCTACAGTCATTTTTTTTAAAAATCAGTTCATAAAATATTAATTTTAACTAGTTCTTAAAAAGTTCAGGGATATCTGAATCAGAGAATTCAGATGTCAATTATATTAGTGGCTCTTTTGTTACATACAAGAATAAGATATAGCAGCCTCTCCTGTTCCTTGAGTAACAAGATGCTATGAAACATCACACTGCTGTGTAACTTTACAGGACATTCTAGATTTACCCTAGATATTTATGTAGGGAGACAAAGTAAAGTGCCAAAACAGGTTTAAATCCATACTCTATTGTGCATTAATCATCCCATTTAAGCAAGTCATAGCAGCAACTTCACAGGGACTAATATCCCATGAACAGCAAACCAATTTACACTTAATCCACAGGAATGTCTTTGTAAGAAACTCATATGGCATAATGAGCTTTAAGTTAAAATTTTACCTTACTGTGTACTACATTCTTCACACAAACTTTCAGTGTAATTAAAATTTCCACTTTCCAATCCTCCCAAGAAAAAGGACTCTGCAATCCTACTTTATACTACAAAAAATGTTCATACTTAAAATTATTTTAGTTAAAAACTACCATTCAAAACATATGAAAAAATATAAAGAACTATTACCATACTCTCTCCAATCAGCATTAGGAGGTAAATTCAGCCACAGAATGAAGTTGTTTAGTTCATTTAAGTAGGATGGCAGCGAATGGAAACCTTTTTGGTTGTACCATACCTGGAAGCAAGAATGGAAATTTTAAATAAAAAATAAGCTGAGTCTGAATGCTGATCTGAGAGCTCACATACCTTTAAGAATTGCATAAATATATATCATTCTCCTGTTAGGATACCTATTTGTAGAAGAAAGTGAACCAGGCAGAACAGAATCAGTTAATTTGCACAGGTCTTTCAACAGCTTACCACAATTTGTTTTCTATTGTTGGAGTTGTACACCTATGTTTATTGCTAAATTTAGATTCTCTGATTGAATGGAACCCTTCTTTTACACACATTTGGTTGAACAAATACAGGAAGAGCAATGGGAAAATAACACCAGTTTTAATTGAAAATACAAAAAGGTGAGTAAAACTAGTGTTAAAAGTGACATTGAATTATCTAAATAATAGCTGCATGCCACACACAGAACAAAATACCTAGGAAGAGATATCCTAGGAAGTGAAGAAAGGAAGGAATCAAGGAGGCACTGTTTACAAGCTGAGTATGGAACTATTCTATCAAGGACAAAGCTGTCTCCACCTTCAACAAGAAAGTATCAGAGGTTTGTCAAGCATGGAGATTGATACAGGCGAACCTTAAAGCAGACAAAGCAAGCCAGTATCTCTGAGGAACACAGAAAAGCAATTCTTTCATAACATATACTTTATCCTCAAATCATGCAGAACCATCCTGACTTGAAAAATATACTCTTAATTCATACTTCCACATGCTAGAATCATCGCTGAGAGAGTGATATGTCCCAAACCCAAACACACTAATGTTTGAACTTTCCTTTGCAGTTAGAAACCAAGTCTATTTATATCCCCCATTACTGTTAATCAAAATGCCTTTGAACCTACATTATCCATACTGAAAACCAGGGCAAATTACTATATATCAGAAGACAAATTTTAGCTCTTTCTTCTAAAGATTTGTGTCTTGTTCAAAATTGTTTGTAAAGGTAAAATATCAAAAAATGAAAATATATTAGTTTCAGATGAAATATCTTTCACCACATTAGATAGAAGTTCTGCAAAGACGTGTTTTACATTATTATATAACCCTTTACTTGCCATTAACATTCCAGAATAAAGCTAGACTGACATTTCAACTAAAATACGGCATATCAAGAAAAAATGATAAGGAGCAGAAAAAATTTTCTAAAATGAAGAGAATTTTACAGTAATTCTCTTCAAATGTAAATTTCTCATTTTCTTTCATACCAGTCTATGTAAATTGTAGATTCACTGTCTCATGAACAAGTCTGAAAAGTCAGAGTAAAAGTCTAGTCATTAATTACTGAAAGGTTAATGCAATAATTTGACACTGTATCAGTTGAAAGACACTTCCAGGAGGTATTTTAGATAACACAATACCCTTTATAAGTTTACTCTACTATTTTTGTTGGGTCTGAAATATGAAGCTTACTTACTAAAACTGTAACTGTAATTTATCCCTGTCCTGATGACAGGTGGAGCTCTATGTTAACTATATTAGGAAAAAAACCCAAAAAACTGACCCTGACAAAAAACATAGTGCAAGCATGTCAAAGCAAGAGTCTAAAATGATTAAAGATACAAGGAAAGAAACAAAAGTCAGAAAAACACGTCTTACTGAAAACCTGTAGAACTTCAAGTTTCTAATGAAGAATTGATAGAAGTGGAGTTCAAAGCTATAAGAAATATGGTGGTAGAAGAGAGATTAAAAATTATCAAAATGAAAATATATAAGCGCTAGGTTATATATTTAAGATAGGGAGATTTTTAACAAAATTACATGAAAAACACATTGGAAACAGGCAGTGATTTTGCAAAACTAAATGCCAAATGGTATTGGATTGGAGAATATCTGTATGCTGTTTCAACACTTTGTCCCAAAATGGATTTTGGGATAGAGCTTATTTACATTGTTTCTACTATTCTTTTTGTTTTTTATAAGAGCAAATAAATCCTATATTCCCATAAAACAATTTAAGGGCAAAAGAGTCTTTCATTCTCAATTCTGCAAAGCGCACAGCTTCCTCTTAACAAATCTTGTTTGCCTTGAGTACAAAAATAGAGGCCACTCACCAATATGCATCAGCATTCCTCCAATACTGCTGTTTCTCTATCCCTAATGCATCTACATTTGAATATGTCTCAAAAGTCAGGAAAGAAGGATTATTCTAAGCACAACTTAAATAAAGGGCTTTTTCTTGAGGCCTTTTGGCATGCAATGCATAGGTACAGTATACCCATACTTTGAAAACTTGGGATGACACCTGGACGCTAACATCAGTGCAGGAGATCTTATTTTTCTTGGAATGGTTTGGAAAGGTTCTTTTGAGAAAAGGGTAGTATGTTATGCAGAAGTAGCTACTCCTAGAAGATGTCTTTACTCTTAAGGGGGAGAGTGGAGAGAGAAATGCAGCAAAAGAAAGTATTCCTTGAGGGCATGAAAAAAGCATCAAAGTCAACTCATTTTCATGATGTTCAATGTACTTTTGTCAATGTTGACATTAGTGTTTTGTAGAGAACAAACGAAAAAAAAATCTGGGCCAACTAAAGCTCACCTTTAAAAAAAAGTTTTAAAGGTGAACTCAGCTAAATTCTGAAATGAGTTCACTGGAAAAAAAAAAAGAAAAAAAAAGAAGAAGACAGACAACCCCACAACAACAAAAGCTGTGTCATTTGATTCATTTAAAACTGAACATAGAATACAGGAGAATACTTCAAAAATTATGAACAGAGAAGTAGAGTGTGAACAAAGCGACTTTCAGATTCTAAGTGCAAGAATGTTATGTAATGATTTGTTAAGTGCTGTGAAGCCTGGAGCTTGAATAAATAAGCAATACATACATACAGATGTGCACACATACATGCAACCCTTACCTTAGCCAGAGGCTGAGATTTGGTTTTATTCAATTTCTTATCTTGAAGCTCAAACACTTTTCTCCCTCCAAAAGACCAACCACCATATCTGATAGTAGAAAATAAAGTAACAAGAAGTTACCTGTCTTAAGCTTTTCAGTCTTTTCTTGCAAGGGTAAAGCAATGATAGCTATACTAGTGCTTTACTTTTCAACTGAAAGTAAATCTTCACCCCTCACAAACCTTTTAAAAAGGCTGGGATCAATATGCTCTTGAATCAGGTGAACACTATTGGCTCGCTTCCAGCAAAGGGATTTCCTTAGATAAGAACTTTTGCTTTCTGAAGGATGAAATCCATGAGCAATAGAAGGGGTTGTGAGAAAGTAAGGTACTGCCTTCAGAAGCATCTTAAACAGGTTGATTTCTTCCTATTTCATTCATATGCTAGCTCAAATCTTTCCTCCAAAGAGGTTCACCTCTATATCAAATCAGATGCACTTTTTTTTAATTCATAAGTGGCTAATGCTTTCTTTTCCTTGATAAAATCATACATGGGCTAGTATTTGCATTTACATCACAGGCAGTGGTTGAGCTGTAAAGGCACATAAGTAAACTTCAAAATACAGGAGATAACCTCTGTGGCTGGTATCACAGAATATGAAGTATTGCTAGGGGCATACCAGTTCTTTTTACTTTAAAGAAAGTATTAATTGCAGCATATCCACCTCTATTTGATTGAGTCTCTGAGGAATGGAAATTATACGGTTCACCTGATCTAGATATGTATCTCTGAGATGCTGAAAGAGATCATTATATGGCAAGAAAAGCCAGGGTATGCATGGGCTGGAGGAAATTCTGAGACGTGACCATGGAGGGTGTTTCATGTTACTTTGAAACATAGCCTTGATAACAACCCACAGATAAAGGCAATTACATCTTATATTCTCAGTGGCATAGGTCTATGATCTGTATCAGGAAGGACTGTAGGTTTTATACAGAAAGGATAAGCGAAGGATAAACAAGGTTACCTTGTTCTGTTGGAAGACCTCACTAAATACTCCTCCACAAGGAACCCTGAAAGATTATACAGAATATGTCCTTTCTTATTCTTTACATAGGGAGCAGAAGAATTGAAACTTGGGCACATCTGAAAAAAAATATACATAAAATTAATAAAGCACTCTTAAAAATCAGTGGCATTACATTTAGTAATATTTTTGGATTTTTGTGTAGATTTTATAGAATTCCTTTTCAACTGGATTTGCCATCCTCAGGGTTGACAACTTTTCAATAAATTATGCACACTTTTATGTTTATAAGGCATCTCAAATAAATGTGTCACTATATGTTAGATCTACCTTTGATTTCTCTTGCAACCCTACCAGTCAGTTTTGAAAACATTAAAACTTGTATATAAGTTTAGAAAGGTTTACAGCAATGAAAAAGGCAAGACTACCATTTATTTGTTGTGCCAGATGCACAGCACAAAATAGGCACCAGATAAATATGAGATGAAAGCAAAATTCTAATTAGTGTTATATACTTCTAAAACTTTCATTGATGGACTGCAGTGAAGAATAAAGGAAGATGTCTTCTAATGATTCAGGGGGATATTCTCAAAACCAAAGAAAAGGAGACAGATATTATGATCAATTACCTCAGAATCCTTATAAAGTATATTATGGATATCACTGGAAAATTTTAATGCTTATTTGACATTTCAATCCTACAGAAATTAAAAGTTCACTCCCAGAGATTGCCCTTCCATAGCTCCCAGATACTCCACTGTAAAGTGACTTCTCTCCTTTGAACTCTCATGTTTAATAGGCCTCTCCTGTGTGAGTTCCCATTCCTATTTTATGCAGTCTTCTTGTATTTTAAGTATACATCTCATTAGTATTAAAGGCAAAGTTATTCCCTGCCTGGAAAAGTAAAAAATCAGTTTCCTCCTTCCACTTTTCCCAAAAGTGTATTGCTATGTTTCATATGCAACTCTTACTCTAAATAGTTAAATCTTTATGAAGAAAAGCACTCATTTGATAGGATGGTCCCATTCAGGGAAATACATTTGTCACCTCAGACACAGTTTCACATTTTTGTTTATTACTGAACTCAGAACCAGGAAGATGGAAAACTCGCCATCAAGAAAGTCAGAAATTAATTATATTTTTCAAAATCCTTTCTTTCCTTGAAGGCTGTTTTATTTTCAAATACAAAATGCAATACAGAAGCAAACTCTAAATATTAAATCTCATTCATGTGTAGATTCCCTGGTGGGTTCAATCAGCTAGGATCATCCTCACTTCCCTTTGAAAGTGGAATAATTTTTATGTTTATCTTCCAGATATTAAGGAACTGTTATGTTTTAACCTTGTTTTACATAAGCTTTATTTTTTTTTAAGAAATGCCTTATAACATATTTAAAGTGAAGCTGCATCTGCCTCAAATAGTTCAGCAATCTCTGATTCTGTTATTTCAGATCAATCTATAGTCATTTCTAGTGCACGTATGTACAAACATATATATATATATACACACACAAGAAAATTGTGCAAGTTCTTTCCCTGAAGACTTCAGAACATGTAGCTCAAACATTAAATAAAACAGGGAGAAATCTGCAATCATAACAAAGCCAGGGCTCTGTGGGTTTATTGCCTCATTCCTTTCTCTAGCCCTTCTCAGCAGCCAAGGAATTAGAAGTAATATACACACACATGTTGTTTACATACATAAGAAAACACAAAATGACATACCTCCTGTCCAGCCACACATCCACATGAATCCTGCGGTGACATAGTTTCCATCTGCCAACATGAATTATTTTTTCTAATAGTAATAAACATAGCAAAAGAACAACCATTAGATGAAAAGAATATATTACTTAACAGCAGAAATCCACAGAGGAATGAGCAGATCTGTCATCCTGAACACCTTCTTAGCATTTTATTGTAGTGGCAGCTGTGTCTAAAATGACATAAATTGTACTCATTTGTATCAAAGTGGATTTACTAAAAATACATATTTTGTATCAAAGTGGATTTACTAAAAAATATTTATATAATCACCAAATGAGCTGTGTGCCTTCTATTTGCAGCAACAACTCAAGCACAGTCATCACTGCTTTCCTAAATTTGGAAATCTAGAATACTTCCTAACAAATATTCTCCTTATTGTCTAACCTTCCTTCTTATGGATGTAGGACTTGATCAAAATCCTCCTAAAATAAATCAGAAAGCTGCCTCTGACTTTTAAGCCATTTGGATCAAACCTTCAACAATGAAGCCTACTTATATTCTGTACCTGGATGTAGGTTGCTTCATCAGAGCAGATCTGTCATTAACTCTATGCTGTCAAGAAAAGCTTAAGATAATCCACATTACACAGAAAAAACTATTGCATTTACAATATTTACAACTAAGCTACGTTATTCACAATTACTGTTGTTGTGAATACATGCATGTGTGGTTCCAGTCAGAGAAATATCCCAGTAGAACCTGAGAAAGGTTTCCTAAATTATCTCCTTCAGTGCTGTTCAGAGTGGGCCACAGGGGTAAGAAGTATGGGGGAAGAAGAAAAAAAGAAAAAAAGAAAAAAGAAAAAAGAAAAAAGAAAAAAGAAAAAAGAAAAAAGAAAAAAGAAAAAAGAAAAAAGAAAAAAGAAAAAAGAAAAAAGAAAAAAGAAAAAAGAAAAAAGAAAAAAGAAAAAAGAAAAAAGAAAAAAGAAAAAAGAAAAAAGAAAAAAGAAAAAAGAAAAAAGAAAAAAGAAAAAAGAAAAAAGAAAAAAGAAAAACATGTTAATATGCCTAGTTCTATTAACCTTCAGGCTTAAGGTCCTATGTATTTACCCCGAAATTAAAGGACTACAAAATCCATGCATAGGAAACATACCAAAATCATCTCGTTTCAAAGCACAGTATGTCAACATGTAAAGAAAATTCAATACAACTATGGCTAAACAAATCTCAATGTCTCCTCATGGCCATCTTTCTATTTTATACACATACATTCCTAGCAGTTAGCATGGTTTAAGGGTTTTTATGTTTCATTCATTCACTTAAATCCAAACAGCATCATTTTATGTTTATCTGTATATTCGCCCAGTAGAAAAAGTGACTTACCTGTGATATGCACTTGACACAGATTAGTTCAGAGCTGAGCTATAGATACTATACATTATAATAAATAAATAAATAATCTACCTGGTTTCAAAGCTGAACATATAGAAAGTAGATTGAGTAAGAAGGGCACCAGGCTTTTATATTTGTGACATTTTCAAACCAGAGAACTATTTTGAGAAAATAGCTTCAGACCTAAACAATTAGTTAAAAAGAAGCATGCAAAAGCTTGCTCAAATACACTTGTGCATTTACATATAAATGGTCATGGCTGGTATTGATTTGAGTTCAAACCTCACCAGTCTTTGCCCTTTCCTCCAGAAAATCCTTTGCACAAAACTTTATTAATTTTATCTTTCCATTATAAAAACCTATAAAAGTATAGCAAACATCTGAAAAGAAAACCCACACAGCTATTGTAAAAAGTAACCTATCATTCTTTCTAGAACAAAAATAGTCTTTAAAAATACAAGAATTCAAGGGTAAAGGTCCCAGAACCCTGGATACTGATGGTGATGGAAGAGCCCTTTACCTAAAGAAGGATTCTGCATTGTCATAAAGGCTTGGTGTCAGCTTGAGAGAAGGATAATCAATAGCCAGAGGCTTCACACTAAACAGGGCCATTGCCAGTGCAACAAAGAGGACAGGCAGCAGCACATTTGACAGGCTTCCTCTCCAGTCACGCCTAATGTGGTGGAACCTCTTCATCAGAAGGGCAACGCTCTGTGGGAGAACAAGACGGGCTCCACACACACTTGAGGCCCTCTTAAGTGAGATATCTGAGTGAGAGAAAACAAACAAAGAAACAAAACCAACCTCTTGACAACCAAAGAACATAAAATTAAACTTTCCTGTATTACATTTTCAAATATGGAACATTACAGGGTTTTTTTGATAGAATAAAAAAACCTACATAAACCTACAATGTTATCCTCGATAGAACACTATAACCCCACCTCCCACAACTTCCAAGTAATTACCTAATTAAGTCTTCCTATAAGGAAAAGCAGATATTCAGTTCACACATCTCTTTAGCTCCCCATACACAGACAAAGGCATACTGAATATGCATTTTCCCACGCATATTCCATGGTTCTCACACTGGTACAACCATTCCTTGTTCATTGCCACCTTTGCTCCTAGACAAATTACTATGACAAACATGGCCTGTATTAGCATGAAGGCCTTGATCCACCCTGACTGGAATCAGTGGCAACTTTTCCACAGAAATTTCAATGGATCATCTTCAGAGTATGTAAAAAAGCATCACAGATGAACATGGATTCTCGCAAAAGTTCCTTTAATTTCTCTGGTCATACGGGACCGATAAAATTTTCTTGTCAGTCAATGCAGTTTGCACAGTCTCAGCTCATGGGCTGTCCATCGCATTCTCATGGGAGTGTACCCACAGCTTATTAACACCTCACCAGTCATTTTCCTCATAGACTCTCCCTTACTTTCATTTTGTCATTCTTTGTTAGGCAATTGTGAATCACACTAATCCGTTTAGTGCCTAAAGCTTCTAGGTTTGTGCAGGCTATTACCAAATTGTCATGCTTGTAGCCTTGCCCAACTGAGTGTCCTTCAGCCCCTTTCCTTTCTCACAGCAAAGCAGAGCCTGGTAGATTTACTACCACAAGAATTTTCACTGTAGCAAGACTGAATAGCCTCTTTATCGTAGTGCTCAAAGTCATGGAATATTTTATGAGCACTTGTGATTCGCCTCTTACTACCTTCCTTTCTATATCTATTGAGACCACTCTAACCAGTATTTCCATGTTCTATATTATAAGTACTTGTATGGAAGCTCTCAAGTAACCTCAAATTAATGGTCCTTCCCTTAGTGCACTTGTTTCCTGATTTACCTGAATTTTAATCCCAGGCTCTTTCTAACTGTTCTAACAGAGCAGTTTTAGCCAAGAAGTGAGGAAAACGGTGTGAAGCATTAATTGTGTGAATTTCTGACTGTGGCACTTGAGCAAAACTGCTCTAATTCTATACTAATTTCTCCAGTTAAATACAGATTAATCATTCTCAGTCACTGGGAAGGTCACAGATCAAATTCTCCAGAAAACAACATCCAGGATATGAAAAACAAAAAGTGTCTGGGAATAAACCTGATAAATTTGAAGTGTGTCACCTGAGAGTTCAGTATGGATACATAAGTAGTTTGAGGACTGAAGTAAAAGCAGTATTTATTCTTTTAATTTTGCAACCAAATTATGCTTGTTTTTTGTCCCCAGAAATTCCCCATAGAACAGAAATTCTCTCTTTAAGCAGTTCTAATCATGGCCATATCTTGCTAATTTGGCAGCTAACACAAATGGAATTTTCTCTGTTCAAAGGAAAAGAAGCTACAGAATCCAGATTCTTGATCAGCATTCAGGTCCTCCAGTCAAGAAGGGTTATATTTAGGCTACAAATTTGTTCTTAACTTGGACTAGTAGAAAAAGACATCCTTACTAAAAAAAAAAAATTTTTGAAGCAAACTTCTTATGAATGTATTAAGTTCTTCCCATTATTATGGTAAGGCTCCACATAGCTGTTGCAATACAGATATTGAGACGCTTGGAGGCAGAACAATTTTCAAGGTATGAGTGGTTTAGAATAAAACACATCCAGTGTTTACAGCTGAGTATCCCTGAAATTGTAGAGTATACCATTTCTTATTTATCAAAGTAGCAAAATGCCAGAAAAGCAGCACAGAATGAGACAGTTTCTGTAGTCCCAGACCTGTTCATAGATCATAAGCGTGAAATATGAATGAAAGATGGTCCCAAATATTTGACCATTTGAATCTCTGAAACTATGACAGCGACTTGCTTGGGGCAGAAAGGGAAATCAGAAGTGCCATTCATTCTTTTTTTTTTACAAACAGAGGAGAGAAAATTATAACAAATTAATTCAGATTGCAATCTGAAGGGAAACTGACATCATGCATATAAATAATGCCTATTTTTTCCAATATCCTGACTCTTACTCAATATTCATAATGCCAATGAGCCAAGACACATCCCAAGATGATGCATTAAACCATTATAGTGGAAGTAAATGTTTGTCTCAGGCACTTCTTTTTTTTTAAAGTTATTTGTCTTTTCTAAAACCTCATGTGTTTGTTATTTAAAATTCTCATTGAAAGAGGGGCCAAATGTCTTTCTGAATTATCTTAAATTTCCATCTTTGTGACCTTGAATTCTGCCATTTCTTTGTGTTTCAGGTGAAAAACGAAAGTCTTGTTTATCTGTTTTGAATTTATTCTATTTGACGACAGTGGATGGGCTCTTAAATCTTGCTTTAGGAGACAGGTTATAGAAGTCTCCAATCCATCTTCTGCATAAATAATCTCAACCTTTGAGTCTACTCTTATAAAAATCTTTACAGTCCTAATCAACCTCACCACTTGTCTCAAGTCCTCTTATATTACCAGTGTATCAGTCTCAAGATATATTGTGTTCAATACTGGTGTCTATCAGATGTTGAAACACTACTGATTTATGTATTCTTGTACTCATCCACTTGTTTTCTTTATGCATTGCACCATTTTTGCCTGACTGCAGACACACTGTGAAAAGTACCCTGCACTAGGCTTTCCATAATTCACTCAATATGGTTTTTAACATTCCCAGACTATTAAATCACTCTTTCAACTAGAACACACAGAATTAATTTTTGCTTCATAGAGTTTGTAAGTAATTCACCATCTACATTTAGTATGTATGTCAGGATGCATAAAAACAGCATACATTTATGGGAAAACAGATTCTGATTATCACCAATAATCATAAAGGCAAGAAGACAAGACCAGCTGACCTCTCTGTTATGAAGTCAATTTTTATGCAGAAAGCTTATGAAAATATCCTCATTAATAATTTAGATCGTAAAATTAAAAATCTGACCCAACTGTTAGAAGCTGTCTTGCTTGACTTACTATTGCAATTATCCACTAGAAGTGCAATTATGTTCACAATTGTACTTTCCATTCATCCCGACTCTCCTCTGTATTATGGAAAAGATTTTTACTGTTTTCTGATTCATATAGGTTAATGTCAGGTACAGGGAAACAGAACAAGTCCTAAAATCTAGAAGCCAAGATTTTAAAAATCCTTACCCACAGACTTCTCTAGAATTAGGAGCAGGACCAATTATTGTAAGAGTCTCTAACTGGGGATTAGATGGTCCTGTCCCTCCTGTTTTTTGCACTTCTAGAAAATAATGTAATTATAATCTTTTTTGCATGGTGCATATGGAAAAATAGGCTAGGGAATGACTATGTTAAGAGCCGGGAGTAACATTTTCAATTCTGCTTCTGTCATTTTGGCATTTGGACTAGTCATTTAGAGGAGGTCCAGATTTTGGGAAGATAATCCTGGAAATTAAACACCCTGGCAAAACAGCCAAGCTAGTTCACATTAAACTGGTAGCATTTGGAAGCAGCGCATATTTATTATCTTATCAGAATTTTTGTGCCAACAAGTAGTTCTAAGTTGAGCTAGTGATCTGACATCATTCTCCATTTCACATATGCCACACTGGCATAGAGTCAGTGCTAGCCCACCAGTCTGTGCACAGCATTCCATTAGAAGATAAAAATGACCTTCCTGTTTTTACACATTTGTCTACTCATTGTAAAAATTACCATAATACGATTTGTTTGCAGGAGGATTTTGATAACTGATTTTCATGTATGGAATTTGAATAAAAGGAGCTTTGATGGTGTAAAGTACGAAGGGAATGCGTCTGGTCTGTGTTTAATACTATGATTGATTCTTGTTTATATGTAATAGGGTCATAAGCTCTCCCTCTACAGAGCTGGTCAGAAAAATATATATAAGGTGGGATTTCACAAGAGAAATTCCCTTCTGGTATTTTTAGGTATAAATCTCCCATTTCCCCCCAGTGGATTTTTAATCTTAATCATTGTGAATATTTCTTCTAAAATGTTGAGTCCAAGTGTTTCCATCTTAAGAATTTCCTGTCCAGAAAAGCAAAACTTAGAGTTACTCTCTCCTCAATACATACTGATTAATCCAATTAAGTAACATTTTTTGATGGGAAAATATGTTGCTTTTTAATTACAAATTCAGCTTTACATTCTGGGCCCCAGGTTCCAAAATGGGATTCTGCCTGGGCCTGAAGATCTTTGAGACAGAGCAATAGAGTTCCAGGTAGCTGTAAAGTTCATCAGTAAAATTAATATATTTTAAAACCAAAGCATTGGTGTCTGTCACTCCCCAACCTTGTGAAGAATCCCCTTCACAACTCAGATGTCACAAGCTGTTTTAATTAAGCCAGAGAGCTGAATAATAAAAGGATTTAATTCCTTTATCTAAGATATTCTTCTTGTTCAAGGTCTGACACATTTTTTATCACACTGAAGACCACTGCAAGGACAGCATGAACTATGCAACTGATTCTTATTGAAAAAATCAAGAAAGCACCAGAAAGTATCAACATAACTAGAAAAATGTGCTGCATACTCTCACCAAAGAAACCCCAACACCCAAATCTTATAACCCAAAAACCTGTCCCTCGAAAAACTATCAGCAAACATGTAAAGCAGCTTCTTGAATCCGTTATGTTTTTATTTTCTAGAAAAAGGGGTATGAACCCAAAGTCCTCTATAGGCAAGAAGTTCAGGAAAAGAATAGGACAAATTTCTTTCGAACTACTCGTTGTATTTAGAATACGTTCTAAAGTCAGGCCTAAACAAGATAGGTATGATCTACCCACAGCAATGTGTAAGAGGCTGAAGAACTGGTAGGACACCATTGCATTTAAATCTTAGAGGAAGAAACACTTCACAGTACCCTCACACTAAACTGGATAAAAAGCAGATATATCTGACTTCCACTGGCTAAAAAAAAGACACATCCATATAAAGTGGTTTTGTGCAGAAGGAAAAGTACAAAGCATCCAGGAGTTAGAGGACAGAAACCTTCCATCCATAAAATAGCTTTCCTTATTGTTTCTTGATGCTTTGTTATCAAAGAAGTGACAGAAGTTTATCCAAGCTAGAGTGTTTGATCCTGGACAGCACTGCATCCAGGATGTTCATTCAGGTTTGTTACTGGTGGTAAACACATTGTGCAGAATCACATAAGGGACATAATTGAATGGCAAAGAAAAACACGTCCAGAGAAGCTAGTGAAGGGAGTGGAGCATAAATTTTATGAGGATGGGCTGAGGGTGCTGGAGTTGTTTAGCCTGGAGAAAAGAAGACTTGGGGGGAACTTATCACTCTTTACAACTACCTGAAAGGAGGCTGTAGCCAGGTTGGGGTTGGTCTCTTCTCCCAGACAATTAATGGCAGGATGAGATGACATGGTCTTAAGCTGTACCAGGGGAGCTTTAGATTGGATATTAGGAGAATGTATTCACTGAAAGGGTAATTAGATATTAGAATGGGCTGCCCAGGGAAGTGGTGGAGTCATTGTACCTGGAGGTGTCCTGCCGAAGACTGGATGTGGCACTCAGCGCCACGGTCTAGTTGACAAGGTGGTGTTCAGTCATAGGTTGTACTCAATGATCTCAGAGGTCTTTTCCAACCTAATTGATTCTGTGATTCTGATTCTGCAAGTCTGTTAACAAACAATTGAGCTGCAGTCTTTTTAAAATTATTATTATTTTGTTGAGAGAGAAGGAAGTGTTAAAATGAGTGTTAAAATGTTTTCTTCTCCTAGTTTCACCTAAAATATGACTGATGCAAATACTTCAAGCACCAATCTAAAATAGTCTGCTCTTCTTGTACCTTAGCACTACCTTCCATGGGATAGCCTTGGGGCAGATAACTAGCAGACTGGGAAATAATTAAAATCAGAACTAATTTTTGAATAACCCAACTGAAGAGAATACATTATAATTCCCAAAATAGCAACTTGAATAGAATACATCACCTAGATTCTGCAGAGCTCATTAAATGTAGCATATGACTATCCCTACCCACCAACCTCTCCAACTTCTGTACAGTTTACTAGGTGAACTTGATCAGAGTCCATATCTGAATCTACTCTTTTTGCAGCCATCCAGCATCAGAGTATGCTGCTGCAAAGATCTACAAAATAGTCCGAACAGATTNGTGGGGACTCACACTATGGGTGATTAACTCTATGAGTCATGGGGTATGGTTGAACCGTTGATGGCCCATTAGCAGCCACACCCCCTCAGGCTGGGTGTGAGGGTGCTAATGACTTCCTGAGCTACTGCTGCAAATTGTCCATTGTTCTAGGGGAATGAATAGAGGGTGTAGAATACATAGCTTTAATCACCCACACACAGTGATAACTGGTCCCTCCTGCTGAACTAGGACATTAACGTAAGAAAGAACCCAAATCAAGGTATTTGTTTTCTTTTCAGGCATAATACCGCCCTGTTTACATTAGCAATAACATCCTTTAATTTCAAGAACTTGCATTTTCTCAAAATTGGAACATATTATAGTCATGAACAATAGACAAATAGATAAGCAACACTGAATGCAAGCCAAATATTTCTTAACAACTATACAAACTAGACTAGAACTAAAAGAATTAGAGTCTAGTTTTCCCTTCCTTTGCATGTTTATAATTGTAGCAGACTTTATAATTCTATTATATGAAGTATGAATTTATGTATCTGAAATACCCATGCAAGACACAAAGAAGGTGATCCAGCCTCTTGAATTCACATGTAAATAATACTGAAGGGTTGAGAGAAATTCCTGACTAACCTTCTATGTAATGCAGGAATACTCATACCACTGCAAAAATGCATTCTTTGTTATCACTCATATAAAAAAAACCAGAAAATCTAAAAATGTAAATGCCACACCATGCAACAACATCTCACATATGGTAGTAGATAAGAATTTTAGAACAGATGTGCACCACAGCCACTCTCTATTTGAAGTGTAAATTTGGGGGAGCAAGAAAGCCCAAATGGCATTTAGCAAGTAAATAAAATTGTTAGAAAGACAGTGAACTGAGACCTCTTCTTTTAATTTATGGACCTGTTTTACAATATTACCTTCCCAAACCTTTTTGTCTCTTTTATCTACTCATTGCATTCAGCCTTAAAACCAGACTGCAATCTGCCAAAGGTAGTATCTGGGTTTTTTATCCTCACTATTAGTCTGTAGGGTATCTGGAACACTAGGACTCGACTTCAGATTAGGTTTCCAAGGTACTGTGGCTAGTATAATAAGCAATAACAGCTCCTACAGCAGCTAGGAAAAAAACAACAACCTGCTGCTGCTGAAGTGTTAGCTGATGTCAAAACACCCCTTGTTGTTTTTACTGGTGTGGAAATGGGTAGGCATGTAGCCATAACAGAAACTTGACTGAGCATATAGTTATTTTGGAATGTTACACTTCTAGATTATAAAACCACTGCAATAACTTTTAATGAAAGGAATTAATTTTCTAGTACAAAACAGTCTGTTTTCTTGCCTTCTCCAGTCATAAGCACACAAATAGTGCACAAATATAAAGAAATGGGAAAAAATGGTGTTGCCTTCCTATCCATCACCCTACTGACACTATGGAGAACCAAATAGGGTTGTTACACTGACAGCCAAGCTGATCTGATGAATGGCCACCTAAGCTAGTCTGGGCCTGATGGAAGAGAAGGTCACATAACTGGATGTACTGTTCTCATAATTCATAAATAGAGGATTTCTACAGCTGATGCCTAAAACAATCTCTGTTGTTACATTTCCATGTTTTCTTCTGCTTTGCCTTGATTTATATCACATCTCTATATTTTAGTTGGGATTTTTGCCAGCTTAAACCATATTGAAAAAAAAGCTGGAGCTAAAAACCAACTTTTGTGAGGTGAACTCTACTGTGGCCAGGGCACCTTCGTCATTATGAGATGGGTATATTCTTCAGAAACAAAACAGAAAAAGAAAAAAAAAGAGAAATATCCAGCCAGGTGGACAGATTCCTACTGTTCCTTGGAAAGGAAAATTACTGCAGTTTGGGGATCCCTAAGTCTCTGATTCTGAGTTTCTGCATTATTAACTTGCAACATTAACAACTGTGCTAATTTAATTTTCCAGGAGATAGTTTTCCAAATAGATATCCTTTTGTTGCAGTACTATCTCCCCTGCAGTGATGCACCTGCAATGAATTGCCACATTGAGGAGGGGGCAAGTGAAGGAAGAGTTGAAAAACAGGCACGTAATGGTGGCTACAAAATGGAAGCCTATTTGCACCTTTTGTGTGTATCCTTTAAAAGTACAAATGTAGAGGAGAAGCACAGTCTATCAGAATTGCAAAAAAAATATATCCCAACTGATTTCATATGTATCTATATGTCTATCTCAGACGTGGCCAAGAGAAAGAATACATTTGCGCATACACAGGCAAACAACCATCAGATGTGTCTCCTGCCCTAGAATAAACCCTCTCATTACAATAAGCAGCACATTTATTGAGTCTGGCTCTTTTTCTTTCTGGAAGTGTAAATCAATACTCAGAAAGCTGGTAGAATTCAGCCTACTGAATTCAACTTGTAGACTCAGGTTATAACATTTCAAGATTGAATCCAATGCAGATAATAGGGCTACAATCCACAGTACTTTTGCTGTGTTTGGTGAAAAATGACAGAACTAGCAGGACAGCAATAAAATCTAAATGTTCTCTCTACCACAGCCCACAAAGATACATGTGAGACTTAATGCTAAATATCTTAGCTTTTTCAAACTAGACAGATTACATGTAGAAAGGGTCAAAAGACCTATATATTCAAACCAGGAGCTCTCAAGTACTTCCCACTAGTAACTTGCTTCCCAGAAAGGGGACTTGTAATAAGCAGCTGTCCAGCTTTGTACTGCAGATGACTTCTGTCATGTAGCTGCTCAGTTTGCAGTGAGTGGCCTTTGGAGACCACTCTGGAACAAGCCTCCTGGAATTACTCAGAGAAAACTCAGACAGCAAATGGAGCAAATCCTTTCAGCAGGGCCCAGATTTCATCCTGATAGACAAGGACATTAAGAGCCACTATAACTTTTAGCATTTGTGCAAGTATTACCTTAATATGAAAAAAGTACTTGGTCTAAAGTACTGCAGATTCCATAATCAAGAATATTTTTAGACTAATAATAATCGAGAATATTTTGACACTGTCTGTCCTGGAGTTATTCAATTAATAATAAAATCATATCAAAGTTTGTACAGGGAAACAAATCACAACTGAAAGTTCTGCAGGAGGCATGTTTTATTCAAACCTGCAGCTATAGCAAACAATTGAAAAATGTGTTTGATGAATAATCTCTTTCCTCAGGCATTCTGATATTCCTCAAATAGAGGTATTAAACAGCTTCATGGATCTTGATTAACAGAACCAACTGATTCATTTTTTCTAATGCCTCCAATGGATATGGTAACCTAAATAAATTGCAAAGTAGATCGAGACAGACAGAGAGAAAAAAAAAATACATGATTAAAATTTCCACCTATACAAAAGTCCAACACTACTTATCATGAAGTCCCACTTATATTTCAAAAGAGAAATTAACTGACAGGAGTGCAATATACAATTCTTACCAAGGTATCACCTTGTGACCTCTATAAGTTTACCATATGAACAGCTGGCAAAAAGAAGTGCAGTCCTAGGTGCTGGCTGTTCAACATACTGCCCTTCATACTGAATCTACTTCAGGTGTTGTCCTTGTAACTCCTGCATCAGTTTTTTTTTGTTAAATTTGAGAAACTAAAACCCTGCAGTACTGCAGAATATTGCTAGTATTGAGAAAATGGATGTGTGAATACTGATAATCTTTGTGGGATTTTTTTAACACAAAAGAAATGTTTTATCGGAAGACCAGAGCGAACAATTTCACCAAAGGAGATACTTTTGAGTATTCACCAGACTAGCGAAAAACTAGTTTCAAGTGGAAGCAGCAACCTCCAAGAGAGCCTTACTAGCACAACCGAGATGTGCTTTATACATACATATGGTATTTCCTCATTAGATGAAGCAAAATATTAAGAAGATTCCCTGAATGCCCTTCCCTAAGCAGTGTTTCATTTCAGAATGAAAAGTATCCTAACTCCTGATAAGCATTTCTTAAAATAGTTTGTCATTTATATTATTTACATAATTGAAGTTAAAGTATCTGTATTTGCTGGCACAACAGCATTAATAAAGCACAACTGCATCTTAAAAAGATTTGTGTGCATGCATGTACATCTTCATCTGTAAAAATATATAAACATATACAGATGCAGTCACACCTGAAAAAACTCTATAAAATATGTACTCCACCTAAGCTAATGTGAGGCAAGAAACTACCAGAATTTACTTTGCATATAAAACCTAGAGAATAGTTATTAGCAACAAACGTTTTCTGACATCCTATATGTGACTTTGAATTACCTAAATTTGAATTTTACCTAAATTAAATTTGAATTACCTAAATTTAGAATTACCTAAAACTGAAAATTTTCTCCAACACATAGGCCCTATATTATGAGGGAGAGAAATAGTTTATCTAGAATATGAGATGTAAATTCTGTCTTTGGAAAACTCCTACTGCTGAACAGCAGAAAGAGCATAGGTAAAAAGAAGTTCACTGTTTAAGCCAGGAAGAAAGTATTACTACAGGTCTAGTAATAGTCGCATTAGTGTTACACCAGGCAACCCATGACTGTTTAAATTTCAGTTGCTTTTCAGAGAACAGATGATCACATAAACCATATACTTAATACAGATTTTTGAAGATGTTGCAAATGTGAAAAAAGTGCATTCAGATCATTCTCAAAAGCAGTAAATGTTTATTCTCTAAGGAGGAGTTCTACTTCTCCTATATGGTTTTCTTTCTTCTTTTTTTTTTTTTAATTACTTAGGAATCTTTATAACATGAAATGGAGGACAAGCAGTCCTTCAGAATGGAGAACACGACTTCTGGATATTTCACTAAAATACAAGATTTTAAAAGTACCATGAAATATCATATAGGCTGTCAATATCTTTTTTCAGTGTGCAGCTGTTGTTACTGCCTCAACAAAGTAAATGAACTAAAAGAAAATAACAGAAAAACCTGGAGTGCAAAGGAAAGTTTGGAGAGAGAGACACACACACAGAAGGGAGCACCAGCAACCCTGAGGGAAAAGAGACCCTGTATGAAAAAATACACTCTGTCAAGAAGAAAACAAAGACCGGCTTACAGGTAAGACATAAGAGCTGAAATTATTTGGTCACTTGTTTTTTCAAGATATTAAGGATGTTCACATTCTGACAATTACCTTTGGATAAATACAGCATTCCTAATGCATCCAGATCTGTATTCTTTGTCTCAAAAATATCTGAGCTCAGAAATATCTGAGCAAAGTGGATGAACTTCCAAACTTTCATTTCTGAAGCAAGCACCACTAGTAACTAACATAAAAACAGTCTAGGTTATGACAAAGGAAAGAAACCAGGTTGGTGGGGCAAAAAAAGAGCAGGTTCAAAATGTTCTCATATTCTCATACATCCATATCAGGCAGCAAGAGCTAAGAGATGTTAATATCAAATAAAATCTTCTGTTTGGAAGGCCTTTGAGATATATAGATATTGAATATATAGTCATCAGCATCAGAAGTTATATGCATACCAGTTCTGATGAGCCACAACTTAAATAAAGTCTCTCTGAGGACTCTGTTTCTTCTAGGAAGGATAGAAGAGGTATGATCTCTTCCATCATAAGATGGAGCAATGCAACAACTTTCCTCAGACATTTTCAGATTGTGTTTTGAAGCTTAATATTTTCAGTTTCTAACTAATTGAAGTCTCAATATATATCTAAAGCACAACATACTGCTTCAAGCATATCTTCCACTCAAAATGGGATTCATGTGCTTTAAGAACAAAGGAAAACACCAAATTACAGGAAAGGAGCTACTAAGACTTTCAAAACACAAATTTCAGAAGAGATTATTGTCTTGTTCTCCAGTGCTTTCAGAAATCTAGTCTGTTTTACAAAGGAGCCCCCTTTTGTCAGGTACTTTACTGACCATTTTCTTCTCTAGAGCTGAAGGTAACAAGAGGCCTCTGTGACAAAGGCAGTCAGGGTTCACTTCTTTCTTTTGTCAGAAGGAGATAACATAAGAACAAAAAGGTGGAGAATAGGACACGGATGAGCTTCTTGGCATTTTAAGAGTGGCACCCCTTACTAGAAAACCGTGAATTTCCATTGTCTTTCTAATAGCCTTCTGATGTCTGAGCCTGTCTAATAGAGAGTCCAAGATGTTCATACTCTGGATGAAAAGTTGAAAAGGACCAGGCAGCAATCACAAAGAAAACAAATGATAGGGAAAATATTTGGATGAGAGAAGAAAGTAGTGGGTGAAAAGAGTGAAACACGTCTGAAGAAAGTGGAAGAAACTGACCATTTACTTTCAGAAGGGTAGGGGGTTACAGTTACAGGCTTACTGAGAAAACAAATTTATATAAATGTTAAAGTAATTAAAACAATAGTAAAGAATGCTGAAGGAAAATATAATGTATCCAGGATTTTTATACCAGCTATTTTGACACTTCTTTTTCATGGTTTAGTGTTGAATTTAAGTGGTAGTGTTATCCACACTGTGAGACTACCAGAAGACTGAAATGTATGATGTATGATCTCCTTATCATTTTCCTTGAAAATTTTAATATCAGTCTTCCTGTCCATAGGCACTTCCTCTAAACAGAGATACTGCTGCTTTTTGTCCACAGTTTTCTTCTCAAAAATCAAGCTATACTTTGCAAAGTGGAGCATTGAAATAATTTTTACGTTCTTTTACACAAATTTTACAGGTAGCTGAAAGAAGGGAGTTCCATTTAAAAGCTGATGTTAAAATATAACTTCAAGTGTATTTTAAGAAAAACTCTTACAACCTTTATTTTGTAGTTACAGGAAACTCCATTTTCTTATAGTAGATCAAAAGATACTCTCTAAGAATAGAAGAAACTACTTGATCACCTATCCACACACTTCAAATTTCACTGTTACCCATGTGCAGAAAATAATAATACACTTTACTGGAGTGTATTTTCTGCAAAGGCCCCAGGTTTATGCCAAATGCACCAGAAGAGGCAACACAGTTCCCTGGGTAGACTAATTCCAATTGTCAATTAACCTGTAGGAGAAGTGCCTGGCTTTAGCTTCCAGCTATTTGTTTACTTATTTCTTCCTTTATTCCATTTATCACTTCTGCCCCTGTAAAAGTTAGAACTATACCTTAACAGCCATTATTCTCCATGCATCAAAAAAAAATTAGGCTTTTTAAGCAAACCATTTAACTACCTTCTCTTTGACAAACTATGTTAACTGAGCCCTGATGGTTCATTTTTAAGGACTTCATTGCCAGCCTACAATATTAACTCTTCTCTGCTCACTTTCCTAATTCTCAGTTTCTTCTTAAAGATATTCAAACTTAAAAATGTGACCACAAAAGTTGTACAGAGTGTTGTATCATTGGTCTCATCAATTTTGAACTGATAGTCAAAATTACTTCTTCATGTACATTAAACTCAAATATAAATCATCTTAGCTGCATTAAAATGCTTCTCCACCAGGATTAGTAGTTAACTCAGAGTCAGTGTTTTTCAGGATATTACTCCCCATTACACACGGTTTGGCTTCATTAAAACATGCTGTATTTAGAATGGATTCAGCTTTTCAAGTGATTAACTGTCTTTTGGACTGGTCTTACTCATCACCTTTCAGCAGTTGCCTTTATTTCATCACCAAGGTTATGTTTACTTCAGTATCACTAATGAAGATAATTAAAAGGCAGAGTTGAAACCCAGTGGAAATTCACAAAAAGGTCTTCTGTTTGAGGTTTCACTATTAATGACTGCTTTTTGCCAGCTACAGTTTCTTAATTAAATTACCTTTTAGATGTGCCTTATAAGCACTGCACATTGTTGATCTCGCAAATCGTAACAGGAGCAGTGTAACGTTTTGCCCACTATCATTCAAAATGGCTAACACCAGCTGCTTCAGACAAAGGTTTAAGTAATACTGAAATCTAGTTATGCATCAACCTGCTTCCATGCCAACACTTTCAGAGGCTAATTTATCTAAGAACTTCTAGGGCATATAAGCTTTAATAGCACTTCTGTTACTATAGCTATTCATATTATATATCCACTAACCACTCTTAGACTTTTTTAAGCATATTACTACAATCATGGTCTCCATAATATTATATGGCAAGAAATTTCAAATGTTACGTATCACTGTGTGAAAAAACATAATTGTATCAATTTTGAATAGTCTATGGTTTGGTTTTCCTATATCTCAGGTTCTGACTGTATTTTACTGTCAGAAGAGAGTAGGTCCAAATTTGCTATCTCCCAAACATTTCTAAGATGTTGAATGCTACCAAGTGAATTAATTTACCTCTTCAGCAAAATATCTGAGTATCTTAATTTCATAATGGTCCCTCAGTGATCCAGTGAGACCACTCACTAGCCTATTAATTGGTTTTGCATATGTTCAGAATATTTTCTTATTTATCTATGATTTGCTGGTCACCCCTTGGATTTGCTTTTAGGTCTCCTGCTTATTTGTGTGCATGTACTGCCTGCTGTGGTTTATGATAATTTTCCTGAACTCTATAGACTTGGTTTCTCCATTTTCTCAAGGCTATTTGGCTACAATGATCTTGTCAAGCAGTCATTGTAAGCTCAGTCTAATCTTTTTTCTGTGTGTTTTGTATATATCTACAATATATATAGTATATATAACCATTCATTTTGTGCTCCAGCTGTGTATAAATTAACTATGCATGTATTACAATATATGTATGTATTATGTCTGCACACATAGGCATCCCTAACTTATAAACAAAATTTTAACTGTTCTCACAAAAAGGTGAGGTTTCTTTTGTGGATTTTTCATTGAAATAAAACTAATTTTTTTAGTAAGTCTTTCACAAAGGAAACAAACTACTAGATATTACACAGTGTGCTTTATATATTTAAATTTACCGGTATTACAATTGTTACAATTAATTTAATTCATAGACTGCTACTTACCTCTAACATTTGGATTTAGAAAGGTTCAAATAATTCTGAGTTTATTTTACGTTATTTTGGTGTGTTGACCTTAAGCAGCAGACAAGCATCACTCAGCTGCTCGCCTACACTCCCCCTCCTCCAGCAGAATGGGGAACAGGAAGAGAGAAAGTGAGAAAAATTGTGGGTCAGGATAAAGTGTAAGCAGTAAAGGAAAAGGAAAGGAAAATAACCCCCCAAAAAACCAAACAAAACAACCCAGGTGATGCAAAGGCAATCACTCACCACCTCCCACGAGTGGACATGCTCAGGCAGTCTGGTATCAATGGTGTCTTCCTCAAAAAAACCCCCTTTGCTCAGTTGTCATTGTTGAGCATGGCACTACTATATGACATTGAATAACTCTCTGATCAGTTTGGCTCACCTATCCAGGTCATGTCTACTCCCAGCTCTTGCTCACCCTCAGCTTACTCACAGCAGGGAGGGGGGAACTGAAGGGGGCAAAACAGAAGCCTTGACATCACAAATACTGTTCAGCAATAGCCAAAACACTGTTTCAGTCACAAATCCAAAACCGAGCACCACAGAGGTTTCTATGAAAGAATTTAATTTAATTCCAGTCAAACACAGTATATAAAGACACTGTTAAACATAGCTAGAAATTATCAAAGCTCTGAATTAAGTGAGATGCTGTCATATTTTGTTGAAATTATGTATCTTGCCTGGTTTTGGCATTGGTCATCAGCCTGAATCATCTAGTGATTTTCTGCAGTTGCATTGAGAAGAACATACATACCACTCCACCTCCTAGTCTAGGAGACGAGACAATGTTTTGTTTTTTACACGATCCTGACACCTCAAGGGCTCAGCAGTAGTAAAGGATAACCAACACCCCCACTTGTGCTCAGATCTGTGCTTTGTCAAAGCATCTCTCTAGTCCAAATTCCTTTACAAATCAAATAGCAGCATCCTGTGATCTCCTCAATAATCCCAGCTGTTTGCTCTAGGGGTTTTTTAAAATTCATTTGACTACTTTGACAACAGAAAGTTTGACTGCCTTTGAATCTGCTTTCAAAGACAAAGTTATACAGGTCAAGCTATTGCCCATGGAGTATTCCGGTTAGCTTTGACAGTGACGGATACCTTTCATGACCATTTCCCAGATCCCTTATGCCTACACTTCACAACTGTTCTTAATGATGAATGATAGTCATCTGCAATGAATGACAATTTTTCCAGTACTCTCATCCCCAAAGAAATGGCATTATCATCATATTTTCTTGCTATAATTTACCAGACTGAAAAAATGCAGTCTTTGATTACTAGATTCTTTATTAATGTAAAAACTTAAGCAAATACCATTTTATGTGTTTTGAGATATAGATGGGAAAGTATATCAAGTTCTTAGGTAGAGTATACTCTGTCTTCATTAGTTTAGGAACTTGTAAATCTTATTCTTTAATGAAAATTCAGTGAGGAGAAGACAGACTGTTTTGATTTGAAATAAGTTCAGATGTTCTAGCTGAGTCTTGGAGAAAGAAACAACTGACATAAAATAAAGGAATATTCAAAACTACTTTGAATGCAAGTCTCATTCTCACCACTGACAGGAGTGGTAATTTTATATGTTTAGTGAGGTTTTGGTTTAGTTTTGTGCAGTTTCATCTTTACTGATTCATCAAGGACTGAAATAGTCCAGCAAATGACCCTTTGGAAAAAGTCATCCAGTCAAGTTTGCATTTTGTGAGAAAAGGTGTCACCTTAGGCCACAGTTCTTGGCAATGATAATTTATTACTGGCAGATCCAATTGAATTTATCTGAACACATAATGCAAGTTTGACTCAAAATTGTTATTTCCATTACTGTAGTGTTGAAGGTCCACAAACCAGGACCCTTCCGTGCCTCTGTTCTATAGAAACAAACCAAAAAGGACTGCATATAGAACAGAATGTTTGACATCTGACCAAAGACAACTATAACCTAGATATCATCTTCAAATAGAAAGAAATGTGTTGAGTATAGAAGCATGAAAATCCCAGGAACAATGAGAAAATATTCACCAGTAATGGGCACTGACATTAAGAGCACATGAGCCTTGTATTTAGCAATGGCAAGAGTCTAGTGACTTACAAGAGGACATTTTAAAGGAGAATAAGCTTCCTGAGTTTTCAGAAATACTAACAAGAACATTCTTCCAGGCTTGCAGGGCAGGGAAAAGTTAGAATGAAGAAATTTGTTTAAAAACAAGTATGTATAGGAACCTAAAGTAGCCTGCCACTTGAGAGGAGAAATGATCGACTATAAGGGGAACCACCTTTTTTTTCTTCTTTCTTTTGCATAATCATTGAACACAAATGCACCTTTCTTGTAGCATACAGATTTTATATATGTGGCATACCTCAGCAATATTTATCCACTATCATTATGAAAAAAAAGAGGGTAGTTAGTAACCAGGGACTGGTATGAAGCAGTAAGTTAATGCTGATGCAGTGAGTGAATACTAGTGTGCATGTGTACACAGAAGGGTGGGAAGATGATTGTGAAGTGACAGAGGTAAGTCACAGCAGACATATTAAAACCTACTACCTAAAGCAGATCATGTCACACACACAAAAAAAGAGCTACCAGATAGCAGCAGACATTTGCTTGTGCACTCCTCAACTTTAGGAACTTCATGCATGTTTATGTTTGCATTTGTGATCTTTAGAAATCCAGTTGCTTCAGAAGGTACATAATTTTTTACTTACAAACTGATTCAGCACCGTTTGTATGGTCCATGTGTTCTGCCTGTGGAACACAGGGCATCTTCTCTGAGTCCTGCAGCAGCTTCAGAAACACCTTTCATGAAATAAGGAAAAAGTAATTTAGAATTCATTTTTTAAAAACTATTATATATATATATTCCAAACCATTCAGACTGTCAGAAGTTATTAGTGACTGCTGTAGCCACCCTGATGAAATATGACTATAAAATTAGTCAAGCTGGAGATCCCGGGGATAAGGGGAATGAAATAAATGCCAATAGATATAAAAGAACAGATGCAAAGAATTGCTGACCCATATATACTATTATCTTTCAATAGACTGTCTGCCCTTGATCAACTTTTCATGCTCCTAAGGTGTGGTATGTGTTGGAACTCAGTCACTGCAGTTTTTACCAAGGGCAGGTTGACAGCTCTCTTCTGATGCTCCAGATAGAAATCTGTGGGCACAACCAGAACTCCTACCAAAGACTTCTAGCACAACTAAATCTAGTGAACAAAATCCTAGAGAACTGAGAATCTACAGAATTCACAGTATCTAGGGATACTCAGGAAGTGTCTCTAGATTTGGGCAAACATGTGGGCAATAATGTTATTAAAAAAAAAATTAAAGGACAATACAATCATCAGGCACAGCCAACATGAACAAAATCCTATAAAACTAATACTGCAGAGAGGATCAGGCAACAATCTGTGTTTCGTAGCAAAACAGTAAGCATGCATACCCCAAACTGGAAGAAGATGATAAGATCCTGTTATCTAAACTCACCATGGGAAAAATTGATATATTTTTTTTAATAATAGCAACAATCTAAAAATCTGCACTAGATTAAAATTAAATTGATTAATCCTAAGCAGGAGAACACACATCAGAAGAGAGTCATAGCTGATATTATAAAAACCCAGCAGAATTCACCAATTTCATACTCATGAGATCTATTTAAGTGGTATATACACTTTGCCAAACAGATTTATGTTCTGGCTACTACTTCTTGCCTAATCCTTTTTCACAGTTCTGTCCACTGAAAGCCCTTTGAATTTATGGACAGATACTTCATTTTTGGTCCCTCAGCCTTGCAGAAGCTTGGAACAGCTTTCATAGTCTTATTCACACATACACCACTTCTCACAAGCTCAAATGAAAAACAAAATTAAATTTTTCTCATCTTAACCTGAACTGCAATCAAAACAGTGATCTAAAAACTTCAGATACAAAGAAAGAAAAGAAAAATTAACAGAAAGTACAAGTACTGCAAGCATCTCTAACTGAACAGCAAAAGTAAAACCAAGTTCCACTTTGTCTTGATGAAAGTCTTGCTTTTTCTCTCTGTTTGGTTTGAGTTGCAAGACTTAAATTATACCCACAGTGCAACTTTCAGAAATCATTAATAAACCATTTATTTCTTCCCACAAAAGAACCTGGTACCAGCTATCACAAAATATTCCTTGTTTCCAAGGAGCTCATACAATAGACAATAAAAACCAGTCAATGTGAAGTACTTTATAGCTGTTGAAAGACATTTCTTGACTCGTTAAGGTCTGATGGTTACATAAACCATATTTTGCTTAGTCAATATAATTGTCATTTAACAGTGGTTATTGATTGCGTTTGTTACCTGCCAACTTTCAGGGAACAATTTTGGCCATTAAAAACTGCAAGGCCAGAAATATCTGACCTGACATTTCTGTATTAGACCCTGGAGGCAGATCCTGACAGCCTAAAGCCACGTTCTAATTTGTTGCCCTGGAGCTGCTTGCTGATAGCTCTGCACACCAATTCTGTCAAGCAAACCAAACTAAACTGAACGTGAATCACTGAATAGCCTGGGTTAGAAGGGACCTTAAAGACCATCTAGTTTGAACCCCACTGCCATGGACAAGGACACCTTCCACTAGACCACATTTCTCAGAGCTCCATCCAGCCTAATCTTGGATGTTTCCAAGGATAGGGCATTCACAATTTCTCTAGGCAACGCATTTCAGTGCCTTACCACCCTCACAGAATAGAATTTCTTCCTAATATTTAATCTAAACCTACACTCTTTAGCTTGAAGCCATTCCCTCTTATCCTGTCACTGCAGTCTCTTTCGATCTTTTGGAAAGACTCCCTCTTTCAAGTATTTCCTTTCAGACACTGTAAGGCTGCAATTAGGTTACCCTGAAGCCTTCTTCTCTGCAGGCTGAAAAAATCCAACTCTGTCAGCCTTTCCTCACATAAGAGATGCTCCTGCCCTCTGATCATCTTGATCACCCTCCTCTGGAGTCACTCCAACAGGCTGATGTCCTAACTGTGCTGAGGACCCCAGAGCTGGATGCAGCACTCCAGCTGGGGTCTGACCAGAGCAGAGTAGAGGGGCAGAATCCCTTCCTTTGCCCTGCTGGCCACTCTGCTTTTGATGCAGCCCAGGACACAATTGGCTTTCTGAGCTGTGAGTGCACATTGCTGGGTCATGTCCAGCCTCTCACACACCTGCACCCCCAAGTCCTTCTTGGCAGGGCAGAAATATTTCAAGGAGGTATATGGCTTTACCTGGAAAGTTTTGAGGCAAATTCTCAGGTCATTTGAAGGAAGAGAATTTAAAGTAATACTCAATTAACAAATTTCAACACATCTTATTTTGCAAAGATATTCAATCATTTTATTCTCTCCTCAAAGCAAAGCAAGAAAGCAACAACCTTCAAAATCTCCAGAGCTGACAGAAAGTGAAACACCATTCTCCAAAGGGCATTTAGTATATGCTTAATTTAATTAACCACCCTACTATCCTCCTTTTGGTTCTGTTAACATTTTGGATTACAAGCATTGTGAAATTCACAGATACAAATGGTTGGAAAAGATCTAATGCCTAAAATGAAGAAAGTGTAATATTAGTGAGATTTGAAAGTGTCAGAAACTGATTTGTTAGAACTTCAAGATTCCTTTGAAATATGAATGGAAATCCAGCTTCCCTTGAAGAATATGATTTTTAGTGAGTGCGAGTGTCCTGATGGTACATGCATAAGAGAACAAAAAGAAAGGTTAAAATAAAATTTATAACAAGTTTCTTCCTTTAAAGTAAAAGTTCTTTGTTTCCAGACTGAATTGCTTGAATAGATTAAATAGCGTTATTATGTGCCATCCATTTAGTTCCCATTGCAAAGAGGCTTTTGATAAGAGAATGAACAATTGAGATTGTAACAACAACTAATGATGAGATGAAGAGATGACAGAAATCAACCCAAATTCATATATTAAATCTTCAAGCTGAAGAATGACACATTAATATCTAAAAACACATTTAAAGCTATTTTTAAACTTCCCCTTCACAAAACAGCTAAAAGCAAGCTTTCAACTGAGCAATAGATTGAGCACACTCTGGAAACTTCCTCATACCAATGACAACTTCACATTTACTTTGTACTTGCCATTTCTGGAAAGTCCTATGTTATCCCATGAGGATGTAATCCAAAATTATTCTCAATATCTACCTTGTCTTAAAATCTATAAAGTTTGGGGGTGAACAGTATTCTTTCTTACCACATGTTAATCACCCTATATATGAAAATAGCTTCTCAATAAACTTTTGGCTTTCCTCATAGAATTGTATAACAGGAATGTATTTTACTCCATAGCATTGTGTAAAATGCTTATTACATTTGTAAACTTTGAAAGCTGGCATTAGTCTCCTACCATCACTCAAAGAAATTATCTTTTTTTTTCAAAAGGATCTATAATGCAGTAATTGGACAGTGATGGTTTGGGGAATATTGATATTTAAAAGTGATAGATGGGGTAAATACAGTCCAAGGGAAACAACGTCTCACTGATGTGGCAATTTACACGGGGTAAATTCAGAAGGGATGAAGATGCATAACAGCTTCTTCCTCTGTCTGTTTGATACATCAACATGCATACTTACACATAAGTGTGTATACATGTTCCTGTATACATATATGAAAGTCTCTGTCTCTCAGTATACACAGAAAATATTCTTTAGATATTTCACCACAGAGTTTGACCAAGTTCTAAGCTTTACAACTTTTAAATCAGAAAGTATTCTAAGCAACTTTGTTTCCATGCAAAGAGCCACCTGAACTGAAGCTCCAGCCTTGCAAGTTCAAGCTTGTTCCAATATTATAGGCTTAAGACAAGAGTTTTTCTCATTAAATCAATGACACATTAAATTTTCCTTTAGTTATTGCAGAAACAAACATTTAAAAGTTACACAGTCATCAGTCTTCACATCAGATTCTCAAAATAAAAGTCATAGTAGAGTGGGTGCTGAAATTAACAGCAATAATTTTGCCTGATTTGGGTTTTTTTTTGTTGTTTGCTTGCTTGCCTGTTTTTTTCAGAAAACATACTTCTCACAAGAAATTGTTGTGGAATATGAAAAATGCAATCAAGAGTAGCTGGAAGCTATTACAGTATGCTCTAACCAAGAAAATGCCATTACACAGAAAAACTAC
Source organism: Campylorhamphus procurvoides (assembly GCA_013396655.1). NCBI lineage: Eukaryota > Metazoa > Chordata > Aves > Passeriformes > Dendrocolaptidae > Campylorhamphus > Campylorhamphus procurvoides. Next base: position 112,860 of record WBMV01000272.1, on the reverse strand, counting down.
AAGTACCTCTTCCAAAGTTGTGTCAGAAATGCCGTAGCCAGTCACATGTAGATGTTGAAGACTTTGATCTAAAGCTTGAAAAAGACTTTTAAAAGAGGTCTTATCTGCCCTTTCTGGAATCACATAGGTCAGCTCAGTCCCACTGTTCTCTTTCAAGAAGGCTTCTGGAATGTGGGTCTGTACCAGAGATGTGACACGAACAATATGCTTAGGATCCTGGATGTCAAACATAGAGGGCTATGAGGAAAGAAAGATAGTCATGCACAAAAATTAAATATTACTAGAAATACTATACTTGATAGCAGAAGTCATGCAGGAAAATATCCACTGATGAAACTGCATCACATGTGGGATGCGGAGGCTACTTCCCAGAAATGAAGAACAGTGAGACAAAGTCTTTTTCAGCAAAATAATGACATTCATCATTTTCAAAGATGTCATTATATTAATCAAAATAACAATAATAATAACACCTACCCAAAACAACCAAGAAAGCAAATAAAAACATGCTTTGCTGGTTCTCTAGTAATCTATATTACTCCTGGCAGGAACACACAGCTCCTTTAGAATACACACAGCAATAACTTGGCAGGCACGGTTAAGTTCTACACAGAACATTTTCAATATACCTTTTTTATGAGCGTTAGACTGTGTCCCTGGCCATATGTTTCTCTCAGATAAGAGGGAGAACCACAGCACCTCAGCTGGCCATGCTGCAGGATGGCAATGCGGTCACTGAGCACCTCTGCCTCATCAAGATGGTGAGTGGTAAAGATCAGTGTGCAACCTGCATCAGAAAGGTTGGTACATGTCTACAAAACCTGGATTCTAGGCAAACACTTCTTGGTCTCATGAGAGTCCTTTAACCTTAAAAGAACATGTTTCAGAACTCTTCAAAACATAACTACAGGACACAAACAAATTCTGCAGTTAGATTTACAGGTTGAGTTAAATTCAGATCTAAACTTGCTTTGCCCTGTATGGCACATGGCAAGCAGTATTAAGCCATTAAGAGCTCCAGCTGTTTTAAGAAATTCCTTAAAATGACATTACAGCAGGGTCTGTCTCAATGGATCATTCACTGTGAATTATTACATCTAATTGAGTGCTCACTAGCTGAAGAGTTTGCTTCCCACAATCAATTTTTTGACCTTATGGCAGTTAAAAAATTAATGTGCAAGGTTGATTGATGAGGCTATTTTCATTAGAAGTATATATGTGTCTATATAGAGATATATGCAAAATGGGAAATGGAAACCAGAAAGTAATTTTGAGAAGCTGGAGAGCGGCAAGAAACTTCAGAACAGGTCTCAGAAATAAGCTCAATCTTCTTTTAGATTGTGGAACTTATCTGATAACAGATAATGCTTGTAATCTCATTTGGCTGCCTTAAATTTTCCAAGTTTAATTAAATGTTTCCTCGATATTTAATGTCTTTAATTTCTGATAATATTTTGGCTATATTTTGACTACCCAGTTTAAATTGATTGAAACAAACTTCCAGAAAGGAAAATAAGCAAATTATGTGCATAAACTTTATACCAGCTTTGTACTTCAGAAGAACATCCCAGATCCCGCGGCGAGAACATGGATCTACTCCACTGGTGGGCTCATCTAGAACAACTGTCTTTGAGTTTCCAATAAAGGAGATGGCAATTGACAGCCTCCTTTTCATTCCCCCAGAAAGAGCTCCAACAGGTTTGTACTGATGTTGGGATAAATCTACATCTTCCAAAGCTCTGAAACAGGGGTACAAAAATGGGACCAATTTTAAAAAAGGTTTTCTGGTCACATCATGTCCACTCAGAAAGAATTACTGAAAAGTCACTGTAAATGGAAAGGGATAAAATCACTATGTCTGATTGATTATACAGTTTAGTGTCAAAATCAAATAGTAAAACAACTATCCTTTTACCTACAAAGCATAAATGTTCATCATCATCTGATGCCAAAAATCTCGGTAAACATTGTGCAGGATAAGTAAAGAAAATTTTTACATTAACACAAAAAACTCCATTTTTTTTTCAACAGCTTTAGCAAACTCCAGATTACAGCCCCTTCAAACAGTAAAGACTTATAGTTTCATAACTCAAGCAGTGCTTCAGGCTTTGCAACTACTTAAAGAACCTTAGAGAACGCCGCAGGTTTTAGGAAATGGGTAGTCATTTAAAGTAAAAAAGGTAATGCTGCTGCTTTTTTTTCTTCTTCTTTCTGAAGATATGTTTTTGTGAAATAAATAGATTAGTGATTCCTGGGTAGATTAATACTACCTAATTTAACGTAATCTAATTCTTGTGTTAAGGACTGGGAGATACCTTACAGATGTTACCAGTTCAGCCCTTGCCCTCTGATGATGATCTTGCATCTGAGCAGTGTGTGGAAATAATCTCAATAAAGGCAACACTATAAGACCATAAATTTATTGTTCATTACTCTGCATATCCAGTCATTGACCTAAGAGCTTTCAACTGCTATCAGCCTGGCAAGGAAGACATGAAAACTCAAGATTCCTAAGCTAAGCTCCTGAGTCATTCGAGTGAACATGCAGTCTGTAAGCCATGCCATTTACCCTGAGAGAATTTCTTATTTTTAAGACAACAGGTTTCTATAATTGTTCTACAGATATATATTGAAAATAATTCATAATATCTTTAGAAGCCTGCTTCTTTTGATAAAAGGACAATTTTTCTTCATTCTTTTGTTGATTTTCCTAATTTCTCTGAAGTCTTAAAGCATTTGTTGCCTTTAAAAATACTTTATTTTTTCTTAGTAGCAAGGCCTGTAGAGTCCTGAGTGTTCTCATGTGCCATTAGTATGACAGACTACTGTTGAAATTACAATTCAGCTGTCTAAGTACCATAAAATACAGAATATTATTCTGCATAAATTTTAAACCAAATACTAGGTTTGGTTTGTCTCTGTTATTCTAGAGAAATGTTTCTAGAGAGAATGTAGCATCCTACACCAGAGTTTGTCCTGATCAAAAACTTAAAGTAACAGGTTTTTATGATAGCTAACAAAAAGGAAGAAATTATCGCCACAAATGCCTCTGCATCTGCCTAATTGCATACTTAAGAAGTCCCACCATTATTTCCATTGAAGCATGGAAATACCAAGCTCTACATAGAGTCTAGTGTGAATCAGAAGGTAAGCAGAAAGTATTTACACTGCCACACTGTTAGAAAAGCCACATTTTATTCCTGAAGTAGAGAAAATGCAGTTTGCTATTAGTGAACAAGATTTCAGCTTGTACAGTTTACTAGTAAAATACAAAAAAAAAAAATCTAGTCCTTTATCAAAGGAGTATCAGCACAAAAACACCAGCAAACATTTTCAATCTCACAAGTGACAAATCCTCTGAGGTAACGTCAGAGCTTTCATTTGTTTTTCCTATTGGACTGTTTGGTTTTAACAAACAATCTTTATTTATTAAAAATATTTCAAGGCTGGATTTGGCAAAGGAAAACATGATGGCCTATTTAAAAAGATTGTAACAAATACTGTCTTTACCTGCCTTTTCTTGTTTTCTAACCTTCCTTCTACAGCAGGTGAGGGAATACAGGATAATAAATGCATCAATTCAGTGTTGTTTTATCTCAAAACTGAGAGCAAGCACAGCAGTTTACTTTCTATCTTCCTCTCCAGCAAGGAGGGAGGTAAGTCAGACAGTATGAGGCAGGAAACCCTGCAGCTGCTACAGTGCAAACCATCTCCACTACAGTCAAAACATTGTTATTTGATGGTCCTGCATACCAGGTTTTTAAACATTGACAGTTCTATGACAAGTATATTCAAGTGAGGGTTAGAAACTAGGAAATCTATTTCCAAGGTGTGATTTCAGAACATGAAATATAATAAAAACCCACAAAACTCTGCAGTTTCCACTGGCTTTTGCTAGCAATTTTTGCACTTCCACTTTCTTATTTGAGTGGTTTGCAATAGTCATTACCAATTTACTTGACAGATTTCAACAAACGAAAGGAAAACTTACCCTGTGACTTTCTCATTCAACTGTTCTTTTGTCCATTCGGGTGCCTTCACTGATCCGTAAAGCAACAGATGTTCTCGCACCGTAAGGATGTTGAACAGGACATCATACTGGGGGCAAACACCGAGCTCTGTCCTGATGGCAGCCAGATCAGTACGAATGTCCTTTCCATCAATAATAATGGTACCAGAACTCGGTGGATACAGACCAGTCAACAGTGATCTAAGGAAAAAAATTATTCGGCAAGGTGATGTGCAATGACTGCATTACATAGCTCCTTACTTGGATTTCCAGAGGCATGTCCTAGCATCCTTAGAGCAACACCAATTCGGTTGAGTATAGTTATAGACACATCACTAATGGTTTGGGTTTGGGTTTTGTTGGTTTGGGTTTGGGAAGTTTGGGGGGAGGGAGGTTTGGGGTTTTTTGTTTGTTTGTTTTGTTTGTTGCTTGTTTGTTTTTTATTTTGTTTTTTAAATATCATATCAACAGTCCTTCATTTCCCTTCTTCCGCAATATTTTTTTTTTCCCCAAACAGCAATAACAGGTGATTGTCTCTTTTTTCACATGGGTATTCTGTGAGGAGTATTTTCCAGCCAGGTCTCACCCTGCATCACTGGTTTGATGAAAGCTGATCATAGCTAACATAAAGGTAGAAACATAGATTTCTTGCTTGAGACATTTTTAAAGATTATTCTCATTTTGTTATTTTCATTTCTGGTCAACAGCCAAGAAGGAAGTCCCTTGCAATCTCTAGGGACAAAGCACAAAACCCTACAGAACTCTCCATGTGATGGGTACATATAGGATGCCAGTAAAGAATACTCCTCCTAAATGTGTTCAACTCCATAACTAGACATTCCCAGCTCCTACTTACACTGCTCCTGAACTACTAAATCATGGTTTAAGAAGAGCCAGTTCTCTATTCATTACATTGCTTGTGTCATGGATATACAGCCTTCTCTTTCCATGTGCCCTGGGGAGTTTGTCAAATATTTATTTGTGGGAAAAAAAAAAAAGAGGGGTATAGCAAAGAGTTCACAAAATTTTGAAGTGGAAAAACATAGCAGAGATCAGAGGGGAGAGTAATAATACCACTAAACGTGACACTTACATAACTGTTGTCTTGCCAGCTCCATTAGGTCCCAGGAGCGCTGTTATCTGCCCTCTGTGGAAAGTGAGGCTGAGATCTTTAACAGCAGCCTTCTGGCCATCCACATGCTCTTTGGTGAGAGACAGCAGCACGACACCAATGGAGGCTCCTTCAGTGCAAGGGCCTTTCCAGCTTCGAGGTTCTGGATCTGTGTGGGGAAGAGCAGCAAAACAAGCAGGTTGCTGAATCTCATGTATGTGTGTGTGTACAAAGGGAGTAACAAATTAATTTAATCCCTGTTGCCATTTACCAAAGCCTGGAACAGATGTTCACATGGCCTGAACTGACACAAGCTCCACTGAAATCAAAGATTCCATGCCAGTCAATATTTCCTAAGAATTTGGCCTATTTGTTGCTATAGAAAACAACCTAAAAGAGTTACTCCAAGTTGTGGGCTGATCCTCATATGTCTCCATAAGGCCATAATATAGTTGCTATATTTTATTTCTATTGACCAAAACACTTATAATAACATTATCTGAATCACTGTTTTGTGCCCATAAGTATGAGAAAATTCTAACTGTGTGAGCTACTTCATATATGCCATCCAGTTTCAGGCAAGCAACACTGACATAACATTCAGAGGCATAACCAGTTAATCTTCTCCATTCCCCTCAGTCAACAAAGCAAAGCAGATCTCTGTGAAACAACTCAGACCAGCAGCCTTGTCTAAACATAATTCAAGGTGCTGAAGGCAGCAGATATCCAGCATTTTTCTAATTGTGATTAATCAGCTCAGGAAGCTTGATGACCATATGACATCAATCAAGTTGCCTTGCATTCTATGTCAGGAGGAAAGATTGGTACTACTTTCCAAACATGGGCACAGTCAATCAGCAGCCCCAGAAATACATTATTAGCATATAATATTTTATTGACTCATTACAACTGAGAAATCTGGCAGTTGGATTTTTTTTTCTTTTTAAAAAAAAGGCAAGCCAAATTGGAATTTCCAAAGAAACAAACTTTTACGAGAATTATGAGAAGAGAGAATTATCCTTCTGAATATATATGAAATATACATTTACATAAAATATTTATTATTTATATTGTATGCAATACTTTTAAATAAATAAAATGTAAACATTATGAGAATAGAGAATTATGCTTTATATAAAATCCAAATTATATAAATGAAATTATAAATTAAAAGTTACATATTTTTTCAAAGATTTATTTGTTTGCACCATGAAAGAAGAAGCTGTCTTGTTCTTTTCACAATTAATTTTAAGCTTCTGGCAAAACTTCTTGCTAGACTTGAGGTCACCTTCTACCAAGACACTGTCAGCAGTTGTTACATTTCTGAGGTCCTCCTACTCATGAACTTCTCTTCCAGTTACCTTCTCTGTCTTTTGGTCTGTGCACTAAAATCACCACTAAGGGTGACTTACTCCTTCATTCCCAAAATCTGAATTAAATGTGAGAAAGTCTTTAAAGGGAATTGGAGCAGGGTGTTGGTTGTAACGAAACTAAGAAACTAAATTAATTAATTTAGTTTAATTAATAAATTGTAAGCAAGTAAACACATAGAAGAGTAGTGAAGGTTAAGAAGCAGAGACAGAAAGAACAGTAATTACGGAAGAGACAAATTAGAAACAGAAGGGAAAGAAATTAACAAATTATTTTTTTCACTGAAATAAGAAGCAGATAAAAAAATAATTTATAAAGCCCAACGCATTTCAGATTCAGTAAGAGGACGACAGGGTTCAGTCACCTCCAAAAGATTCTAAGCAGAAAGGCAATACACTGGGACAGGATGAACCAAAGAGGTACTTATTTTACCTCTTTTGAAGAGCTTTCTTAAATATTTGTGTACAATAGTTTTTACTGAATGAATCAAGCATTACAGTTGACAGCACAATATAAGTTAGTATATAATGTTCATAGTATATGCTACATACAAGATCTAAACACATAATATAGGTCCAAGCAATGATAAAAGCAGATTGATCACAAAGAACATAGTTCAGGAAAAAAAAATCTATTATTACAAACCTTTTTCTTGGAAGTTTTCATTGAAGAAAAACATATTAGAACTCAGATAACGTATCTTTGTCCTCTCTGCACTACACAGGTTCTTCCAGTAGGAAATCGTAAAGGGAAAGTACCATCGGTTCTTTAATCCAAATTTTCCTAGGTTAGAATTATGATATAAACAGTTGAAAAATTCAGTCATTTTGGATCTGTTTGTAGACTGCCAATGTCCTATCACTACTTACAAAGACCTAGTTCAGCCATTTAATTAGCTCAAGTCCTTGGCTGTGCTTAATAAACTTTATAATAAAGCGTAAAAAAGTCATTTGTTCATAACACCAGGTCCTGCCATAAAACAATCAAACCTCAGGGATATTATGCTTATCCTATCTTCAAATCAGCTTCAAAGTGTAACAGAATCACAGACTTAACAGTGTGTAGGCACAGCCTAACATAATCTTGTAACTTACAGGAGAGAAAACGCACCCGATGGTCTGCCAAGGCAAAGAGCCTTATTTTTTTGTTATAAAAATAATTCATTACACCAGGTAATAAATATTATTCTGAAATTACTATCCACACAATATAAATCAGCTGCCATAAGAAACATTTATTGTGGCACACAAACAGAAAGGACAAAAGCCTGTTCCTATCCACAACTTAAACTTTGACATTGTCTGATCTTTTCAGGCACCACTTACCCATCACACAATGCACACCCTGTGTGTTTGCAGTTGCATTTCACTGACACTGAAAGGCAGGCATCAATTTAAGACAGAGTTTTTAAAACTCAGTTGTATATTCCCCTCACCCCTATCTTTCATACCTTTTTTTTTTTTTTTTAACAAATACAAGGTGGCTGGAAGAAAGGGTGACATATGCAAATCAGAGAAAAGGTGAATTTAAACAGCTAGTGAGGCAGGAGGCTATGATTGAAAATACATCAGCCAACCAAATTATACTCATAAAACTTCATTAATTTAAAAAAAAAAAGGCAAAACCAAAACACTACCTTTTGAAAATATACTTGAAAGTTAGTCAGTTTTCTTTATGCATTGGACTGTCAACTGATTGGGAGCACGATACAGTTACCAGGCAGTCTGAAGCCTTTATGATCTGAGATCATGCTGTTGTTCATGGGGTTCAGCCCAAGTACTGACTCAGGAGATTCACCATTTTCATAGGAAGTTTTGCTATTAGACTGAGCTCTGTTACTGTGAAGTTCCAACATGCCTGGCTACAAATTCTAGTCCAAGTGTTAGCACTACTCAATATTATTATGGAGGAATATTTTATTTCCCAGTCCCTAAAGGCAGACAGCTTTGCACATCAAAACCTCAACTCAGAAAAAGACATGTTTTTGTTTTAGTTGCGTGAAATGAAGAAAGCCAATTCTGTCCATTTTATTCAATAACTTCTTCAAAAACATGAAATAAGAACAACTCCAAGATCTTACCAGGAATAATATTACTGAAATACCAGCCACCTATAGAATACAAAATGGAGTCAAAGAACATCATCCAGCACATCCATCCAAAGGTCATGTATCCTCCTTGTGCCGTTGACTGGTGCACATTATTCCACTGAATTCCTGGTAGTAATAATAACAATTTTTTAAAGGTCAAAGCTAAATCAGTACAGCATTAAAGATCACAAACATATCAACACCACACACTTCTGGGTACTTAAGCACTAACACAAAACAAATCATAGTTAATAACAGTAATCCTAATGAATAGAAATGAATTTCTATGCCTCTAAAAGCCTCTGTTTAGAACAGCAGGTGAGAGTCCTACTGGGAAAATGCAGGGAAACTGTTGTAGAAGGGTCTGTTGTGGAAGTTTTAGCTGGCTCTTAATTTTGCAAAAGAAAAAGAACTGCAGCACTGACAAAATGGGGCACTGAGCAATGAATCAGGCCTTAAGCCATTATGCTGATACTATAAAGAAAAGGATTGCACAAAGTCCAATGTCTATAATGTCAAAGTTTAACTTCTATAATGCTAAATCTGAAAATCTAAATCTATGAATTCTAACTCAGAAGCATTTGTGTGCATCGACTGCATTCAGAGGTAAATAGGAACGAACTCACTGAATAATTGTTTCATGAAATTATTACATTGCAGAAGGCATGAGAGGAAGAAAGAAGGTGCAAAACACTGGTACTTCAGAAAGCTACCATATTGCTAAATGGAAAACAGTAGTAACCAAGTTGTAGATTTATTAAAAGCATTGCATTTTTTTACTGAAAATGCTACTTTTTTGCAATACAGTGGGTCATGATATTGCTTCTACAATTCTTTTTCTATGATTGTCAAGAAATGTAGTTTTTCCCAAAGCACAATTTACTGTTCCATCAGTAAAGGTGAGTAATTTTGATTAATTGTCTGATTGGAAGTTTAAGTAATATTTTCCTCAACAGTCTCTTCCATTCTTACAACTTTTGTACCATTATGATACTTTTTCAATACCTAGTAGTTTGAAACGTCCAATGTCATCTTTATTGATCTTGCCACATTAGTAAAAAAAAAAAAAAAAGATTACATCCCTTTACATTCCAGGACTTGATCTCTCCTATTAACTCAGTAGAGATTTTTTTCAGAACAAAGTGAAAAACATTTCCAACTGTAGTTTTTTAAATAATAACGACAAAGCTTCTTCTGGAGAGCTTACCTATTTCTTGGCCCTCAAAGTGTGTAATGAAAAATATTCCTTGCCCAAAGGCAGTTGTAGAAAGAAGACACTACGATAACAGAGGAGAAAGAGGATGTGAATACCAAATAAAAACATTTTAACAGGTTCTATGAAATAAAATAACTTGTGACAATAAAGCAAGCACAAAATAAACACTTAAGCTAATGATTACTATTTCGTTTTATGCTTTAACAATACTCCCCCACAAACTTCAATAGTATTTGCTCCACCTTCAAGAGCTACACTTGCCTAGTGATTAATGTTGGAAAGTGTTATTTAACTTTACAAGACTTATAGACTATCATAAATCTACCATATACTGAAAACATAGCACTATAAAAGTATGCAAAGGAATTTACTTTCTGCAATGACAGCAGTGGTCCTACTCAACTTTGTAAGACCAAAACTCAAGAAAAGACAGAAGCAGCAGGAACATGCACACTGGTTAATATATGCTGAGACAGTGTTTTTGTTCAAGCAATTGAATTCCAAGAAGAAATAGGGCCATGCTGTATCCCAAAGTACTAAGTAGAAAATGAGCAAGTTAGTGATCCAATATAGCAGGAAAGTGTGACTGATGATCAACTTAAAAACACTGGTGAGTTCACAAAGGCTGACAGGGAGATCCAAAACATTACTGAAATTAGTAAACATCACTCAGTGATAAATTTTGTAGTTTAAAAGTGAGCTGAAATTGCAGTTAATTTTGTCCCCTTTTTTAAAATAATGCACTGAAATAAGGTTTTTGCAATATTTGGCACAAATGGAACACATCCTGACAGCTCTCTGAGGAAGGAAGCATGACATAGGCTGCTTCTTAGAAAAAAAATAAAAATCATCACTGGCATGATGTACAGATGACATTTTTTTACAGAGAAGTTCGTGCCCGTTATCATCAGGTGAGTCCCTGCCTCTTACACTGCCAGGGTTTCACCATTTCACCTGATGGGCCTTTCCCTCAGTTCAATATTAATGCCTTTTTCACATGCTGCTGTCTCTGATTCTCAGCAAAGGCAGGATATCTGAAACATCATTTTGAAATAACTGATTTTAAGGTGTGTAAGTTCTCTGATACATACTTTTCCCTCTCTGTAACCCAAAAGAAGGGGAAAAAAAACAACAGAAAAAAATCCACTTTGCCTATTTATGCCTGAATTCTGTAGTCTTACATCCATATTTATGGGTATGCAAAGAACCCATATATTTTGTTGGACTGATTGACACTGGAAAAGTGAGGGGGTTTTAATAGTGTATGAACTGTTCCACCAGCTTAATTTGGTACATGAGTTATTTTGAAAAATGAAGTCATAATGTGTGAAATATGGTTTGCATTGTATGATGGTGATATTTGATGCCGCATTCAGGGATATAGTACGTTAAGACAGTACAAAGACATAAAACAGCCTATGGCATACACAAAACAGTAAAGAACCTGAAGAACCTACCCCAAAGAAATATATACCTCAGACTATGGAACTAGACAAATTTCTGATCTAAGCTCCAATTATACTTAATAGAGAATCATTTAATAGAGTATGTCATTTAATATACTTAATAGAGAATCATTTGTTTCCCTCCAAACAAATAATGACTTTCAAAAGTGGCATGGCATCAGCTGATCCTGAAAATACCCTACATTACAAATATTTTGAGGCCAAAACATTGAGAGAATTCATGAGCATGAGGACTCCAACTTCCTGATATTTTCTGTAGGTTTACAAAATTTTTCTAAAAATTTATTTTTTGTTCCTTCTGCACTCTAAATATTTTCTCAACTGAATATTTATTAATATGATTTATTTCCAGTGAACAGACAAGCAAATAGAAACATGCGAAAAAATAAGTGAATTATAGTCTAAAGTTTCTAAACTGTGGAAATCTAGAGTAGGGTTGGAGAAGAAAAATCAGAAAATGAAAACAAATATTTACCATTATAATCTTGCTGGTGAAACTCAGCTGGTTCTGCAAGACCAACAAAACTATGTAGGGTAAAAAACTGATCATATAGACAAGGCTGGCACACAGAGCTGCTCTATTGGCACTGTTAAAAAACACTCCCAGAAAATAGCTTAACATAATAACCGTGACTCCAAATTCCAGGAGAAAAAGGAAGATAAGGAAGCCATTGCTATAAGCAAATATACCGCTTGCTTTTAAAATTATGGCCAGGGCACAGCTGCTTATTGTGAGTACAATGACATTCTCCAGAAACCAAGCAAAGAAATGAATGGCTGGATGTACACCCATTGTCTTCATATACTGCAAGACAACACAGCAAAGAGGGTTAAAGTCAGGAAACAAATTTTCTTTTTTTTCTCTCTCTCTTTTTTGTGACCAAGACACTCCCAGCTCCCCAAAGGATGTCATCTTCTCCTTAAATTACTTTTCCCTTTTCCTCTGCTCTCTCCTGGATCAGCCACAGTATTGAGCAGGGCAGTTTCTGAGATTATCACATACAAACACAAAGAGTCACATTGCTCAGCACAACTCTCTTTTGCAGGACCAGATGTTGGATTACTGGCTCCTCCAGGGAGGAGTTTGCCTTTTTATACTCTAACAATTCAGAGGATATCCACAGCACTGTTTAAAAAACTGGATTTTTTTCCAGCCTCTTGCTTTACTAAAAGCAACATAAGGATATATTCATAAACTTTTACCGTGCAAATCATAATTTAGTCAGGTATGAAGTATCACTCTTCTTTTTTAATTTTTTTTAAAGGGTTTGGATACAATATAATAAAATCTCTGCAGCATTTTTCATAAGATGATAAAAATCAACTTTGTGAAGTTGATTTCATATTTTGAAGCATTAAAAAGTCTATCTTACAATACAAAGATTGGAGAAATTAGATAATTCCCCAATAATTTCCCAAATTAAAAAGCTTACTCAAGTAGTAATTCTGCTGATGCACTGAAACCAGTGTAATTCTTAAATTCTATGTAAAAGTATACTTTACATAGCAAATGTGCCACAAAACCCCCTGTCCATCTGTATGCTTAGTGCCTGTGAAGACAAGCTGTTGATATAAGCAAATAATTGTCTCATGTTTTAATGTTGTCTTTCCTTATAGTTCTGCTAATTGCACAGTAACTGACAAATTCTTAATTCAGTTTTGTTAGTTTTATCATTACAGACCACATAGAGGAAACATGAAAAAGAATCCAAAATAAAAAACTTTCTAATCACAAGGACCTTTTCCAAACAAGTTTCCACCTTCAACTTTTATGGTTCATTTGCTTGTTGTTTTTTGTCTCAGGGGCAATATTTGCATACTGATGCTCAAACAATGTTGTGAGACTGAGTTGGAAGCTAGAACTAGAACCTACTGCCCAGAGGAAACAAGTGAAAATAAACCATCTGGATTATGGGTACATAAAAGTGCCTCACAAGTTTTGCATTTGAGTGCACCATAATGAATGCATTTTCTTTTCAGAGGTTAATCTGCCTCTTACCTCTTCAAGATGAATTTCTCTCTCATAAACCAGCTTGCGAACCATACCAGCAACTGAAACCATCCATGTTAACATCATCATAAGTGGAAAAAAAAACCCTATATTGTTCAAGAATCTATGAAAGGACATAAATGCAGAGTTGTCAGCCTCCAAAGGTAAAATATTTTCTAGCAGAATGTTAATAAGTTAATATTGGTACTATTCTCAACATATGCACAGAATAAGATCTGACGTGAACAATAAGACTTACTCCTGTTCTGGTTAGAATTACTTTATTTTTATGTAACAAGCTAAACATATGTATTGGTACTATATTATTATATCAGTATTTTCAAGAATACAGCTGATATAATTACTCTTCAGGCCTCCATTCAAAGTCAAACAGAGTTCAGATAATATCTTTAGACAGTAAGGAATAACATGACCCAGTCAACTTTTACTTCACTTTGATTTCTTAGCACTGACTAATTTTAAAATCTAATACTCATGATGTTTTGATGGTTTTCCCTCATCAACTTCACACTGTATTCCAACACATGCCAGGGACCAATTTACAGTTTGTGCACAGGACAGCTAAGGATGGAAAAGGGGTCTCTTAGAATAATCTGTTAGTTGCACTGTATATTGACAGCCTCTGTCCAGCAGACTGCTCCTCAGTATAGCTGCAAACAGCTAGTAAAGGGTCATTTGCCAGAAAGAAGTTATATAACATGTTATGTTAAACACGGCTGTTAGACAATATTTGCTATGGTGTAAAATTCTGGTATTGGACAGACTGATTCAATCCTGTGCCAAGATATACATTCACCCACTAAAGAGTAGGAACCTAGGAGGTTCCCAAGTTCTCTACCATTAATCTAATATAGATAATACACTGAATTAAAAAGCTGAAAGTTTACTTACAGGTCACTCGTATGACATGGGTAAGGCATGGCTTGCACCTGAATGGCTGCCTCTGAGATGTCTGTCCCAGTCTGTGCTGAAATAATTGCCCTTTCAATCATGTCTTGAAGAGGAATAAAGACGTGGTTGTATTTAAACCCATCAGCTGGCAACTTCTGGGGATGGGATTTCCATGTTGGGTTTTTAATCAAATCTGTTCTCATGCTATAGAGGACACTGGTTCTAATTGTATATGAAATGTGCCTTGGAAGGACTTTGCTAGAATCTTCCCTCTTGTTCTTTGGTGTATCAAAGATGATACCTGGCACAAGAAGAAAGGAAACTTTGTAGCTAGACTTATATGATTTATGCTATTTCCGTAGCTAACTCATGGCTAATTACCATATGATATAGGATGCAATCACCTGTCAGGGCAGGCCTCTAAACTTTCTTGACACTCAACACAAGAATGGTAGGTTTCAGAGACATTTTTTGTATTCATAAATATGAAATGCAAAAAATTATTCATGATACATGGGTTTGAAACAATCATTTTTATCTGAGAAAATTTATTCTGTGATTCATTCTTTTTGAACTACAGTTTCTCTTCACACCCAGATTTAACCCTTTTTTGGGGACTGATCTCAATTCCACAGTAGTGACAGTAGCAGCTATAAAATTTTTCCATCAAAGGATAGCAACATCTGGAAGTGGGTGACAAAGTACCAACCCATTAAAATTTAGTCCAGTATTAATTTTCAACTCAATTACAAAACTTCTGGTTTATTGCAGAAGAATTTTCATGTGTATTTTCTCTGGCTTTGTATAAAGAAAATGAAATGTAAAGACAAAGCCAAATACATGAAACTGGTTAACTGGTTGTATTTTCTTTTTGAATGATCCAGACTCTTCAGGATTTCCTGATGAATGCAAAATGTTGTCCTTTTTATCCTTAGGAAAGGGGAGAGGTGTCTTACCTACCATCTGATTCTCTGAAAGATACTAAGATAAAGAAAAGTCTGCTGCAAAGCTTTTTCTTTCAACTGGTCAATCTCATTTTCCCAGTTATACAAACAGTTGATTTCCTAAAACATTTCATGAGGCTATGAAGGCTCTGAAGGCTCTGAAGACTACAAACAAAGCAAGGAAAATCCCACTCTAGTTTAACGTCTTACTATGGAATGGAATGTATGCCTGCTTCAAGCACATAGCATTGACACATTGGACACTTTAGGTCCCTTAAATCGTCATCTTCTCTCCCAATAATTTGAAGAGATTATAAAACCAGCATACCAAAAACAAACCTCACAAGAAATGTCTTGGCTTACGTTAGCATATGGCCTTTCCCCAGGTAAGCGGAAGCAAAATGGATCTAGAATCTTGACAATTCAGTTTTCTGAGGGCCAAGATTTATCTGTCCATTTTTTCCCTTGAAGGGACAAACAATTTCCTCCTACAAGGTACTGCTGAGCAATTTTCCCTATCTCTTGGTATGGCCTGTGGTTTTTATATTGATGGAGGGGGGCCACTACAACATTCTGTGAATGGGGTTACTGTGCAGATTACAGAGCAAGCAGAGGACTCCAGACTGAGTAGTTTCATTCCCTACATCTTCTTTCTCATGTCTTCTGTTGTATGTTTACAGGAGTCCAGGGAGATAATAAAATCCAAAACNGGGGGGGGAGGGGGGAAGACGATGCTTTGTATAGACATAAATGGGCCTCCTTTTTAGAAAGGCTACATGCAACTTGCACTATTTTCTGCGAGATGAGAAATTGTGTGTCTTAAGAGAAGCATTCCTGCCTTTTAAAGTCTTTTGTACAATTAGTTGAGTCTCAGCAATAAGCATATAATGCAGGAAAAGGATAGAGAGTGTAATTCCAGAGGGGAAAAAGGAATATATCAATTTCTTGAGAATTTTTTTACTCTGAATAAAGAACCTAATTTCTCTGAGGTGTTGGTTTAAGAATAAACCTTACCAAACCCCCTTTCTTTCCTCCTTTTTGCAAAGTAAAGAATATAGAAATTAAATTTTGAAAAGATGGAAACTAGATTAACTAGATGATATTGTCATAAGTAGTCAAATTTCCTCAGTATTCTACATATTTTTAACTTTTTCAGCTTTAAACATTTATGACCATTCTTTCAAATATTTTGTTAGAAATAACAAGCTCCAAGGATTCATTTGGCCATTCCACAGTTAAAACAATATAATTTGTATTTACAGCAGGCATTACAGCATTCAAATGTGCTTTATTTGGCCTGTATCATATGTGTTTTAGTACACACTCATCAATAAACACAGACAACTACAAACTCTGAAATATTCTGTCAATATACATTTTACAAAAGGTACTTACTAGCTAAAAGATTATTTTGCTGCATGAGTTCATGAGCCTTCTCCTCCAGTTTCACAACAGAGTCAAAAGGCTGGAAACGGTCCAGTAACACACAGGAAGAGATATTTACTACAAGCCGTGACAACAGGTCAACCTGTTTACTTGCTGAACTGTTAAGCATCTTGTTCATCATAGTTTCTAAAATGAGAAAACAAATTGGACTTCCTTAGTTTTAATGACTGGAACAGAAAGGTGTGTTGTCACTTACACATCCTATGAGAGTAAATACCCTTTTGTATGTAAAAAAGGAAGATGTTTTAAAAACATAGGAATTGTACTGTGAGTTTGTGGAAGTGTAGTTCATGTTCCAGTGGCTTTTACAAGCCTCAGCTACATTTTTCTTCAGTTTCAGAACAAAAATGTAACAAATTGGAGCAAAGCTTTAGAAAGAGACCATGTCCTTGAAGCTGTAGGACTTCTAACATTTCCTTGTTTCCATAGCTACTCCCACAAATACAAGGGAATCACTCTACTTCAAACATCACAGCGGAGATTAATCTCTCATTTAATGACCTGTTGGCCAGTTCTTTTTCTCCTTGACACTGTGAATATTTCAAGAACCTTGTTATATAGAGCATAAGCATTTTGACCGGAGTCCCACATTTAAAAACATCTGGAAAAAAATCTACAACCTCTACATTTTTACTTTGATTTTATCTATGGATCCAGGATGAATGTATATCTCAACCAAAGCCTGGTTTCCAAAAAACCTGAACCTTTGGAGGAATTCAGATCTTCTTCCATTGGTAGACAACATAGGGATAGTGCTATATCCTTATGTTTGAAAAAATAACTAAAAGGATGGCATGATCTAGAAACAACCTCAACTCATCTGGATTTAATGAAAACATCTGAATTTCTCAGGTAATAAACAATGTTATAAAATATCCAACACAATTTTCCATTTTAAATTTTTCAAGACTCACTTGAAGATTCGTTAAAAAGGATAGGTGATGACCTCATTTGATAACAGTGGTGAGAGACAAATTCTGGATTATAAATATTATTTAGTGGCAGCATAGGAAATATTGCAATTAGAAGGCAGATAAGTGGCAAAATTTATGAAGTAGTTTGAAGAAGCGACCTGATTAACAGTGAGAAAGCATAAGCAGCACAAGGAGAAAAATAGAGGAACTGACAGTCTAGAATTCAAAAGATAGGCAAACAATGGCAGGGTGAATTCATGGGTTGACAGAAATCAACATCAAATAAAGATACTATATATCTTATTTATGACTATCCTTGAGGAGGACAATAAAGGAAACACCTAGGCTGCTACTTTTTTATGGCATTAGAAAGAACAGAATATGCTTAACATCAAGTCCAGGTGGTAGGGTTAAGCTTTCATATATATTTTTATATATGTGTATGCAATTATATATAGACCAATGTATATTCTACCCAATAAAGACAGGCTGGATTACTCAGCCTGGAGAAAAGAACATGGGAGAACTTATAGAAGCCTTCCAGAAGGCCTTATTGTGGCCTTCCAGTACCTGAAGGGGAACTACAGAAAGACTGGAGAGAGACTTTATAAAGGAATATGACAAGAAGGAATGGTTTTAAAATGAAAGGTAATACGTTTAGATTGGATATTAGAAGGAAATTCTTTACTGTGGTAAGACACTGGAAGAGGTTGTCCAGAAAAGCTGTGAAATCCTCACCCCTAAAAGTGTTCAAAGCCAGGCTGGATGGGGCTCCGAGCAGCCTGGACTAGTGGAAGGTGGCCCTATAGGAGTGAAGTTGGAATTAGATGATCTGTAAGGCCCTTCCTACTCAAACCATTCTATCATTTTGTGATATATACACATAGAAAACTTTAATTTGAAATGAAAAATTAACTAAAAAAAGCTTTTCTCATGAATTAAGCTATTGAATATTTTAGCGTGGGAAATATCATCTAGTTTGCTGTTTGCTTGGAGTGTGGCACACTTAAATATTTCTGGAAGAAAATATTGTCTTTCACAATGTGCATGAACTTCTGTATTCCATCAGAGAAACAAGACATATATGTGAGCATATACAATACACAGGAAAGGTTTAGATTAAGACACAGAGTTGCCTCTCTTGTATTTTTTCCATTTATAAATGTAGTAATTATGAATAAAAACCTTGGCAAATCTGTGCTTACTATTATCTCTATACTTTGTTATGAACCAAGTCAGCCCTCATCTTCTGCCCAGCTTGTTTAACCTAGCATTAGCAGGGAGAAAATATAACTGGTTTTTGTAAATCCACTAGGTAGAAGTGCTATTTAAAGTAAAATGAAAAGTTGCTAGAATAATAGGTTGGAATATACCAGGCATAAATAAATTTAAGTCAGAAATTGAAAGAAAGTTTCTAGCTATCCAAAGATTTGGGTAGTGGCACAGTTTCACTGATGACATTAGAGTTATTTGTTTCCAGCTTTCTAAATAGGCATAAAACTATTTAATTACTCTAGGCAGTAGAGGGGTAGCATGAAGAACAGCTACATGTTTTCATTTCTTTTTTTATCTCCCTGGCTGTTACATTCTGGGTCGCATGTAGCCCTCTATAATGAATATTACTAGATATTGAAAAAACACTTCATATCTGGGAGAAATCATAGAAAAAGAAGAGAGAGACTCAACAAGCAAGAATTTAAAAGAGGAGCCTGCAACACAGCAGCCTCCCAGTGCCTCCTGAGAGGTTTGTAAGGGCTGTGCCCAGCAAGTAGCTCACAAGTGGGACAGGATTTATATATAATCATTAGGGAAGTACTGCAAATTTCTGAGCTGGAAAAGCAAAGCATGGAGGGAAACAGTCACCCTGCCTACACAGCTAGCTTAGAAAATAAAGAAGGATTTAAAAAGAAAACCACAATCTTTTCAGCCCTCAGCTAAATATTTACTTTGCTCCACATGAGTAAATCTGACACAGTAACCCCATAAAACAGTTCTAGAAATTTATAACTTTGCAGGGTCTTACAGCATTGTGATTTTATAGAGAGGTTGGAAGAGTTCTATGTCTATCCACTCCATCCACAACACTTTCCAGCAGGAATAGCAGATGAGTAACATCACCAAGCCTGTTAACATTTTTATAGCATTTCAGAGAAGTAAAAAAAGATACAAACAGCTTGTATTTGAGGACAATTAGAAATCATTGGGATGCAAGTGTAGATGCGATAAAACAAGAGAATATTTGCTTAAGTTAGGAGACAAAATACATAAATACACAGATCAGCTGATTTTAGCTTTGGATAAAGGAAAAAACAGACTGTGAGTGGTAAAACCGGTAACATGTATAGATATATCTGAGGCTTTAATTGGATCCAAGCAAGGTAATTACAGGTCTAAACAGCGGATGTAATATAAGATTAATGAAATCTAAAAAAATCAAACATAAGAACAAAGATAGAGTAATAGCTATTGACTAATAAACAAACAATACACAAGCTAACATTAAAATAACAGTGCATAGTCATTTTTCAAGAAGTAAAATGACAAAGTGAATCTGTAAAAAAAAGTGTAATCAAAGTGTAAATGCAGAAGAATACTCTGGCACTTTAGAGAGATCAGTTTCACAAAGGCAGAAATGCTCTTGTGATCTATAGCCTATATTGATTTTCACTTTTTATATGATGTCAGTTTTATCAACTGTATTCCCTTAAAATAAAGAAATTCTAGTTTCATAAAACACTGCTTAAATTGTATTCTGTATTGACCATTCAAGACTACCAACCATTTATGACATAGTATCAAATGTCTCTAGTTCTATTAAGCCATAGCTTGTGAAACACAGGCACAAATTTCCATGATGATGTCTGCAGCAGCAAAGATGAATCTGATAATTACACAGATCGTGATACCTATTTAATGGAATATTGTTGGTCCATAACCTATCATGCAGTTCTCGGTGTTAGATCCAAACAAACAAAATCCATCTATTAGTCAACAAATATATGGAGACAGCTCTTTTTTCCAGCAGGCCCTGCAGCTTAAAAGACTTGTTCTTTCCTGCCTCCTATCTTTACAATAGTGTGATTCTGTGGAGTTGTATTATGATCAATCTTCACCATGAGGGGTGAGCTATACCCAGGCTAGCCAGAAGTTCACTGGTGAAGAAAATCATCCTGAGAAAGGGCAAATTCAAATTTGAGTCCCTCACTGAAGGAGGACACAGAGCCCAGATTCTTTCTGGGTAGAATTCTGAACACTGTTTGCCATTTTTCTTAGTGAAAGTGTGCGCAGCCAGTCCTACTCCTCAAATGTAGCCTTCAAACTAAGGCCAAATTCAATTAAAATCTGTGTGCAAAAGAAAAACCACACCACCTCACACAAACCATGACTGCACCAGCTCAGGGCAGTAGTACAATTTAAGACTGAAAACACACTTAATTTTCAAGCTCTCAGGAGGCTCCATGGATTTTGTCCATCTCCTGCCTAGAGGCAGGCACTGAAATCCAATAAATGTTGCTCCCCAGGTACATTTATTTATTTTAGCTCTAGTCTTAATTCTTTGACTGTAAAGCAGACTTAATAACTTGTATTGCTGTGAAGTCCATTTTTCTAAAGCAAGGAGGGCCACACAGTCCCTGCATGGGAGCACCTGAGAGCTCATCACTGCTCCCCTCCAGAAAAGGTCTGGGACAGATTTGTGTTGGGCTCAAAGTTATCCTAACACTGATTAAAAACTACACAGATCTGTCTTCTCTATCATAATCCTTCTCTAGGAAGTACCCAGTTCCCCCTGTACATGATGTCACACTATCTGCTATTGCATTTTATGCCACTTTTTTATCTTTCTAATCCCCAAAATCATCGGCTTTTCTTAAATGGACTCTGCTTTGGTATGGACTGTTCCTTCTGGCACATGCTGGCAAACATTTTTATGCTCATGCACCTGCCCTACTGGCAGCTGGAAATAACTGAATCTTTTTTCCAATTATCAAATTCTTATAAAACCTTCAAGAAACATAAATTTACATCGTAATCCTTTCTCTTCTCCTACCTAAATCCTTGTATTTTCCAAGTTCATCAATGTTGTTTCAATATTTCGAAATTCAAATTATCCATTCAAAAGAGAGCAGGCAACTAGAAATTTTTGAGACAAACTCAAGAGAGTAAAGTCTCTCACTACTTTATTTTAGTATCACTGAAGTAGGTAGAATACTTGATTTCAACTAAATGTAGTTTTAAGTCAAAGTTCAAGCACAATAAAACTAATCAGTACATGTACTTTTATGTACGTACCATATGCTTGCATTTTTTTAAGGAGTTTTTCCATGTCAATATCCAAATTACTTTCTATGAAGTGCTTTATGAAATTACTTTGCAGTGCTTCCTAAAATAAAAAGTGAAAGATGTTGCATCAGGTTTATCTGCTCCAAAGAAATACAAATTATACATATGAATTTGTGTTCAATTCCATTACCAAGATTTCCTGCATAACAATGGAGAAGTCATTTAGCCTCTCCAAGCCTTCAGTCTTCCCCTCTCAACAGGTTAACTCCACACATTTCAAATAACTGGGGGAGCAGGGGAGGGAAGAGAAGGGGAAAGGGGAGGTGACAGGGGAAGACACACAAATATGTAAAATGCAAAAATCCCAGCAACAAGAATGTGATGGGGTTTTTTTAGTCAGCATTTCCCTGATCAGTTTTTTCAGCAGTTGCACATTTTGCTGAGAAATCCAAGCAAAAACATTTTATTTCCACAATTATTCAGTTATACCACAGTAATACCAGAGACATTGAAATAACATTGCTTTTAAGTATTTTCACCTCAGAAGTTTCTTAGCATCATACTGTAGGCTCATAACTTAAAGCTAACCTGCTTCTTTTTCAGCTCTTTTTAAACCTGAAGTCAGATATATAAGCAGTTTTACATGTTTAGGAATACTGTCTAGATCACACAGTAAAATGTTGGAAAATAGAAAGCGCTTCCACAGTTCACCAACCTGCAATCGTGAGACTGTGAGGACATTTCCACTGGTTTTAAAAACCTCAGACATCCTAAGCCATGTCTCAGAATAAGTCTTCAAGTTTTCCACAAAACTAAAAGTGAAATTAGCCTGGGAAAAGAATACGTGGAAAAAAATGAAGCTTAAAATGTGCACAGTAAATCTTAAGAAACAGGAAAAATTGTCATGTTTCAGTACTTCTGAAACTCCTTTCCATTTCACTTGGACACCCAGCAGTAAGAACATCTATGTTTTCTTTTTTCCTACCTAAGAAATTGTATATATTTTTTTTGTAGTACCAAGCAAACCAAAGAAAAGTTTTCCTATGCTATATATGTTTCTTACCTGAAGTATCATAAAGACCTTTTTATATTATAATGTCTTTTTCATACAGATTGGCTTCAGAATCACAGAAAAAGAAACACAGTCAGGACATATCTGAAAACAAAGCCTCTACAGTTGTGAGTCTCTTATTCAAACTGCTTCAACTGAATATATAATAAAAATGAAAGTTGGAAGCATGGTCTGGACAATAAATTCAACTGATCAATCACTCTATTTCAAAATACTCTCACAGGGAAAGACTGGAGTGAGGCAAAATGTTTTCTGTCTCAGACAAACATAGGCTACAATTTCTCTCTTAGCAAACAACCAGCAATTTTTCTGCAGCCTATCCTAAAAAGATCACAAGTGTACTCACGATTAGAAAATATTGCAGTATCTTTTGGTTTAAATTGTTGTTATCAGTCACAGAAGTGCATTTAAGAACAATCCAACATTGTTTTTATGGTAGAAATTGTGACATTTCCCAGCAGAGTGTCTGCAGTGAGTTGTAAACTCCAATTTAAGACCACACTTTTTGCAATAATTCCTATTGAAAGTATGCAATTTCTGCCATAGTATTTTAAGTGCCTTTTAAAAAATCCCACTCAGCCCAACATGAGAAAACAATTTGTGGCGGCTCCTTCTTCTTCTTCTTTGTAACACAGTAGGCCCCAAAGAGATCCTTACATGTAATTTTGTTTTCCTGAAAAACATCATGCATTTAACTTCTATGAGAATCTCTATTCCCCTTCAAAGAGCCATCATGCATTAGAATTTAAGAGAAAGTGATCCTAAATGTTAAACTAAACCTGGTGTCAAATAGACTAAAGTTCTTCTGATCAGAAGCAACACAGAAACCTCATGGATTGAAATCCCAGACCAGGCACGACGGTGACAAGATGAAGACCAGAAAGGCTGCAAGGGTGACAAACAGGGAATACGGGAGATTTCTGTCTCCCCAGGACAGAGCAAGCACAGGTCACTTCAGAATACAAGGAGATCAAATTTTTAGACGTGACTAGAAATTGATATACCAAGGACCTCGTAAAGATCTGGCCTTAGTCTTTCTTGACTTGATTCTGAACAGCACAAAGGATTAATTTTTGTGATGAAATTGCTTTCAAAGGGCTACAATAACTATAATGTGCTTGTATTCAACCTCCTTACATAAACTATAAAAAGTCCCAGGTTACTGCAGCAGCATGGTTTTGTGGAAAAGATGAACTTTCCATAATGCAGGCACTTATTTGAAAGAAATTAAAAGTGCAAAGCATTAAAGTGTGTGCAGGAGCTACAGAGACTAAGGCAGCATACAGGAAACTGAACAAAACCTATTACCTATCAGAAAAAGATTTGAGAAAGACTATATGTATACAGACACACAGACTACAAGCAGGAATCTATTAGAAAACTTCCTTTAAAAAGAAGGTTACATCCAAACAAACAAACATACAAACAAAGCCTAGGGAAAAAAAAAAGATGGGTTAGTTTAAAAATCTTTCTGCTATTTCATTCACCACACTAAGCCTTTGGGAAGAACCTTTGTCAAAAACCTTCTACATGCAGAACACTTTGGAGAATCTGTTTCAAAAGTATTAAAAAGTTGTACAATTGGACAAAATGAACAGTGAATGGTTTCCAGGACAAGATAATGTCCAGCCAAGAATTCAAAAAGTACTCAAGGATTAGATAGCTGAAGTACTGACTGTAGTGTAATCTCCTGAATAAAATTCCCTTCTTATCAGGGAAATGGAAAATAACAAATGCAAAGTTACCCATTAACATGTTAAGAGGAGTGCAGGCTAATAATTCTGAAATCTAATCAATTTTAAATCTTTTTAATACTTATAATAAATTACAACAAAGAGTAGTAGTAAATAGATATTATAAATTAAAACAGCTGGGAAACTATAATACAGAATTTTTAAATAGAAGTTGCCTGAGTGTGAAGTGGAAGAAGAAGCAAGTGAGCATGAGGTGGTTGATGTACAACAACTCACAACAGGCACAATGAATACTAAGAGTTTATATGCCCCAAAAAACAAGTGGACAAATTATAGCAGTAAAGTCCTGTCAAGTCTGCCCCCAAAGTTTTGGAAATACCAGAAAGTTATTCTAATGTGATTGCCTGGATAAAAGATCGACTCTGAGAATATTCTGAAATAAGAAATGCTTCCATAAGATCAGTTCATCAGGAGCAAAAGTTTAGTTGCGAAAACAAAGATCAAAGACATCACACGTGGCCTTTGGCATGTGCCACCCAGATACCAGCTGGCACAGAAGAGTTTTGCCCTCAATCAGTGCCACATTCTGTATCTGTGACAGATGTTACTCTACTGTTACTCTACACAGTAGAACTGTTGGTTTCTCTGAAGACAAAAGGCAGTAACCTCACAATTTATCGAAGACTGGTCAATCACACGGACTTGAAATTAAATAGACCATGTGAAAAAATTACAGAATATATCCTAGTATACAAACTTCAACGATCTTCAAAGCTTTAATCCTCTACTTCTTTCTTCTAGTAAATAGCTGTCATGGTCACACACTCTAAAGGAAATTTAACTTCTATAACAGTTTCAGTGGGAGATTAGGCTGTGTGAGGGCTACAGGCTTGGGTTTTAGTAGCTATATTTAAGACACCTGGGGAAATATTTTGCATTTGAATTTTGTTTCTGTTCAGGCAATAGCTGATAGACTTCTGTAATAAAACCAAGATATTTGTCTTTCTTAGAGATGTTTTTTAGAATCGAGGTTTGACATATTAATTGGTCAAGAAATGCGGAAATGTCTTAAGTGCACTATTCTATATGTCTTTGTAAAATAGAATGTGATTAAGTATTCAAAAAGATGTGGAATTCTTATAATTTCTTACAACTCGTTCTTTATAGACACCAAGAGAAGCTTCTTTTTTAACTAACTAAAATTTTTTAAATTAATTATACTGAACTCCAGAGCAATAGTTTGTTCCCCAAATTAAGTTATTTAACTGCAAAATATGTAATTGCTAAATCCTTTTTTCCTATTCAGAACAGAAACTATGAAGTCATCTAGTTTCTGCTATGTAGACTGGGCTTTTAGGCTTAGGCTTTTGCTATCTCTTTAGAACACAAGTCAGAATACCACAAAGTTCTCCTCTTAAAGAGAATATAGCTACCATCACATTTAAAGTCATCACTTACAAGCAGCAATTATTTTTTTCCAGATTTTAAATAAACACAGACTGCCATTTTTGCAGATTAAAAATCATATATTTGGAAAATCAATGCAAAAGTTGCAGAGAAATCTGATGTATATGTAAAATAAGTCCTGAATTCTTCTTTTACATAAATTCCTCTAAGCTAATCATGAAGAAACATGTTATTGTCAATAATCATGTTCAAGACAGAGCACAGACTATACCAG
The DNA here is from genome assembly GCA_013396655.1 of Campylorhamphus procurvoides. Lineage (NCBI taxonomy): Eukaryota > Metazoa > Chordata > Aves > Passeriformes > Dendrocolaptidae > Campylorhamphus > Campylorhamphus procurvoides. Next base: position 86,664 of record WBMV01000272.1, on the reverse strand, counting down.
ACCTGCAGAGACAGTAAAATTGCTGAATAATATCAACTCATCAGCATCCACAGCTACAGCACCTCAGCTACAACTGATAATTCACACTACTGTTGTTAGAAATATAATCAGGAAGGATGCACTGTAGGTTTCTTGGGTTTTTATTTTGAAATGTAGCTCAATGACTCCCTCACAACAGGCTTTTGTTCCTGGGGCATCCCTTCCCACAGATCTCTATGCTGCCCCATTAGAGTTCCCATCATAAGAAAATGCTGAAGGCAAAATCTGCCCTAGAATACATGCACCCTACACTTTGATTCAGTACGATTCCCATGACACTTCTCCTAATGTGTTCTTTTCAATCTTTCTATACAAGGTTTATTAGATTTTGAGCAAAATTCTGCTGTTCACACTGAGGTGAAACCACCATTACAAGTCAAATAAAGGTTAAGAGAAGTATTAAGCTTAAAGTGGGAAGCAGGTGAGACCTCAGAAAGCAGGGTGGATCTATTTTTCTGAAAGGCAATTATCCAATTGCTTCTACCTACTTTGAAAGAATTGGTTGTTTAAAATGAAATACAAAGACAAAATCAATAAATAGAAAAAGTAGGTTTTTTGATACTCACCTTCTCCATCACCAGGTCAACCATGTTGATGTTTGAATTGTACAGTATCTTCCCATGTAATAAAGGTTTCAGAAAGGTCCATAGCAAAGCACCATTAGGAGACTGCAAAATCTCCTGATAAAGTTTCAAGCAAAAGGGAGCTGCAAAAAGAGAGACAGACATTTAAGACACACAACACATGTGAGTTTGGAGTTCTATTTTTTTTTTTTATTCAAAGCTAGAGCCTTATCTTAGAGTCTGCCACAGCACCATGCCGAACACCACCCAACTGCCACTAAGCAATCAGTACAGGTCCCTGAATAGAAATAAATTGTTTAACCACAGCCTATGATAATGTTGAGGGTGTAGAACTCTGAATACTAAATACAAAAAAAAAATAATCAGAATCCAAAGAGCTCCTGACATTTGTGAAAAGCAGCCTGTGAACCCCCTCTATCCTAAAAGTTACATTGGTGTATTTTAGAGCAGAAGGACATATGCAAAACCTCTGCCCACAAAATTAATACAGAGGGAAGAGTCACCTTAAAAGAGAAGAAAAAACCCTTCCTCCACACCCTCTGTTGTTCTGCATCTTTGTATTCCTACAAAAGAAAGATATAGGAATACACAAATTTCTTTGCGAATACAGACTTTTATATTGTATAACATCATAAGAACCTACCAAAAGACAGGAAAAAAATTGTCATGAAACTTAACTTCTTGAGTTGAAAAAAATCTATCAATTCACTGCTCCATTTCTCAATTAAAAAGAAAACTAAAAACACACAAACACATATTCCTACATCACATGGAGCTATTGATACATTAGGGTGCATGTCCTTCAGATCTAAGGAATAGTTTCTAAGATACCCCACTGCATTTGTACCCATGTAAAGGCAAGGAGTTTCCTATGAGAAACATTAGATTTTTATGCCCAGCTCATGTGTTTTGGAGTTTTTGTTATTTACTATGAGTGGATGTAAAAATATGTCATTTCTAGTGCCATGAAGAAATACTAAATAATGTCATTTATTCTTCAAGGAAGACAAATCGTTTTACATAATGGAAAACTAGGCCAAAAAAATTAAACTCCTGACAAAAATTAAAGAATGAAGAAATGTTTCATTAGGAACAGCCAATTCTTTGCCCAAATTTTTACTTTCTTCAATGAAACAATCATTACTAAACACAATCATTACTAAGTGACAGCAAAGAATTAAGAGGCTGCAAGTTGGCCAGTCAGAAACATCAATATGCTAAAGGCACAGAAGATTTCCTAATACGAGTTTGCTGTGACTTTCAGAAAATCATTAGGAAGTGTTTGGTATACACAAATACATACAAGTTCATCACTGTGAAAGAGTACGAATCAAGTTTCTGTGGCTTCATTTTCTTTTTTTCAATTTTCATTTTCCATTAACTCATTTACAGATTTGTAAGATATGGGCAACAGTATTAATTCAGTCATAGGAATGCTGGAACTCACTGATGTTTTAAAGATATTTCAAGGTCCTATGGTAAAAGGCCTCACAACACTTCAGAGTTGTGACAGCTTGCAAAAAAAAACCAAAAAATTCATCACAAAACAGTGCTTCTGGCCTAAGGAGCTTTGAAAGAGACTGAGTCCCAAACAATCTGTCTAATCAGCCATCCTGCTGACTTCATTCTTCAGACAGGAAAGCAAACCAGAGCTGCTTTATTACCATTGTATCCCACACACATAAGTGTGAAGGCCAGGGCAGAGCTCTGGCTCCCTCCCAAGGGTTCCAGCCCAGCCAGAGGCAGTTTCTGGCTGTGGAAACCAATAGACAACAGAATGTTCCCTGCTGACAGTAGGGAACACAGTATTCACAGTATCACAGTATATCACAGTATATCACAGTATTCATCTCTTGCACAGAGCCACTGAGGCACTAACAAGGTTATTAATGATATTAAAATTAATCAGAGTAAGTCAAATATGTGTTGAGGAAAGGGAGCAATGAGACTTTTCTGGGCACTTGAAAAAGAGAATACACATATCAGCTATTAAAAAACTCATTTTATACAGAAGTGTTGTATATTTTACTGCACAATAATGTCACGGCTTTGTGTTCACAGAAGAAAGGCAAAGGAGCAATACATTCTCAATCTTGTATCTCAAAGGTATGTTTTTAATAACAAGTGCTTTAAAAATTCTAATAAATATGTCTCAAAGAAAGGATCATTCTTATTTATTATTTGCAAAGATAGAAAACGACCAGAATTGCTTTTCCCCCATCCACAATTATCTTGTGGACATATAACGTTTATTGATCAATGCCTTGTGCTCAAGATGACAGTGTCAACTGAGATGTCAGCTAGTATATAAATATTTCCATTTAAGAGGGAAAAGCTTCTCTAAAATCTGAATGCATCCTGCAACTTGTGATTGATATTTTTTCTTACATGAGTCTTCAGGAATGCCATATTTTGCCATATTGTCCTCCAAGAGTCCCATGATTCTGGGCATGTCAATGAACAGGTTTGCATTGCTGAAAAATGAAGACTCTTCTTTACACACTGCCTTGATTACAGACTCCAGGGATCCAACAGCAGAACTTCTGAACTGCCCACCTTGCAAAAACTAGAACAAATGAACAGAAATACAGATGAACCAAACTTGCTTTTAGTAGCTTCAGGGAGTAGCTCTGGTGTTCTGTCAATGTTGGCATCCAAGGAGATTGACAAAATTAGGCTGTTGAAACTGCCTTAAGAATGAGGGCCTGCTGTGCTCTTTTGGGTTCTTCTGATCACCTTTAGCATGGGGAAAAGTAATGTAGTTTTAATTATCAGTGAAAGACAGTAGTATAATGTACTACATTAAATTTTGAAAAATACTATTTATCAGTTAGGCAAAAAAGGAATGAAAACGTCAAGACAATTGGACTGCAGATACCCTGATTCCACTGTCAGTTTTCACAAAGTGTGCTCTTCTGGCAGACTATTCCTGTGTCACAAAGGCAGCAGAAACAACCAAATCCATTTTGCAGTAAATGTTTGCAGTGAAGACAGTTGCTAAGAAGAAAAAAAAACATATTCAAGAGCACATGCCCTAAAAGCCTATTTTTCAAGTACATCCTTTACTTTGTTAGGTGTGCTTCTAGTTTTCACACATCTCGAGTCATACCAGCATTTATTATTGCCATTTACTCATGACTGGCATATATCTAATGAGGAGAGAGAGCAGTCTGCTCTTTTATGGCTTAAGCACCATCACTTATCACATTCCAAAAAAAAACAAACCAAACCAAAGCAAAAAAACAAAACCCCAAAACAAAAACAAACAACAGCCTCATCCTCTGTGCAGCTTTGCTTTTCAAATAATGTGCTCAGTAGTAACTGCTGTCTCATGGAATGTGTACAGGTGCACAGTTCTAAGAGGATACAACTGCAAGAGAACGTGCTGCCAGAGCATAACTGAGGGGTGCACTGGCCCACCTCATGCTCATTACTGTTGCAGAAGCCTGTCAAGAAAGACATAATTGGACTATCAGACATCATTTAAAGACTCCACAATCGACAAATAGAAAAAACACTGTGATATGTCAAACACATACATTCAACACTGAAAGAAGTTAGTATTTTATCATTGGAATTTATCTAAAACAGAAGAGTCAATTTTCAAAGTAGTGCAGCACTTTGCATAAAGACTTAATCAGAGACAGTTTAGAGATTGTGCTGTTAGAAACAGTTTATCCTGATCAATGCATTTACTGAAGTGCCAGGTGCTTCTTTAGTAATCCTGGAGGAATATTAGTAAGTGTTATTTAAAACTCAGTGTTAGCTGCTCCCAAAATCTTACTTTTAGCATAGAGTTTCAGCGCAAATTATAGTAAATAAATGGTACCCAGATTTCATAAAGCCATCATGCACAGCCCTTGAATGAATCTTCTGGCATGGATTTCACTTGAGAAATAAACTTTACGTATAATGCTGTATAAAAGTGGTTTTGAATCTTTATTTGTGATTATTTGAGCTAGAGGGATAAATGAGGCTTATTTCAGTCAAAGAGCACAAACTTGCTAATTAATTCCAGTTCCAATCAAAATAACTTGAAATTCAAATAATGAATATTTATGCAGTAAGCTGCCACTAACAGGCTGAATCTACTTGCTGTCTTTCAACAAAATATCCACTGACTCAAAAAGATATGTTCCCTAAAATTTGACTTTGACAAAGTGGGAGAACTGCATAGGATGGGTGTTCTCTGAAAAAAAAGTTTTCTTTGATACAGTTGTTCTAGTTCAAACTACATAGAGTTGACTGTAATCAAGACTGATGAGTCCAAACAACCAACCTCCTACAAACAAAGTAATCAGTCAAGCAGGTCACTCTGACAAATTCATGGAAGAGGAAGGTTGTTATTGAAGACAAAAGGCTATCAAGAACTGAATTCTCATATGGAGGCAAAAAACTCATAACACACGGGCTTCTGACCTAACTGGACAGCTGTATAACTAAAAAAATATTATAACTAAAACCAAAATCATGTGAAATACAAATATCAGCTATTCAACAAAAGAAACCTTAAAGTCAAGCTTTAGGTTGCATATAAAACTAAAATACATTCAGGATCATTACATTAAAGAGAGAGAAAAGATAATGCAATTTTCTTGGAAAATTACAAGGAGGTTAAAGATAATTCAAAATTTGATTAAATAGTAGGGCTAAACAAAACAAATGCAGAGAAATACAAAATCCTGGTTCTGGGAAAAACCCCACAAACAGAACAAAGACTTCATTGTCCTGAAATTGATCAAATCAGGGGAAAATAGTAAAAATGCTGATTGGATTAAACAGTTTTTCAGAAGCCTATCAAATTTGGATGGCACTATTTGAAAAGTAGAAAAATCATCTATACTCAAGAATGAGTGGCATAATGCTCCGGAAAATAATGGATATCTGGTTCTGATGTTTAACAGAAGTAAGATAAACAGTATATTTTAAAGTGGAGAGCATTAAAGACAATAAGTATTTGAGAAGTAGGATTTAATGCATTCTCAGATTATCACTCCTGACATATTTATATGGGAGAGCAAGTCCTTTTTCCACAGAAAACACAGATGCTATCTCTCATCTATGTAAACTCCAGCAACCAATTAATGTTCTTGTTCTAGAAAATATTAATAACTGTTAATGTAATAGCTATGTGGTGGGTAAGAAGTGGTGTTATGAAAATATTGCAGGAAATAAACAGGAAATAAAACACTGGATCACAGAGACGTTATTAGTGTTATTCCTGTGAGACTGATTTTGGGTTTGTGTGATAAGTTATTCAGCCCTGAAAGAAGCAAATTACTGAAATTTGCCTATCTTTAATAAAAATCCAGAAGGTATTGCTGGGGAAAATAATATGAGGATGCCATAGAGCAAGAAACCAATTACATGTTTTAAAGTGAACAAAGATTGCCAGAGATTACCAGAGCAAAACTGAAATCATGAGGTGTTGATATAACCTGAAATCATGAGATGCTGTTATAAAATAAAGCTTACCTGAGTACATCGCTCATACTTGATCATCTGAGAGGCAAAAATGTATGCAGTTTATGAAAAAGTTGAAAGCAAGATTAAGGAAGGTATTGATATGAAAGAGCAGAGCTAAAAGTCATCAGTCATAATTCCCCTCAAGGGCTGTATGCATTTCTTCTTCCAAACATTCAAGATTAGCCTTAACTCAGCATGAGGAAATGACACTAGGCTGTCTGAGACAACTGAGAGACTGTTATAAAAGAAAAAAACTAAAGCAAACAAAATAAATACTAAAATAAGTCTATTTAACCTGTCAGAGAAATACTGTGACCAGCCTTCCACAAACATATGGGCAAGTAGAGAAGTTAAAAATACTACAGAACATTTTTGATACAAGAATAAACATGATACCCTTGAATAAACCTAAGTCAGAATTTTATACAAGCCAAACAGGCTTTTCAGCAATGATATGTTTAGCAGAGAATTTGTTCATGTTAGTGGAAGGATTACAGAGTGAGGTCACTTCTCACAACTGGCAGCATTCAGCAACTCAAGAAGTCCCCTCCAGCTTATCTATTCATGAGTGACAAGCATTACAAAAATTAGGTACAGAAATAGGAGTGAATAATTCAAACAGCAAATAAACAAGCAAAAATCATGATTGAAATCTGCAGTGTTCTTCCTGAGGGAGTTGTAGAATGTGACTCCATATTCCAATTACTATTGACTGGCAGAAATACCATCTTTACAACACCTTTTGTTAAAATTACCAATTCAACTGCATATTTTACAGATATATGAAAGCTATTTTTTAATTTTTTTTCTTTCAGACAGAAATCCACATGCATAAGTGACTGTTACTTTATTACCTCTTTCATTACAGAAGCAATTATTTTTTTTATATTAGTTTCAAAATTGTCAATCTGTCTTACTCTGTGTTGAAGGTTACCATATTTTTACTTTAAAAATACGTTCTTTATATGGTAATCTTTCTAGGTCATTGAACTACTTTGAGCTTGGTTATCATGAAAACAAAAATCCAGAAGGATAGACTCTTCTGGAAATAGAGGAAAACACTTAAGGAGGGAGATGCATACACAATATCTGTACTTCAGTAGAACATTTATTCAGCAGCACAAGTTTGGCCACCATAGAAAAGAAGCAAAAGAACAATTAAAAGTATTAGTGGAAAGCAGAAAGAATCCAGTGAAATCTGGAAAAGAAAGGATACTTAAATAACTTTTACTGGTTTAAAAATTGGAAAAAAAAACCAACAGAGACAGAAGAGCCCTTGAAATCAAACATCTAATTTATTCATACAAGAAATAGACACTGGTTATTCTAATCCTCATCAAATCATTAGGTGACCAAAGAAAACTGCAATTTCTCAAGAAAAAGGGATTTAACAAAACGTTAGAAAATAAAGAATGATCAAAAAAGGAAAGATCAAAACGGGACAAAAATTTCAAGGTTACATCTATGGTATATTACAGGATGGTAATAGGGTGGCCTGGAAGCAGAATTCAAAACTGTGAGTAGATGGCCCTCTGCTGTTCTCTTTGTTTCTTTGCAAACTTTTTTTGAACACCTTTTCAGAATGTTCTTCTATCAAATAAAAAATGTTGTGATTTCAGTCCAGAAAGAATACTTCATTTGTTGGAAAGTAAGCCTTTCCTTAAACAGAGCTAGTTTAAGGAAAGCAGAAAAGATGTAAGCATCTGATGAAAGCCACTATTCAGTGTGGCAACCAAAGAGTTATCCCAAAAAGGAAGGCTTAAAACTAAAACTAATATGCACCAAAACAACACTTTTCAACATAACTCTATCACACAGATTAGATCTTGGAAAATATTCATATCACTAAGGAAAAGAAGTCTTTAAGGGCAGTATTTACTCTGTACTCTCATAATAAACAATATTGCACCATTTACCACTGAGGGATCTTTTAGGGGTTTGCAGTTTTAGAAATAGACTCAATCATCAAGTTTCCACACAGGATAGCAAACCCAAAAGGTAATGCCACAGGGGTCAGCAGGTCTTCCTATAGAATGGGAATCTGCTTAGAAACAGAAATATTTTTTCTCATTGGTTTTATACTAGGCTCACCACTGTGCTGTGTTGATGCACATCCAATAACTGTCCTAACAGGCAGGGACAGAAGAAATATCCTCACTTACACCTCATGCCCCTCTTTTCTTGAGTTCAGGCAGAACTATCACGCAAACCCCTCAGGTGACATGAACAGAAACACATGGCAGATACAAGAACTGCACACACATGCTATCTGGAAATCTTATATCCTTTAAAAAAACAAAGTTATTGTTTATAAACAAAGTAATGGCCTGCTCAAAAAAAAAAAAAAAACAAACCAGCATTAACAGAAAAGGCATGGCTGTCTTCAAATTACAGATAATACATGCTATTGTTAATTGGTATATAACATTGTAGTAATTTAGGCTATGATCTCATAAGTCAGTGGAAAAAGAAATGACAGAAACAACACATAAATAGTCTCAGATTTACCAGAGTGCTTGAAAGAGACCAAATTAATCTTCCTAGGGTCTGTGGACACTCTTCGCTAAGTTCCCAACTTTCTAGGACACCATTTCTACTAGTGTGTCTCCTTACTAAGCACATATCCATAACTAAGCACCTCATAATGGGACTTAATTTTGCATATTGTAGTCACACACATACCTTCTGCAAAGCAGAGATGTCAAGCACACCGATATTTTGAATTCCTTGGAGGAACACTGGAAGCTTTTCCATGACATGCTGGACTTTATTGAGAAGCGAGCTGATACTAGAAACCACATCCAGTAGCGTATTTAGTACATAGCCTATCTCAGCTGGTATCTGGATCTTGGAAAAGAAGGACAGAAATCACAATAAATTCCAATTAAAACCAAATTTTAACTTTGCAATGGAACACTCAAAATTATTGAGCCTTTTTCTAAAACAGTTATTCAATGTTCCAACAAACCACGTTTAACAAAGCTCCTTTTATTATAACTCCACAGTTACTCTCAAATTAAGCTGAAGAAAGGTTTTCTCATAATGTTAGAACTGGCCTATGACAAATCATGAATTAAAATTCAGAGAACCTGTTTAGATCTGCCAAGCTGAAGAGAACTCTCCAACCCAAGATGCTAATGGGATCTGCAACATTCTGTCCCCCTGGAATTCAAGGTAAATGAGAACTTTTCTTTCACCAGGTTGAAGATGCTCAACACAATACTTTAATATTTTAAAAATAATTTGTAAGTTAAATTAAATCTAGCAACCACTTTTATTGTTTAATATGACTCCTAAAGCAACTAACTTTCCTGTCACACAGTTCCTGCCTTAGCATTTTTCCTACCCAAAATGAGTGTGTGCACTTCATTTCCTGCTTGACCTAAGTTCAATTGGCTATTTCCACCATTCAAATTTTGCAACAATGAATTTTCTCTCTATTCTCTTTGCTTTTGTGGGTTATTCAGATGACACAATAACACAAACTAATTCATTGTTACCTGCCTATGTGAAATAATAAAAATACTATAATATCATTATATACTTTCAGTTGCTTCTGATTAGCATTACTTTATCCACCTTTATTGGACTTCCTACTATAATGTCTGTGCTTCATTTTCTTCTCAACCTTCATCTGCTCTTACACAGTAAAAGAAAAAAAAAAAACCAAAACTTTTTATTCAGCTAAAAATTTAGCAGAACTTCCATTACAATTTAGGATGAGCTAACAACATTCTTTATTCTTAGCTAGGAATTCTGTATGTTTCAGTAGGGTTCAGTAGAAACACCCACCAGAATTTATTTATTTTTTTCCCCTCTAGGTTTGCAGATAGTTCAGGAATTACAAATATTTTCTTTTCTCTCTGGTACCTTTACCTACTCTGGGAAATGGTCTTGTTTTTAAAAGTCTGTGGTTAACCTGCTTTACTGAGCATGCAGCATCCAGAACATAACCTGGCTTTAGAACAAAACATTCTCTCTCCCAATGTTACAACTTTATTTCAGCTACTCATACTTACAACACTTTGTGTTCTGTCAATCAGCTACCCCAAAAGAACTGAAATTAATGGTTTTTAACTATCAGAAATCCTACCCAATAATTTTGCTCTTCCAAGTAAAAGCAGTATCTCATTGACAACCCACATTAGATCCCAGATTATCTACAGTTGTACAGATAATACAGGCATGCTCCAGATTTTTGCATCCACAGTGCTATGAATTCTTCCTAGAAAATATTGTCGTTCTTGTGATGTGAGCTTCTATGTTTGTTTTAGTTCCAGTGATGCCAGATCAGTCTCCCACACTTCCAAATAAAGAAGTGACTAATTGCATGAATTGCAAACTCTGCTAAAGATTAATAAAATTACATCTTTGACATCCTCTGTTTTCAGTAAAGCTTTAATAATTAACCCCTCAGTGATAATTTTTCTGAGGAAGCAAGAAATTGAATGCAGTAGCATCTATCAACCCCATTCCTGAACTGTTGTGTTTGTTTTGTGAAGATAAATGAAGAGAAAAAGTGCCATATGTCCACTGCTTGATTCCACGGAGAAAAAACATATGAAGAAATAATAGAATTATCAATATATCTACCTGTGTGCTTTACACCAACTTCAGAAGAAAAACATAGGAACCAAATGCCCTTTCATCCATCTCACCTTGTAAATGATGTGTCGTAAGTTCAAATTCTGTATAATCATTACAAACATGGTGTACAAGTCCAGTGCTGGTAAGGAACATAATTCTTCCACTACCAGGGAAGTTTTACTGTTTTCAGGCAGCTTTAGGAGCAGGCTAAGTACTTCTTCATCACATCTTCCAGTTAAAGCTACCACAAAGGCACTGTAAAAAACCTGTCATAAAGAAACCTATCATGTATTAAAAGTTTTTCTCCCTGAAATGCATCACCTTTTTTATAGTCAATAAGGTGAAAAACTGTGTCACAGTAACATGACGATTTGCAGTCACCAACAGACCTGAAATAATAAACTATACAGCTTTATATCAGATTGGTATGTTCTTACTTTATACTCTATGTACATATAAAAAGATAAAGTGTATTTCTTTTCTATATTTCATTTGTTCACAGATCAATCATTCATTCTATGAGCACTATTCTATAAGCAGGCATATTTACAATGCTGAACATACTCTTTCTAGCAGATATACTCCTTTGTTACAGAAACACCTAAAGATCAAAATCTAGGTGTATGAATCACTAAAATCAAACAATATTCCTTCTTTCAAAGGACACACAAAATTAACACTTGGGGATGCCTATATGACACAGTGTTCACTCTGAGCCTGCTCACATTTCTCGGCTAAACGTTCCTTTGAAGTGTTATTTAATAGTGGATGAAGGGACAAATGCCTAAGCAGACTTTGGGTGAGACTGCAAGAAGACCACCTTGGGTAATGATGATTTGTTTCTTCCTACAAAAATGTCACATCAAAAGACAAGTGCTTGAAGGCAGACACCTCAGGAGTTCTTAGCTACCCATAATCAGAAAGTCCAGGAAAACTACAAGTTTTTGTAGGAGCCTATAAAGAACAAAGTAGAGGGCTTCATTGTCCTACCTGGGACAGAACCTACCTCTACTGCCTCCACTGAATGCATCTCTTGCTATTAACGGTACCCAGTAAGGGAGAACTCTGCAAGAATATCCAATTAAGAGCCAAAGCTGGTCAGGATATGTGATTTAACTCTTTAATTTCTAGGAACATTTTGTTTTCCAACTTACTAATTTGATTTTTTGATTTTTATTCTGGAACAGAATTTTGCCTGTGTGATTCTAAAGGATTTCCTACATATTTAAATAGTCACTGTTTTGTGTGCATACAAGGAATGGAATTTGAATATAGTGATATGGACTTCTTTCTGTGGAGGAAATTTGAGCATGATACAATTTGAAATTTATTTCCTCACACCCCACATGAATATCACCATTTCAGGGGTGCTGTAACCCATTCAGTGTTTTATGCACTAGGTTAAGTTTCTTTGAACTTTCCTTCCAACCATGCGAGTACCAGAGCTAATCCAAACTCTTATGTTTAGTAAATGAATGCTTACAGTCTTCAGGTTATAGGGTTTGAGCTATTTCAAAGCACTTTATCACAGGGCAGTGAGCATGGCCAGCACACGATATCATGGCAGAAATTACAGGTAAGCACAATAAAGACAAACAATTCTCAGGCTTGTTCTTACTGTTCCAGAAGCAAACAGAGTACAGTATTCAATCATAGAAATACAGGATTACAGTGGGCCCGCAGCTATCATTAAGGTTATCAGACAGTGACTATATGGATCAAAAACATAATGTGCATGCCTAAGTTACAGCTTTAAAAGGTAGTTGTGCAGCTTGCATAATCAGTAAAAGACACAGGCATTTTAATGCTGCAGTTGTACTGGGGGAGGATTTAAGCACTTAAGTAAAAAAAAAAATCTGTATAAATACACAAATGTGAGACGTGTGTATATATCTAAGCTCTCTATAAGAATGGCAAAAAGTAAGGATGGAAAGTAATTTGACAAGCAGTCAATTAGTATTATTATTCCAAAGGATCAAAGGCGCACTGAATCCCATTTAACTGAATCGCTTTCAGATGACTTCTCTCATTACCATTTACTGGTATCACAATAACAAGCTAACAATAAAGGCAGTCAGAATGGCAAAGAAGCAGAAGAACAAATCACCTATAAGTAGTTATGATGGTGTGAACTGCCTTTTTAATAGCGGCACTTTTCACAAAACGACTTGCTACAGTTTCTGCGAGTGGAGCATCGCTGACACCCAGTGGCTGCTTGATTGACCTGGCACTTTACTCCAAACGTACCCGCAGCTCTTACCTGTCATGCAAACACTAACAGGACAGAAAACCTGTTAAGTAGGTGGCTTTTTTCATGATTTCTACTGATCACGGGGATCACAGAAAACAGTAATGATAACACACAATCTTGCAGTCAGAAAACTTACAGTACTCAAGGGACAGCAGATAAAGTGAAAGTAAAGGAAGATACTGGTAAGATAATGAAAAAACTGTGGGGAACACACAAAGGAATAAAAAAAAATACAGATGACAGCTCCATACTGCAAGGAGCAGAGGTGGTAAGATACAAAATAATATCTCCAAAAACCCTCATCTTTTCTACAATACCAAGACAGCAAAGCTCAAATTGTGTGTCAGCACAAGAGGGTAAAACACTGCTGAAAGTATTGAAGCAGTGCCATTTAGATCAGAAGACAAGTGCTGTTATAAATTGATCTCTTAATATATCACATTATTATTTTTTAAGTCCTAAGAGTCACAAAATATGCCACATAGAAATGATAAGTGAAAATATAAGATTCCACACAAACAGTGTGGCTTGTTTTGTTTCAACTGATGCATCAGGCTATAGATTGACCCAATAATTTGACACTTCTTTTTGATCTTTTACCTTTGAATGAGAGACACTGGCTTCCAAGATGGTATTGACAGTTTCTTCAGAAATATTGACAGAAGAACCAATGTCTAGCCTCAGCTGAGTAAGATTCTGTACACACTCTTTGACTTTCACATCTGGAAGAAAAGGAAAATAGTGCCAAGATTAATTAGATTTCTCACAGATTGTAACCCTTTCATTCAATTTACTGTGAGTGGTGATAAAGGACAAAAACTTAGTATCATGTAATTCACTCCTATTTCAAATTTCAAGGTCACTCCCCTGGCTGACTTAAAGGCTTGTGAATCTGCGTTATTTGATAAAAACACAGGTTATCCCACATCCCCGTATTACAAAAACATCTGAAATTAGTATAACAGACTTTAGTCCTCTAAGATTTTCTCCTTCTGCTAATTTAGGTCCTCTCTTCTTTCTAATTAATCCCTATATTTTACTGGAAAGTCCCTGGCTAAATATGCTATGCTGTTCTGTGCCAACTCAAGCACAAGTATATGCACACGTGTACAATGAAAATGTATTGCATTAAGTCAGTAGTCAACATAAGCAGTGCACCTTTGAAGTTTGAAGAACAAAGAAACAGTTATTGTCCTGTAAAATTACACAAAAATATAAAAAAGTAAAATATAAAAAGTATAAGAATAAAATATAATACTTATAAAATATATATAAACACTTATAAAAAAGTGAAGAAAACTGGAACCCACCATTCAAGGGATTTAAATTGCTGAGAAAAGCTGCTGCTGGATTGTCTGACAACTGCAGCTCCAAATTGTCAGCCAACCTGAAATGATAACCTTAATTTCACAAGTTATCAGAACTAAGTCACTGGTATTTCTATGCATAGAGAGTAACATGAAGAGTGAAACGGCCACTAAATGAGGCAAAAGGGTAACATTATTCTCTGTGTGCACATACTAGCACCTCTTCATGCTGTATTTATATGGTGAAGGGATTACTTATATTCCAAGCCTAGAGGAGACTGCAAATGTAGGGATCTTCCCCTAATGGCTAAGGCCTCTAGCAAACAGTAGTTTATGAAGGACAGGTCTAACAATCTCTCACCTCCATGTTTCCTACTGAACACACATTTTTCAAACCCAGAGATACAAATCACTGCAGTTCAAGATGAATAAAGGCTATATAATTGAAATAAGAAGGACCATGCACCCATCAGATATTATTTACTCTTCAAATACTGAACATGAGTCCATGGTCCTTAGGAGCAGCATCTTAGCTCAAATTCTTCTGTATTATTACTGTAATTCACAGACACAATTCAAGCTCATTATAAAAACAATCCAACAGTCAAACTTGTATAGCAAAAATTGTAAAAATTACCACTTCTAGCTGACTTCTAGCTAGAAGTTTGAAGTACTCTGTAGTAGCAGTTTTCTTCATTTACTTAAAATCTATCTTTCCTCAAGTGAATAGCATAAGAAAGCATTTGGAGTTCAATCCCATCAGTTTACTCTTTGAACTGCTGAACTGATATGAATGTTTAATGTTTTGCAAAAAGATATCCAGCTACTGAAAGGACAAGCCAGATCAAAACAGCTTTAAATTAAAAATTTAGATATCAAAATTTTTACCTAACTGAAGTCATAGGAAACTGAAAACTTTCTTAGGTGTGATCCAAAACATTCAGATGATGGAGCAGCAAGACCTTCTCCAAGTAATCAGCAAAAATTTAAGGGCTTTTAGAAATATCCAGAATTTTTCTAATTTACTTAAATAATTTGTACATTTTATCCACTCAACTTCCAGTTAAATGAACAAAGCTTAAAAAGACAGTATTTCTCCTGAAATTATATAATTTAGAACACAGACATATGCAACAAATAACATTGCTAACAATAAAGAACTGTTTGGGGTACCAAAATGTAAAGGTCTTTACATTTGTAGTTGTTTCTGTATGTTCCCCAGCATTAGCTGACATTTACAGCTGGTGTTCTGCAAGGCTCCCAGGAAGCTCTCCAAAGTATTGGAAAGGTTTTGGTTTATATATGCCATACTTTTACAATTCCCCTTGTTGAAAGTAGACCACAATCTTTCAACATCCTGCAAAACAGAGTCGTATGGTTAGTAAATTCTTGAGATTGTGTTATCGCTTGAAGTAACAGCTCTGGGCAACTAGATGATACATATTTTCAAGTGAGAATATGGGTAAGGTAATACTTTCTTACTCATTGTATTAGGAATTGAAACTGGGTGAGAAGTTTTCAAGAACCAAGGAATTTTCAAATATTTGAGTTTTGAAAACAACCAAATTGGGAATTGAAACTAGCTTTACGAGATTCATCCACTAACAGAAATGTCAACATTTATTTTTTTTAATTTTCAATTTGTTTCAAAATGAAACAAGCTCTTTTTTCTTTTTTTTTTTAGGTTGACCATTCATATCAGCAAAATGTTCAGGTGAATGAAGTAGCAAGCTATTTCATAAAGAGGAGACAAATTCTATATTACAAAGCATGGCTTTAGTATTTGGTATATGTGTGCTGTCCAAAGGCCTGTTTTCAACTCTGGATGAGTCTCTATATGCCAAATATTGCTCTCACTGGCTGGTAATTTCATGCACTGGTTAAGAAAAACAGAGTGAACCCAAATAGGAATTGCAACGGTTATTTTAGCTGGAATTAATCTGGCCAAGAAGCTTTATTTGTATATATTTTGTTTTCACAACTGTTCCTGTGAAGATTTAAAACTGTAATTGTACTCTAATTCATTAAATTAGCAGTATGACAAAGCTTATAGAAATTAAAAAAGGGCTGCAGTTTGATAATGATCAACAATCCAGTTATTCTAGTTATAGGTATTCTATTAATTTTAGTCATACTCACAGCGTGGAAAGCTCACCATTGCTTACTTAAGGAATTTCTCCTGGATATCACTATCAAAACCATCAGTTATACCCATACAAACCTCAGCTTTGTATAGCCACCACGGGGACTTGTCATTCAGAGGGTGGGAAAAAAGGAAATTTCTGCAAGTTTCTAGAGTTTAATGCATGTTGTAAAGTACACTTGTAAGTGTGGGAACCACTCAGACCTGATAATGATCTTGAACCACAGCGATCCCTTCAATGATAGCAGGGAGCAAGTGACTTGTTAATCCATCTTTACACTTTGCAATAACACAGAAAATGTTGCCAAAGACAACTGGTGACTCTGTAAGAGAAAATGCCCAGGTTTAACCAGTTAAAAAACCCAGAAGAAATGCTGCAATCAAATTAAAAGGTAGCCAACTAATAAAGGACAGCAACATTTTTAAAAGCAAAGAAAATCTGATGTGTTTAGGGTACAAAGAAATATTTCTGGCTGAAGGACTGGTTTGATTCAATTTCAATTACTCGTCTCCATTACACTTTTCTGATCAGTAATAAGAACATCAATACCTGCTACAGAACTAGAGAAGAAAAATTTCAGGTTTGATCTTCATGAGCAAGAAGCACAACTCTGAGTAGCTCAGTATAATAACCACACCGACCTCATCCTCAAACAGGCTTCCCAAATCCTATTTCCCCACAGAGGCATTGGGATGTTACTAACCCTTCAGTGCACAGTAACTCTCAAATCCTAACTCCAAGGGGAGTGAAACAGCATTACATGAACATTTTCCATATCTAAAGATAAGGAATCCATATAGGGGAAATTTATCACCTGATTATCCACGGGGGCAGTTTCTACACAACCTTGCAGCCCTCATGTCTTTGGAAAAAAGGTCCATTCCCCTGCCTGTGGTGGGTTTGTAGATGGGATAGCAGCAAAGGAGTTTGGCTTGACTACTGAGTTCTCATTTATGGCAGGAACAAGTTAGCTTTTTCACCCATGTGGTTTAGGGATTTTTCCCTTATGTTTGGTTCATAAGTCAAGTAGGAATAATAATAAACATTCAACACTGGTTCTAAAACAAGCAAACATTCATGTTGCTGATAGAAGTAATATAATATAACTCAGCAAATCAAACCAAGTCAAGCGGTTTTCATTTTTTCTCATTAGGTTTCATACTGTTTTCTGTAACAAATGAAACTTTATGAAACATCCCTATGATCAGAGTACTGAAATAACAATGACAAGAATTCAGTTGCTTAATCTCGGTTCTCTCAATAAATAGACTGTTTTTCAGAGGTCGAAGACAGAGCCCAGGTACTTGCACACATTTTTGGTATCACTTATTCACAACACACATCATCGCTACTGTTTTACTCCTTGAAACTACATGGATCAAAGGAAGGGAAGAAGATAGTCAGAACTGGGTGTTAATCACATAATCACATTTTAGGCTTTTTTTTGTAAAGCTTTTTAGCATAAAACACTACAAGCAATTCTGGGCATAGTTAGTTAAAATATGAGGTATGAAAAGCAGAGGTTTTTGTTTTCCAAAGAAAACATGATACAAAATTATCCTCAGGTCAAGATAGAGCCTTTCTTAAAGCGTATGTCTTGGGGGCCTACACGTAAGTAATAAAACACAATAAAATTAAAAAATTTGTTGAAGGTGAATTTATCCAGCTACTATCCAAGTCACTGGCTTGACATCGCCAGGAGAGGGAGATGTTACTTCCTTTAAATACTTGCTCCATTTTTCATTACTTTCAGCTGAATGCTGCCTTGTGGCAACTCTGGATCATTAAAATAAAGCTCTGTGACATGACTCAGCTCACTAGCTGAAGAGGAGCAGCAAGACCTTCTGCTTCCACCGAGATTTTGAATCAACATGAACACTCCAGAAAGAAACTATCCCTTTGTTGATCAGCATAATTTCTTTTTTCCTGTGCCTCTGTTGGTTTAATTTCCAGGCATCAGTATGCTTCCTTTTCTTGGCATCACCCAAATTAATGCATTTGTTCAAAAGTTTGCTTAGAGTAAAACTTCAGCTTCACAGTACTAACACATATGCTGACCTGTACAGTCACTACTGTGGTAACCAACCTGAAAAGATTTTGAGAACACTCAAAATGGTAAATTGCAATTTCTGCAACAGTAGGACACTATCAGGGTCTAAATGGTCCTGTAGAGTCTTGCAGATTTTAGATGCTCTGTAAAAATATTAATAAGAAAACATTATTTTCATAACAAAATGCCACAGAAAGTGCCACAGAAAATTTTCAGCACTTGACTGTGCACAATTGCAGTTTTCAATGAATCACATAAGGATTCCAATATCCAGTTATTACATTTGTCTGACTTATTTTGAAATCAGAACATAACACTTGCACATTAAAAAAGATACCTTAGTAGTGGTAGAAAGGGCTTTCACAAAGCAAGCAAAATTGTAATAGCTTCAGAAATACTGAGAACCCACAGAATATGATGACTTGATGGCAAAGAGTAGAATACTCAAAATGCCTGATAATCAGCATGTGGGGAAAATAAACCACTTTTCCAGTATTTGCTTTTGATTTTTCAACAGATTTTGTTAATACCTGGCCCTGCTGACCATTGGTTTCACATATTTGCATAAAATTAATTGTAAAGGTCTAAATACCACATTAAAGGCATGCCCCAACTTCAGTATGCCATTTCTCAGCTGGTCTATGTCGGTAGGACAGGTAGCTCCACCGGCAAGACACACTAGAGCTGTTTGGAACAGTCATCGTGTGGGTTCACTCAGTATTCTTTAAATGCAGCAATTCCAGTCTAAGAGCACTTCTATATAAGTAAAGTGTCAGTAAACATTTTCCTGAAGGAGAGTTTCCTCTGCTGCTTTGATATGAGTAATCAGGCAAAAATGATCTTGGGCTGAAGATTCCTTCAGAAATTGCATTTGTCAAACTGAAAAACTTAACAGTATAACCTTAGAATAAGATTTCAACAAATTGAAGCTGAAGAAATTCTGGACAGCTACATTTGGATATAGAAAGAAAAAAACCAAACCACCACCACCAAAAACTACAAAACCAAAACAAAAAAAACCTCCACAACCAAACCAAAACCAAAAAACACACACCACAAAGCTTTAGTTTCAAGCATTCCTTAATATTAACTCCATAGCCAAAAATGGTGGCTGCCCACCAATAACTGTGGATTTAGTGTTCAGACATGTAAGGATTTTAAAACACAGGTATCTTCTAATATTTGTTTTTATAATAGCTCTAAAGAAATTAATTTAAGTATCAATATAGATGACTAACCACACCAATAATCTGGTCCCACAATATAATCTGCTACCCAGTACAGCTGGTCTGAACAATATAAATTGGCAAAAATCTGAAATGAAACATTAATTAACTTAATAAAATTTTGTTATTCTCTATGAGCTGTTCATAGAGAGCCCTTCTGTCATTGTCAGTACACTTGTCAAAATGAGTGCAAAGAAAACACTCACCTCATTTCTGCCATTATATCCTTATGCAAATCCTTTAGTAATAGTTTTATTTGGTTCCAGTCATGCTCTGCAGTAGGCTGAAATATCATTTGCAAAATCTCTTGCATGATCTCCAGAGTTCTGTTTTGGGACTGAATAGAAGCTTTTCTGTGTTGTGCGCTATAAAAAACTGAATCCATAAAGTCAACTATCTGAAGCTCAGTATTGTTTGCAAGCAAGGCTTCTTCTATAACATCAAGATCAGCAATTTTATGAAGGAGATTGTTTAGCAAAACTAAATTAACAGCATGAGTATTATTCCATTTTTCTCTTCTAAGATGACTGTCACCAAACAACTTATCAGTGTAATCTTCCTTAAACTTATTTTGGAATAGTTCCAGAAAGTGAACAATGTCTTTGACAGCCAACAGTAGGTAATTTGATGAACTTTCATTCGTCATAAGGAGAATTAGAGTATGCATCATTTTAGAATAATTTTGATTGTTACACTCACATAGAACGCTCTTCACAACTTTTTGTATGTCTTCAAAATTTCTTAATAGAGTATTTACAGATGATGTCTTAAACTGCTGTATTAAAATATCAGGAGCCATTGAAGAGGATTGCCCAGTAGCTAACTTTAGCAATTGAAACCCTTGGTCTATCATCACAAGTAAATGTTTAACAGTAAAATTCACGAATAAATTTTCTATGCTTGTAACTATAGGAAACCAGAAGTTCTCAAAGTTATCAGATATATTGTTGTATTCATTTAAAGCTGATATTATCATAAGCATTGAGTATGTCTGGTTTCCAACAGATGAAAATGTCATTAGAGGCTGAATCACAGAAAGAAAAGAAAGGACAGCTTCTGTATGCAGGAGTCCAGAAACTTCACTGGTCATATTCTTGATATGAGCAAAGGCACCCTTAAATGATGTTCCTGAATGTCTGTTCCAACTTAGGCCACCATAAAGATGCTCCAGAAGACCTTTGACCACCTCCATTTCTGCCACTGAAACACTGCCCAGTATTTCTATGATTTTTAAAGCCACTTGGCTCTTTGGTGTGGAGGAACAATTGGCTGTATATGAATTATTCACCTGCAGGGGCACAGCATAAAGGGATAGCTCATTCCAAAAATCAAGCAGCTCTTTGAGAACTGAGCCATTTACCTGATGGAGCTCAGAAAACTTCAAAAGAATAGAGTTCCATTCTTTGACCTGATGAAAAAAGCAAGTCAGACTGTGAGTGATATCCACCTCTAAGTCTTCCCTAGAGCATGAGAAACTCTCCTCCAGAGTAATAAGCTTAAGCTCTTTAATTACTTCAATGACTGCATTGTAACTAAGAGTAGAATTGCTATGTACAAAGTCACAAGTTTTAACAGTGGGATCACTCTGAGGTGCTGCTGTTGTCAGAGTCCAGCAGAATGCTGCAAAATAACAATTGGAGGCCTCTGCTGGTTTATGAGATATGTCTTTCAATGTCTCCAGTAACATTAAAAGACCTTCTACTTGATTAGAGAATTCCTCATCAGTAAACATTGACATCTTTTCTTCCTGAATCAGAATGAAAGCATATATTTCAGTTAGTGCTTCTGTAATGTTTCCTTGGGCTAATCTTTCCATAAGGCTGATGACATCAAAGAAGAGGTTGAACACATCTTCTACATCATTGAGCTCATCTTGTTCAAAAGGTTGTGTTATTTGCCATAAGCCAGTCAGGTTTAAATAACATGAAATGTTCTCAAATGCATCCCACCAGTCTGTTAAATTTCCTAACTCAGAGTTCTCAATATAAAAAGGTCTGATATTTTTTAAGTAATTATCTAGGATCCTCTGGACTTGTTTGAATCTACTTATCAAAAACTCAACATCCAAGTGTCTCATGTTTTGCACCAAGGCTACCATATGCTTTAGAAACTCCTTTTCATCTCTTAATGGAAAGCCAGTAAAAGTGGAAGACTTGAAAACTGTAAGTGCCTTCCTTACCAGTTCAATATTCAGAGCTGCTGTTTCTATCAATTTCTGCGGAAATGTTTTGTGTTCACTCTGCAAGTCGGAGTCAAGTTTTCTAATCCCATATTGAAAGAACTCCATCAGCAAACTGATATTTTTCTCACTGAAGAAAGGTTCAATCTCAATGTCCAAATGAGAGGAGCTGTTTTCCTGGACATCAAAAGTTCTATTTTTCAGAAGAGTTTGAATTTCAGACAAAAGTTCCATTGATAGAAGCCGAATGTGGTGAAAAGGATTAAGAAGCATTCTTGCAGAGCTGTTAAATCCATGGATTGACTGGGTCTTATTTGACATATATGAGTGCTCCACTAAATCACTGATAACCTTTTGTATTTGCCCCTCAGAATTATTTAAAAGTCTAAAAATAAATTCAAGCACACTAATTTCATCTTTTACATAAAAATCAGGGAGAATAAGCTTTAAAGGTTGTGCTATGACATTGAAGTAAGCATTTACACAACGCACATCAGAACCCGATAAGGAACATTCAGGGAGTATCAAATTAAAAATGAAATTCACAAAGTCAATCGCATTCATCATCTTAGCATCTGTCTTAGTGTTTCCCAGAGACTGCAGAAGAAATAAAGCATGTTTTGCACTTTCAAGGTGGAAAGGTAACTTGTATTTTTCACTGAGATTAGTTAATCCATGTATCCATCTGTTACAATCCTCTGCTTCATCCACTGTACTATAAAAGTTTAGAAAGGAATTAAGATGAGATGAAAAATTTGTTTGTAAGTAGCTTATGTTTTTCAGAGTACTGTCCAAAATTAGTTTAGTAATATTCTGGAAAATGCTAATACAAACCATGTATTTGTCTCGAGGTACAGTCTTTAAAAAAGCAGATGTGTCATTTATCTCAGTGAGAATAATTTCAACTTCCTTTTGGGAGAGCTTGAGAATAGTAGAAAGGGAGTTTTCGATAGAAAATTCACCAGCACCCCTCTCTTCCCCCTCAGATCCTCCTGAGATGAAAGTATCAAGCCAGGAATTCAAAAACTCCTCGTTAACAACCTTCAGTATAGATTTCTGCAGTTCTGTTATCATGACTCTCATAATTTCTAAAACACTTTCTAAATTGTTACCTTTAAGCAAGCTTGTGATATCAAATGCATTGTTAAATATACTTTGAAGACCAGCAAGGAAAACCTCAAAGTCTTTCCAGTCATTTAAATTGCCACCTTCCTGAAATACAACTTTTAATAGCTTTACTGCGTCTCTCATGGATTCAGCAATAGCCACAGCTGTATTATTGCACAGTTCATCATGAGTTGCATTTAAAAGACTTTCAGAGAGATTTGCCAAATCATTTCTTAGCCAGACAAAAAAAGTTGAATTCAAATTCAAGATTTTGGATGCCTCTTCAAAAATCTCTGTCCAGGTTTGAAGCCATGTAAAAGTGCAGCACAAAGCAGAAGGCACACTTCCCTTACCTCCCAAGTTTGCCACATCGGAGAGGACACTGTCCAATAGAAGCAGAAGTGAGGTGTAAACCTCTTCTGAATGTTCTGCAGAAGTAGAGTTTGCTAGATAAAAATCATCACACTCATTATCTACCAGGCATTCTTGTGCAATATCAAGAAACTCATACAAGTAACAAAAGGCAGCCGTTTGGAGCTCTTCATCAATAAACAAACTCTTAAGGCAGCTGAGAGTGCCATAGACAACTTGCATCTCTTTTTTTCCTGTCTGTGCAACAAACTGGGCCTGAAACTCTGTGTAGTTGTAAATTAATTGTAACTTTTCACAGAGAGACTTACTGGTGAGATTCCAGAGAAGGTCGAAAGTTTCAGACAGAAGATCAAAAACTAGATCCCTGTTTTGGAAATCATGCCATACTTGAAAAGACGAGATATCTTTTGAAATCTTATAAAGAAATGTTAACAGAGTGCTATTGCTCTTGACATGTAAGATCAGATCATCATTCTGATACAGAGACAAAAGTATTGGAACAAGTGAGGCCACACTAGTAGTGTTTAACTTTTGGATGTTTTTGAGGAAATCATGAACAATTTCTCCTAATTCTTGTACCTTAGACACAAAAGTTGCATTTGAGAGAAATAAAGAGGAGGCATTATTCACTCCAGGAATTGTACTGAAAGACACATTGACATGATCTCCAGATAATGATCTGAATTCATAGAGATTTCTTAGAAAGTTTTCACTTAAATGTTTTAAATGGTTCAAAGCAGTAATATTTAACTCTGGCCACTCAGTCAGGATATTTTGTAGCCACACCATACTTCTATTATATATTTTATTTTCTGTAATGGGAGATATGATTCTAGATAAGTTCTCAATTACCTCCTCCTCTGTCACTTGACTCAAATGAGAAAGCCTAGAACCAAGTTCATAGCATAAAATTTCAACTACATGCCAGAAAACTTCTGTCTTCTTTTTTGACCAGAACCTCTGAAGAGGCTGGAATTTTTTTTGAAGTTCATTATGGAGTTCAGAAACTGCAAGTGAGAAATTGGTGGCAGATTCCTCTCCCTGAGCAAAATTTTTCATCCATGCGATTGCATTATTCAAGGTATTTTCAATTAGAGACTGGTTTGAAGAATCTGAGAAATCAAACATTTCAATTCCTTCCAAGATTTCTACAAGATGTAAAAGATGATCCATTTCCTTTTCACCAGAAATCCTTAAATTTTCTTCTTTCTTCAAAAACTCTTTGAAAGATGTCAAAGTCCTGAAAAATTAATTGCAAGTTTGTCTTGTTAGTTATCTAGCAGGCAGACAAGGATTGGCTAAATATATATATTTGTAATTTTAGAGTCTCTCTCTGTTTACTTAAAGAAATTACAAATATAATTTAAATACCAGTCACAAATTAATCATCACAAAACAGCACAAACTGACAATTCTTTTGGTTTTCAAAAATGTGAAAAAACCTAAATGAAAAGTAACAGCCACATTCGAATCAAAACCTGAATGTAGGCAGCTAGGTTAAGGAACTGTGCATTTATCAGTAATTGTAATCAAGCTTGCAAGCCACAAAAAGTCAAACACCTTGAGTATGTCACATTTTTAGTTGCTGAAAAAGCAAAGCTTTTGTGTTCCACAGACTAATTAATTTATAGAAAGGTGCATATCAATGAAATTGATCAAAACCTTTGATTTTCTATGACTCCAAGAGAATTTTTTTTTTCATAATTACTGAATGCTAAAATATTCCTACTGGCTAGCTGATAGCTAAATACTGCTATTTTAATAACTACAAAAAAAACCAAAACCCAAAACATGAAATCATGGTGAAAATTGGAGTGCTTCAAATGATGCTTCCACTATGTCAGTATATCTATGCAAAGGGAAAGCATCCATTAGCTCTGTAAGACTGGTCAAGAGGAGCTGCATGGGAAAACAGAACCCTCCAATGCAAGGGTCTCAAAGTTGAAAATACTATCTCCTTAAATATATTTTCTTTCTCTCCAGATTCAGGACTCTGAGATCAAAAGAAGTAGAGCATAAAAACATTGTGCACTGCAAACCAAAACATAAAACTGATTAAAAAATATGAGTTTTTTTCTTATTGTGCAGTCACTATATCATCTACTTTGTAGATTCTTTACAACAGTAGCAGCATAGCAGTTTCCTTTTATAAATAAGAACCAAATACCAAAATGCACTACTAAATTATTGAATGACTCGACTGCAATTTCTCTTATCAGTATATAATGTATTGTATCTTTCATATTTATCCTCGGATGTTATTTGTATAGCATGAATCATATGTCCTCCAGTGGCAGTGCTTTATATGAACAAGTAGAGTTATTACAAGCAGTGGCAAATTGAGGCCAACATTATAACTCCCAGAAGCAATGCAAGTCATCCAGGGTGCAGTTAGAAAGACGGAAGTATCAGTTCCTGTGCTCTGCTGTAGATGTTTCTTGAGGCTCTGCCAACTCTGACAAATATTAACTCCCTTTATCTGCAACTCAAGTCCTCTGTAGGACCTTCCAGATCAGGAAGATTTTAACAGTTGGCAAAACATATAATTCTGAATAAGAATAGAACTTACAGCCATATCTTCATATAAACTTCTTACATTTGCATTATATGAGAAAAGAGATGGAGAAGTTAAAATAGTAAGAAAAGTTTAAAAAAAACAAAAGAAACCATAGCCTCAGCGTGCCCTAGATGAAATTGGAAACTACATACATACATAATCCTATGTGTTTAGAATTTTGTTCTCCACAGTATGCTCCAGTTACAAGATCTCCTGCACAATTAACATGAACTGCACTTCTACAATAAAAATCAAAAATATGTCAGATGCATTGGACTTGCTAGACATGAGAAGCATTACTGAGTCACAGCAACTATTTGTGGGAATTAAACTTCGTTTGCAGAACAGTATAAAGAATTCAGGTCCCAGTTCAAAATGCCCAATTATACATAGCTGCTGATTCCTGTGAGTCCTGATCATGTAGTAGTCAGGCCCCCGGCTGAACCTGTAAGTAGCTATACTCTGAAGCACAGACTTCATTTCTTTTTCAAAATATGTAAGCATCAGCACAATTATTTGACTCTACACAAGGTTATGAATTACAGAATATAAAATAACACCACAAAACAGGCAAAAATCAGAAGTCAACTAAATGTAATGTGAAAATTAATATTCGAGTTGATCTGAACTTCATAAGACAAGCTGCAGAAAGATAAGTATAACTTACCAATCATGAGATGCAGTATGTCCTTCTGAAAAGTAGGCATCTGATTTCTCATTCCATTGCTGGATCAGGGTATTAATGCCTGAAAAAAGTTTCCTGGCTTCCCTTTCATCTAGAAACTGAGATACTAAATCAGCTATGATTCTTCTGAGTTCCAAAAGGAGATTGTGAGAGAGATTGCTGCTGCTGAGCCACTGCTCAAGTATCTAGTAGATGGAATGCAAAGTAGAACACCTAGTTAGAGAATTCCTATTCAGACAGTACAAAGAATTTGCACATCTTTAAAAAAATTCAAACAATTAACAATGAGAGCAAAATTTCTCCCTAACAACCTGTCTAGACTCTGAAATGACTGAGCTTACAAAAGTTGATTTTCAATACAGTTTTGACTGATCTGCAAATTTGCAATATAACATGCTACATCATACAGAGAGCCAACATCCTGTGAGGTGCTGCTCTTGTTCAAAGACCCAAGAATGGTAAAAAGATGGCCTGAGACTGAAAATAACTAAAAGCTGACCTCCAAAGCCTCAGGCTTCCTTTAACCAGAATTTTGGCTACACTACCAACACAATGGAAGGCAGAGGCCTTAACATTTTTGGGGTTCCACCCCACAAAGAGATGACAATGCTCCCATTGTGTAGCCCAGAAAAAGGCACACCAAGGCCCCGGCCAAAGGTACTTACTGCTCTCCTATCCTCCATCGTTACTGGCTTTCTTTTAATGCCAAGTGGATATTACAGATTTACTCTAAGAGAAGTCCTGTTCACCCAGAAAATTCACAGTGGCCCAGCTTACAGTACTACAAGTTGCCACCATAAAGATATCAACCCTTGCTAAGAGTTTTAAAATCATCATTAATGGATTTTCCTACATAGTAATTAGTGCATTAGTTTTGGTAATCACATTAAATTATTTCTTCCAGCCATCATACAGCAGGGAAACCTTTATCAAAGAATACATTTTTGAGGAAATTTCTTTAGATGATATTGCAAACACCTCCAAAGCAGTTTGATACACCGTTCATATTTTTAATGGCGGAAAAAATTCATATTTCAGTATAAAAACAAACACCAGTGTTAAGGTATCTAGGCACTTTCCTTAGGAAATATCTGAATGTTTTATCCTTTTTTCCATGTAACTACACATATATCATTGTAGAGACTGCACGCCAAGCTGTTCTGCCAGATCAGAATGCAAGACTGCAGGTTTAGTTTTATCCCCTTCTTAGACACCCAATCAGTTACTATGGGGTCAGAACCACCTTGTGGAGAGTGTATGCGTGTGTGTGGAGGGGCAAGGATGGGTCAAACCTCACTGAGGTGGGAGAGGTGGGGTTGTCATCGTATCCCTCATGACAGCCCCTGGAGCCCACAAGGGGAAGCACTCGAGAAGCTGCCAGTCACAAACAGCCTCGGAAAACCATAACAGCCCACAGCTCCTGGAGCCCCTGACCCAGCTCGGGTTGGCAAGGACAATGAGGACACAGCCCATCACCCTGGCGTGGGACCCCAGAGTGGCTGGTGGGGCAAAACCCACCTGGGGGTTTGGCCATAGAGACCAGAGCAGATAAAACCAAGGCATGCAGGTGCCACATGTCACAGCCCTGCCATCTGGATGTGTGAGAGCTGGTCTTCCACAAGGTTCAGTGGTAGCTATTTGATCTGCGTCTCCCTCTTTCTCCTTCTGTCTTCTTGCTCACTCTGCTTCTCTTTATTTTGCTCCTTTCTTGATGCTTTGGGTGGCTTGGAGCTGGAGGGATTGGATTTGGGCTTAAACATTGTAGATTAGTATGTGCTGGGTCAGTATTGTCCAACTTGTGTGGTGGCCTTTTGAATTTTTGCCAGGTTCCCTTATTTTCTCCCCTGAATTATCCATAAAAATACCTCTTGGGAACAAGTCTGTGGGTTATCTCTTGACGCTATGTCAAGGAATTAAAGAACTCTCTATATATTTTAAAGTAAAACTCCTGGCTGAGCCCATGAGCAAGCAGCTCCAGGGCCAGAGTGTTACATCCCTTCAACCTTCTTTGGCCACTATTGCCACAGACAGTGAAGGGGTATTAAAAATAAATTAATTATATGCTATATCAGTGGAGGCCTCTAGTCAGCTTTCAGTTTTGCACAACACTTAGTTTCAAGTGGGACAGTAAATGGATCTTCCCTATGACAGGCCTCTGCAGTGCAGCACATTTCACTATATTCCCTATAAGATTTCAAATCTGAATTTCAGTTAATGAGAAAATCTGATTAAGTGAACATATGCTGATAGATTATACTTCCACTGTAATGATTCTTTATAAGGATTACTTCATCTTGTCAGCAAGATGAAAAAGGTTCATAAAAATAACATTGAATAGATAACTCAGATCTTTTAACTGAGTTACTACTGACAACCTACATACAAAAATTAGGAATTCGATCTATTATCTTTTTAAAGTGTACCCGTGTATAGAGTCTGAGCTTGCTGACAGCGTGAACAAGATACAATTTGGCTTCATGCTGTGCAGAAATGCAGCCCTGTTCATTATTCTCTTTGTTTGTTTCATCTTCTGGCACACTGGACAGAGCAGAGCACACAAACTCCTCCAGTGTTTCTCCTGTGGGAATCTGGCAGGGACATGAGGAAATTGGTGATTATCTCAAGAGAGCTGCTGAGTGTTATCTCTGCTATCAACTTACTTATCTACTGAAAATAAGAATATCACATAGCCTCCTTCATGGAGGCATGTACTTCAAAGTAGTCCACATGCAGGCCATTGTATAAAACACCAGTGACCCCACTAAGGTAATCATACAGTAGGCAGAACGATGAGACTTGGATATGCAAGGAATTTTCACCAGATAGCTACATCAGTGCTTCTACTTCTATAGTAATTTTCAGGCTGGTTCTGAACTAACTTAACTATGATACAGGACACCTACAGTAGAATAACTATATTGGAAAAACTTCACAAGTACAAAAATTACTGATGTAAAGAGTATTTAGTACGATACACCTCAACCAATGATTACATGCAGCAGACTTGTTTTAAGTTGGTGGGTTTCAACAGACTGGCCAAGAGATCAGAATTTTTCCTCCTAGACTGATTTTTAAATTATGCTATGAAATATTTATTATTCCCAATCATATAAATATTGTTAAAGCCTACAAAAATAATTCCACGCATTTTAATTATCATTATTGGCTTTCTGAGATACTTCATATTCTAACTCCTTTGAACTTTGACCAGAGAACTTATGAAAGTTTTGCTGATGTTTTGACACCAAACAAAACGGAGCATTAGATACAGAGTTGAAGTGCTGAAAACAGACATTGTTCAGGCTTCCACCTTTCCCTTCATACTTTTTGACAGTCTTCAATGCTCTAACACAGGCATAAAATAATAAGATATTAGCTAAAATAGCTAGCAAGTGAGTAGCCTGGGATTTTACAGTCAGTCATAGCTACCAAGTTGCAGATGAATTCAGTTCAGTTGATCAAAGAAGCCATCACTGATATTTCATTAAAAGGCCATTCAAAGTCAAGGGGTTTCTATAATTTATCCCTTTGCTTAAATCTGCTATCTTTACAATGAGCTCTTCTGGAATATAACTTTAAACTGTATCTGGAAAAGAACAAGCAGATTTCACATAAATACCAATATGTTCTATTAAAAAAAAAACAACCTGCAGACTTATATAGAAATTCAAAAGATGTTTCAACATTTCTGCAGTTCAAACCAGACCAACACAACAGATCACTTTGGTCTAGAAGACAGGTTAGAAACCTTTCTCTGAGGAAAGAGATTTTATTCTAAATTTGATACAAAACCAGTATATTTGATTAAGCCCCACTGAGACAACTCTGTCAAGTATATTCATACCAAGACTGCACAACTGAGAAGAAAGGACTCTTGATGTGCCTTGATTTATGCACAGAAGAGACAGGCATTCTTTATTCAACAAATCAGATGAAAAATGCTACCAGCCAAGCTAATCCTGGCAGATTCAAATCTAGAATTTAGTTTAAAAGCTTAGTGGGGCAACGTTCAGAATTCTCTACAGGATTGGATAATATACCTGGGACTTCGTCATACTCAGCTGTGACTCCAGAGTAGCATAACTGCACCAATGTACACAACTAGACCTATCAGTATCTTCAAGTGTAGAAATTTCAGATGAAGCTAAATACATTGCTCTGGATAGGAATTAAGCTAGGATATTTAATAGTCTTGTAGCTGCTTCACAAATCTAAGATATGACTACAGTTTCTGTAAGGCAGGAAAAATCCCTTCAGGGTACAAAGAATATTATAGAGAAGGACACTGAAATTTTTGACTGATTTACCTTCGTTAATTGTGCTGTATAATTTAGCAGCTTCTCAACATGAGGACCATCAAAACCAAATCTGGATTCAAGTTCTGCTTTCACAGCAAGTGGATTCCACAAAACATCTCCAAAAGAAAGATTGTATTGAAAACCTGAAAGAAAGGAAACCTATTTATGTAAGTCCTTCTTTTTATTCATGTTGTTTCTTGATGATTCATACTTGATAAGATCCAAGCACCATGTTCCCAGCTTTTTGGTGGCAGGGCAGCAGGAATTGTGCACCTGAACACCAATTTTACTAGGATAAAATCCAAAATTACACTAGTGGCAAGATCAGTTAACCTGATGTTATTCCAACAGTCGATGTGATGATGGTGAAATGTCCTTGCACAGTGATTGCCAGCATATCCAGCAGGGTACCGTTCTAAACTGCACATAGTCATGCAAATGTGTGTGTATGGACTGGATGTGAATCATTGCCAAGAAGGAGAGCACCACAGGAATACAGGAAGTCCCAGAGAATTCAAGTTCATCCTCTATGCAAGAGCTCCAGCACATCACCCTTGTACCACTTTGGCTTTTGTTCAGGCAGGTGAAGTTGGATTTAGACAGCATATTACTTTTAGCCTGACCTTCCATGCCAAGCACACACCTGCACTAGAATCTAACTGTGTGCCCTGGTTTGCCAATGAAACTTTTTCCTGACCTTTTCATGAGGAGTTGCCCTGGGGCCAGCCTACCTTCTCCAATTAAACTCATCTCCCATAGTGAAGCAGCAGATGGAGATATGTAGCCCTTCAGCTGAGAGCAGAAGTTATGAGAACAGAAGAATGAAGTTTAAAGTAAACCAGTCATAATCCTTAACATGCATGTCCAAAACAAGATGCTATCCTTCTATCTAATGGAAGAAATTGTCCTTTCTATTGATTTAGTCTCTCTGCAAAGTTCACCACTGAAAGACCATTTTAAACACAACATATTAGACTACTGTGCTTTTTTATCAAATAGTTGCCAGAGAGTGATAAAATTTAGTTATTAGTATTTCAAAAGTAGATCAATAAAGAAATGGGCTAGGACTACAGCAACACAGTTCAGTTCTTAGACTTCAGAAATTTAGCAGAAGCTCTGACAATTACTACTTTTGCATATTGCCAGCATGCTAGTGAGGTACTTCAAGGAAAATCTGCAGCAAATTTCTTACCTTCTAAGCTCCTATCCTGTACTGATGCAACAGTTAAATTCACTGCTGTTTTCACCACTTCATAGAAACTTTGGCCCAACGGTATCATAGCTAAATCCTTCAATGATGCTAAGGTACTGAAAGTGAAAAATAAAACAAAAATCAAGCTCTCCATAAACTCAAAAAACCTGAAAGGACTTGCTGGAAAGAGATAACCTCTAAGAAACTGAAAAATAAACCACTTTTTTACTGTTGAGAAAACAATGTTGTTCAATTAAATTAGAGTTTTCATGAAAAAAAAAACACAAGATGAGATTTTACAGTTAAGAGTTTCACTCAATTTTCATTAAGGAAATGTCTCCTAGGAAACCAATGTCCTCTTAAAAAAAAAAGAGAGAGAAAATGTGTGATCAGAAATGGGAGCAAAACTATCACAATCTCCCAGTTATCCCCATAACAAGGTAGAGTCAACACAGAATACATATACTTCACTTTCAGTCAATATGCAGGGAAACAAAACATACTTTTAAAGCACCATATCACTTATACTCACAAGAGGTTAAACAAAGCACATTACAAAATACGTTGATAAAAGTGTATCTATTGAATATCTTACAAGTTCCAGTCTCAGTGAACTTAGTCATGAAACAAATTTCTTTGTTAATTTAGCTATAGCTGAAATTTACTACTTACAATTTATGTCAAATTTACCAGTTGTTTCCTATAGAACAATTCTTTCTCATTATGCAAGTAAGAATCCAGTTTTGCAGACTGGATCAGCAGCAGCAGTTTCCAACATACTCAAGGCGGGGGGGAAAGGGGAGGGTGGGAAACAAAGTACAAGAAAAACCCCAAACAAGAAGTCAAAACAAAACAAAACAAACAAACAAACAAACAAAACCACAAAAAAACCCAACCAAACAAAATTACCAAAACCCATATGTAAATATCTGAGTTGCCCCAGATGAATCACTTGCGTAGCCAAACACCACAGAGCTGTTCATTCACTCCACTCTCCTACAGGAGAGGAAGAATATAAAAAGAAGGCATACAGACTCATGGATCAACCCAGAAATAGTTTAATAAGTGAAGCAAAAGTTGTACATGCAAGCAACATGAAACCAAAAATTCATTTTCTTCTTTTCATCAACAGCCATATGTGGGAGCCAGGCTCTCAGGATGCCTAGAAGTTACATGGGAAGACAAACACCATAACTGTGAACACCTTTCACTTTTGTCCCCTTGTCTAGATTAACAGATTCCTAACTTCACCCAGCAGAGGAATCAGTGGTTACTGTGGTCTGTGGGTACTGCTGCTGAAGAGTTAAAAAATAACCATAAACTGGCAATCAATTCCTGTTTTACTTCATAAACACTCAGATGGCTGAGAGATTGCAATCATTCCAGAAAATAATTCTGCTGTTGGGATACAAGCACGGCTTTGCCTGCTCAGAGAACAAGCTGGAATAAGGTTACAAATTACTCGGGCATAAGGGGAAAATTAATAAACTAAAAAAATTCAAGCCCCGATATAGCTGCAATACACATACTAAGTAAGAGAGACTTATTTCCCAGTTTGGAAAAAAGTTATGCCATCATATCCT
This sequence comes from Campylorhamphus procurvoides, assembly GCA_013396655.1. Lineage (NCBI taxonomy): Eukaryota > Metazoa > Chordata > Aves > Passeriformes > Dendrocolaptidae > Campylorhamphus > Campylorhamphus procurvoides. The sequence goes on along the minus strand of WBMV01000272.1, from coordinate 53,037 downwards.
TCATATCTTTTTTATTATTTTTTTTTAAAATTAGAAAAAAGACAGTGGGATGCTAAAGGCCCATTCCTGGTCTTTGGGCCCCTGCTGGTCCATGAGGTGAGGCTGGGGAGGTTCATGGCCAGTCTTGGATAGGCATCCAGGTCTGGAGGCCTCCTCTAGCTTTATTACTATGTTATCTGACTACAATGACAAGTACCTATCAACCTATTACAACCAATTGCCTACCCCAGCAAACACATTTCCGACTTAACTAAAAATTTCCTTATTTTACTGAAAATTCCTGCCTGTATGTGTCTTTGTCTAGACTTTTGATGCTATGTTTTCCTCTGAATCCAGCTGTTCTTTACCAGATTGGATTCAGAATACAGCCTCTGGGGCTTTTTTTTCTTACTGCTTCATTTCTTCCAAGAGAACAGCTAAAGCTGTTTTGATAGTAAGAGGCTTAATAAATAAAACTGAGTAATTTTCCAGATATTGATCAAGTGCTACATATATTTTAACTTCATTGGAATCCAAGCTATTATTTTCTTGTACTCATACGTAAATATTGTGTCTTTCAAAGACCACCAGAGCACCTTACAAAGTTCAAAGCCATATAATGTGATGGGTTAATTTCAGATTTTGCTAACGTGAAATCACTTATTGAAGACTCCTAGGACATCCCTGTTGAGTTTGGCAGAGATGAAAAATACAGTTATGAAGGCATCAGTGTGGGTGCAAACTCTATCACAGCTCTATAAAAGCACTATCTGGTAAAGAGAAGAAAATTTTACCTTCTTTACCCTGATGAGGATGCTTATTTTATTAAGTAATCAATGAGAAGAACAAGAATTGCCAATAAAATTTTAAAGCAGGGGACTTTCAAGAATGTAAAAGTACTTACTGTTGAATAACCTTTAGAAACTCTGCTATGGCAGCTAACTCATCTTCTGTATAAAAGCTGTTCAGTTCAAAACGAGGGAGTGAATGCAGAAAGTTCCAGAAATAGGGTTGCTTGTACAGATTTTCTGCTCTAGAAATCATTTTCTCTGCTTCATTCAAATCCATCTTTATGTGATAAAAAGATTACATGCAACGTTTCATTAACAGGAGGAAAAAAAAAAGCACATGTGTTATTTTCCCGACTTTCTTGATTTCACTTTGTTTCAGATGTCTTTCTCTGCTTTAACGGAAAAATGGAGCTGGGAGAACAGCTAAGGAATCTCTTTCTGATCAAAAGTGTAACTCTTTCCCAAAGAGTAGGGTCATCTTTTAGGTCTCAAGCACAAGGAACTTAGCCCTGCAATTAATTTATAAGTCTAGGGTATAAAGACCAGGGGACTGCCCAACATGCCCTCCTCCCTAACAGCTCCTTGCAGGGTTTGTAGGCGTCTCAAATAATGATTATAAAAACTAAAGATGAACTGACCAGGATAAAAAAGCTTCCTTTACAGGACTACACAATAAGGTGCCTATGCAAAACAGTATTGATCACACTTCTTTATTATACAGTCGTTGCTTCTCTTAATTAACATTTCACTAGGGCTTTTTTGGGTAATGGCAGCTTCAGCATGGTTTATACTAAAAAGGTTGTGCATACCAGCTCTTACTAACAGTGATTTGCTACTGTCAACTAAATATTTTCTTAATGTTGAGAAATACATGCCTTACTCATTTCATTCAAGAAATGAAATTTGATATTGGTATGTCTCCCTTCAGTTAAGCATCTTATGAGTAATTAAAAAATGGTACCATAAAAATGCCATCTAATTTCAAGTTATTAACAGGAAATCCAAGTTTCATGAAGTAGCAGTTAAAAACAATCAAATGTGGAAAAAAATGCATTTTAAAATACTTTTTAAATTAAACCCATGATCTGTGAAAGGTACAAAACTGGCAGTAATGGAGGACCATTACTGTTTCCATTCACCCTTCGTTTTGTTGTTGAGAATGCAATAGTGAAGGCCTAATGCATTAGGCACAGCACAAAGACCAAACTCATTTCATATTAATTGTCAAAGAGATTCTGGAAGGAATTATGCTACATCTGGCACACCTATCTTCCTTCACCCCTAGCTTGAGTCTGCTTGCCATATTTGCTGGATCACAAATCTGAATTCAAAGTAATCCAATCCACGCAAGAGCCTCATCTTTTTAATCTCACTGCAGTCCTTTTGAAGTTTTGGATTGGATTTCTGTTGTTGTTTTGGGGTTTTTTGTTGGCTGGTCTTGTTTGTTTATTTCTTAAATAAGTTTATTATTTAGGATAAGAGTTCCTTGCAAGACATTTTGCAAAATTGTTTTATACAGCTGCACATGGCCAATGCACTTTTAAATTGCTCCTAAGGAACGATAAGCCTTCAAATAGTTGTGGGGTTTAGCTAGTAACAACCTAGACTGGTTTAAATCAGTTTAATCGGTAATCTACAAACCACCCAACCTCTATCAAAATTACAAGATATTATTTTTTCCTTCAACCACATACCATTTGTTTTTTAAGGATAGTTTACTTAAACTTGACAGGATACAAATTTCTAACCACTACAATAAAGATGCCTCAAAACACAGAACTGTAATTTAGAAATAAACAGTAAAAATACTTACAGAAGGAAAACTGGTGATGTTATGGAGCCCTGTAAAATCAAATATTTTCCTTTATGGAGAAGTATTATTAACTTCAGAAGAATCAATATTATAAGCAACAGCAAGCAGTGCACAAAGGGTATTTCTACAGAACTAAAGACACATGAAGCAACTAATATGACAGAAAGATAGTGATCCATTGGATTTTCTGTGTTTATCAACACTTTTACTGTGATCACAAAAGCAATTTGAAAGACATTGCTTATCATTTACTTTTCAGTGATGCAAAATCATCAGATCAGCACTAGGCACAGATATCCAGGCATGAAAATTACCATTTCACCTGAATCTTTCTGCTTGAAAACCAGCCAGACAGGCAGGATAATGTTAGGTCCTAAACATCCACCTGGTGCAGCAGTGAGGCTGCACACTGTGGGTGGGAATAGAACAGAAGCACCAGACCCTAGTATTTCCAGTCTCATTGTTTCAATGCAAGACCGAAGGTCCCCAGGTGTAAGCTACTGAGGTTTTCTATCCCTATATCCTTTAGTATAACAGAAACACATCCTCTTAAACTACTTTTCAATGTGTGTTAGACCAAGTAATCTTGTACTCTGATTATTAACCCTTATCTTTAAAGTTTTCCCTTCACAAGCTGTTTTCTTAAATTTCTAGTAGAACAAGGGCACAGTTTTAGAAAGCTAACTTCTTTTTTCTGACAATTTTGATGGCCACAGTGCTATGAATCATAAAAGTTTTTTTATTTTTTTCAGAACAGCTAAAATTTTAGTTTGCTGAATTATTTTTAACATAACAGTATTCTTTTGTTTGATGGTTATCACTACCTTATAGGAAAAGCAATTAATTTTTAGAAAGATCATAGCTTACCTGAAAACTTTGAGTTTTCCTCCCATAGTTTTTCTAAAGCCATGGCTTTTTCTGTAGTATTAATAAATTCCTTTGCAAGTTCTTCTATCTCTTTCATGAAGTCTAAATCAGGTCCAGTGACTCTCTCTGGACCAGTTTGGGTACTCCCAGTACTTTTTGACAGAAAGAAAAGGGATAGGTGAGGTAATTAAAAACTGAAAGCAAGTAGCTGAAAAATATGTATACAATCACAGTAGTATTCTGGGTTTTTTTAGCTCTTATGCATTTATTCAACTTCTATTTAGTTCAATTCATTAGCATGCAAGTTGCAGTTCTGTGTCTCAAAACCTCAGGAAAGAAAGCAATGAAAAATTACGGAGCTCATGTATGCCAGTAACTCAATTCTGGCAGCAGCCAAGGACAGACTCATCCAAAGCAGTCTTTAATGTTTCTGAAAACACTCAACTTTTCTCCCCCAGTTTAGCATGCATCCAGATGGCAGTTCTTGGATAAGAAAGTTCAAGTTGTCCTATTGCATCTAAGGCAATAGTTTGTTTTTTCAAATACATGTGGCACCTATAGAAACAGCATCTTATTCTCACTACTAGCTTTTCCCTGATTTTAGCTCACTAGCCTCGTAAATGTTATCTCTGTCATCTCTTTCACACTACTATCTGGTGGCTGCTTAACAGCACAACTTTCTAACAATACTTTCAAATGAAATCAGAAGTCAAAGTCATTTAAACCCCTCTTCACTGGACGAAATTACTTGGACTCTCCTAAGACACCATAAAAAATAAAATAGTTATATTTAGCATGTTACTAGGGATTTGAATGCTGTATTATCTCATAGAAAATTCATATTAAGAGTTAAATCCTATCTAGCAAATATATTGCTATTTTTCATTAGAAGCATAATTAACTGTCACAGAATCACGGAATTACAGAATGGGTAAGGTTGGAAGGGACCACAATGCGTCATCCCTGCTTGAGCACATGGCACAGGATTGCATCCAAATGGTTCCTGAGTATCTCCAGTGTGGGACACTCTACAGCCTCTCTGGGCAACCTGTTCCAGTGCTCAGTCACCCACACAGTAAAGAAGTTCCTCCTCATATTCAGGTGAAACTTCCTGTGCACCAGTTTCTGCCCATTGCCTCTTGTCCTATCCCACCTACAAAAATATAATTAAGATTACATTCCTTTCTTGCAACGCTTGCATGTGTTTTCAGCACAACTTTTACTTATTGAAAGAAAAGCCTAATGAGATCAATTCACAAACCAAACTATCAGCAATAACCTTCTGATTCTCTAATTTCTCTTTCTCTCTCTCCTTGATACTTATTTGATCAGACACTCACAGAGCTGTCTGCAACTTTAGACTAAGGGATACAAAGAAAATTTAATCTTAAAACAATCGAGTTCTTGATTGTTTCAGTACAGCTTATTTTTATCCCAACTTGGCTGGCAGCCAGTAGGACTTTGGAAAATTCTTTCACCATCCTCAAATTTCAGTGGATTAAAGGCAGAACAATTCTTCACCACACTTTTTTCCCATCTAAAAGGAGTTTTTAAAAGTGGGGTTTGTTGTTAAGAAGGTGCCTTTTATGGTGATTAAAAGCTGCACTTTGGCTATTGCTTTCAAAAACTACCACATAGATTCCAATATTACTAACAATCCCACTGCCTGAAATTTCAGACAGCTAAGAACACTGGTGTTTGGCAAAGAACTGGAACACTGTATACTGAAAACTTCCTAGCCCCCTACTTTTTGAAGTAGGGTGAGCAAGACGACAGTCCTTGACCAGAATGACAACAATTATATTTGGTTAAAACAAAAAAAAACCAGTCAGAACATTAAAACCCCAAAACTCTAGCTCAATTTCCATAGGGTTTGTCACAGGTGTTGGCTGAGGGGGTTTTGTAGGGTTTAGGGGGGAGGAGGCTGTTGGGGTTTTTTTTTAATACTTGGCAAACTTAAAATTGAAAACTAAACTCTCCCAACAAGGTCACTTAAAATAATAACTAGTATTCAGAAAAGTGGATCATAAGGGTGCTATTTCAACCCACATTGCTTTTCCTCCAAACTAGACACAAGCCTTGTATCCCCATCTAGAGATTTCCAGTTTTTTAGAAGCATTGCAAACAACAGCGCTCTGGGAAAAAGGCCCTTACTCACATAGGAGCACACAGCTGGACTCAACACCGCCTCCTGTCTCGGATGCTGGTGCTGCCCGGCCTCCCTGTCAGCAGCAGGGGGCACAGATAGCAGTGAGGGAGCCAGCAACTCCTACCCCTGCCCCATCACTGACTCTGCTGCACCCTGGAACTGCAAATTTTGGGTTGATAAACATCAGGGAAACAAAAAAACCCTTGGCATCTAATTTTATGTGCTTTAGACACCTGTTTGATATCTAGCACAACAGATTACAGAGTCTGAATTAACATTCACTTGGGCTGTCCCTTCAGTGCTCCCAGGCTTGAGGACTAGGAAGACAAGCTACTGCTCTGAGAGAGGTCCCACGGAGTATATGGGGAAGGGGAAATGGGACTGGGGAAGATACACAGACTAGGAGCATTAAAGAAAACAGGTGGCAGCACTTGGTAGCTCTGAAGACCTACAGGGTTAAGTGCAGGGGAAAACGAGTTGAAACTGCAGAGGGAGCCCGGAAACAGTAGGAGGGTGTAGATATCTAGGGTACAGCAGAAGGACCAAACCCCAGGCACAAGGACCAGCTATTCCAGAAGAGAAGGCAGGATGTGCAATCTAAAAACCCCATAGAACACCATACTCCCATGTGCAAACCCCTCAGCAGGACGAGAGCAGCAGTTTGGACATGCTGTTTGTGAGCTGTTAGCTTTATGGGCATTTACAGTGCAGCAGAGATGTCAGCCAGCTGCCGTTCGTCCCCGTCTTTTGCCATCATTGCCAAAGCCCTTCCTCTGGTTGTTCTTGGAGCTGAGCACAACCTCCTTTGGGAGGGGATCTGGCAATGGATGCAGTAACGGGTGTGTGGTTATCAAGCTTAGATTTATGAAATAGATTAAAATATTACAGAGGGTTTTTTTGCTGAATAGCCATGCTAAGATTTAAAATATTTGATGTATTTTCAACATGGTAATAGAGGACTATATTTATCTCCTAATAAGAATGCTATAAGTTACTATTATTTTCTTAATTCAGCGCAAGTTGCACAAAATTGCAGGAAGATGTCAGCATCTTGCCAGAAAGATAAGAAACTAGACTTCAAAATCAGATGCAGGGATGGTCCAGGCAAACAATTTTCAGACACTGTGCCAACAAAAATACTTAGCTGTTGTGCTGCTATTCTCCCAAAGAGCCTTCAGTGCATGCTTTCTGGAGCAGAAGGCGACATTAACTCCCTTATGTGTGTGTGTAAAGGAAGTCAAGCTGCAGTTCCAAGGAAGTCCCTAGAAGCAGTTGCTAGGAACAATAAAGAGGAGAAGCAAGGGATGACAAAAAGAACAAAAGGAGGAAGCCAGTAATTTGTAGAAGAGGACATACATAATTAGAAGTAGGGTGTTAGGAGAAGGTGTGTGTGTGTATACATAGAATTTCATTATCGTCCCTGGTAACTCTTCCCTTTATTGTGCATTTCCACAAATTACATGAGGACAGAAATCAAACTAAAGACATTCATTCATACAAGTTTTGACCACGACAAAATGCTGCAAAAGAGCAAAAAGACCCTTCCCTTTGAGTACATAAGAGCAACTGTCATTTCCTAAAGCCAAGATTCAAAAATACTAATTCTGTCCAAATTACTAGGTTACTCAGGATGACGATAGGAATGTTTCAGAGCTCATCTGAAATCTTAGCTATGATATGAAATGCCATTTAGACTGACGATTTTCATAAGCCTCTCAGCAAACTCTTGTCTCAACCTCACAGCTGTCACCACATTAAAAATTTCTTTCTAAAATTGCAAAGTCCCAGCTGTGGTGGCTTCCATTGTGCACCAGCTCAGCACAGCCTGGAGACATGACATCTCCATCAATACCAGTACACATGCTGGGCAACAACATACTGCATGTCTGTCACAGAAAAATCTTTCCTCTCCATGTGTTGTACAATTATAACTTTTGCAAAATGCAATGGACCAAAATATATAAAAAAACAAAAAGGTGTTCTTCTTAACTGGCTATAAAATGGAGGAAACTCATGTTTAAGTTTCCTTTTCTCCTCAACCCTCTGACAAGCTTTAAGAAAGATCACAAAAATTACTTCTGTTTTTCAGCTACACATCTGCTCTTGTACCTGAGCTCTTCTGAAGCTAATTCATTGGAGAACCACAAAGGACTGGGTATTGATGAAACAAAAGGTTTAGACCAGTAAGGAGAAAGGGACTGGTGTGAGCAGGGCTGCTCCAGGAGGGGAACCAAGTCAGAAGCTTAGGCAGCCCTGAAGGAGTCCATGCCCTCACCAATGGGCCACCATCTACCAGAACCCCAGTCAGCAAGCATATTTGGGGATATGTTACAGACTCCAGGGACAGCCCCGACAAGGCAGGATGAGCCCAGGAGCCCAGTCTGGTGCAAAAAGAGATAAAGCTACCACATGGGTGTGAGTGGCCCATCCTGCAGAAGTGCCAGAGTCAGACCCAGGGCTCCACCACACCTGCTGGGTGAGGCTGCTCAGGCTGCTACTACTTGTAGCTTAATAAAAAGAAATAAACTAATGGTGCTTAGAAATAACATTTTAGAGTCTTGTTTTTGTNGGGGGGGGGTATTGAGAAGTCTAATAAGTACAGATCTAGGAGATCAAGATGCAGGGACAAATGTTTTGCAAGACTTGCAGTGGAATTCAGAGCACTGGGAAGACATTATGTTTCTATGCATGCACACAGAAACATATGGGTGTGAGGCCATAGGACTCTGTGCTGTGTGGTTTTTATCTTCTTTGCATTTTATCAATTTTATACTGTACTCTACTAAGATGAGCTGGGGAGTGGAACATTTTGGAAAGAACAGGGAACAATGTCCTTTTCCATGAGAGCTCCTAATACTTCCTTACTCCTCTGCTCCACTGGATGCATCAGGTTAGGGAATCACATCAGTGAGCTGACAGCCAGCAGCTTTTGCAGTGTCTTAAGAGAAGAACAAAGAGCAAAGCCATGGAGCTGTTGAAAAATGGATGCTTTCTGAGGAGATGGCAGAACTTGCTGTAAATCAGAGTTAATGAGGTACTTGTAGCCTTCACTTAGCTCATCTTTTTACCACATCAGAGGCTGTTGCCTGAAGGGACAGTGAGGGCATGGCCTGCACCGGCATGACTTCAGCCTTGGCTCAGCCTTGTTCATGGAGCAGCCCTGCTCAGGCTTCTCACAGACAAATAGTTATTTGGGTGGTTTATGGCTTCCGTGGAGGTTCCTACTTTCTCCCAAAGACAACTACATTTCAAACTGATCGCACCAATGTGGTACACACTGTGAAAACAAATGGGTTAAGTGTCCATGGAAACTATGCAGAGTTTTTTATTTACCCTTAACAAACACAACATCTTTGACACAAAAAAGGTCCCTATATCAAACTTGCTGTTTGATATAAGTCCTCAAAGGGAAGATAATTGGTATTGCTTTTCCTATGCCACCCCATCTTTCCAGTCAGCAGGGACATTGTAGAATTCAGTTATGTTTGGCCGATCAAGCTGACAGTCTGTATTCCTAAGGCTGTTGGCAGCCAGCATAAGTCAGAGCATCCCTGAGGTTGATTTAATTTATACTGATGGACTTGGTGGAGCAGACTGACCTTAGAATGAACTTCATCCTACCTGTTTAGCCTTGTTCCTTACCTAGGCTATATGCTACTCAGTGTAAGCTACTTAGTGTATAAATATGGATATGTGCATGGATTTCATTTTTTGGTTGAAAAATTGAAAGCCACTGAATTATTTCCCCAATTCTTAAGTAGGTCTAAGACAGCCCCCAGGGAATTCTTTCCTGATTTTCTTTTGAGCTGAAAGATAATTTGGGCAATTCAGTCAAAGCAGTGTAAATAATCATGCAGAGCAGTCAATATAGTTCACAGTTTCTACAGGTTTAGCACACGTAGATGGCAACTGGACTAGTGATATAAACAAAAAGTATCCTTTCAAGGAACATTTTTTTAAAAGGCCAGCAGTTATTGCAACTCTGTTACAATAATAATAGTAATATAATACTGCCACTGCAAGCAACAGGTTTCAGCATAAGAACTGAGTTTGCAAGACCATGGCACAGAGGCTTGGCATCCTTGCTTTGCCTAAACTTGTCATAATATGCCTGCAGTTTGGGGTTTTTTGCTTGGGTTAGTTTTCTCTCTTCTTTTCATTTTTATTTTCCTGGCCAGATTACTACGGCTATTTGCTTTAGTTTCACTTGTCACTGTATAGTGCCATCAGAGTTTTATAGAGATAGAAGCAGCAAGTGACTATTCCGTGCAAAATGAGATATTTATGATTAACAAAGCCATGCAGAAGAACATTGGCCCAGCATAATAGTAAAGGCCTTGAGAAGTGGGGACACAGGATGCACTGTACTGGAATACAAGTCTGGGATGATAAGAGAAGAGGCACAGGCTGGCTCTGAGGATCCCATGGCTATACACAACTCATAAGTGCTCATTTAAAAGGCAGAAGTATAAATTATAAATTTATAAGTATCAAGAAAAAATAACAGGTAGCTAAAAAATTTAAAAGATACTATACACATTCAGGTGTACCATGTAAATTTAGATGCATCATAGAGATGAAAATAAATGGAGAACAAGCAAGGTATAAATGCACATTAGCTAATGTAAGTGACCCCAAGTACAGCCTAGAGTGGAAAAGAAGCCATCAACACCACATTCTTTCAGGCAAAGGACTACAGATCATGACTTGCCTTGACAACCTCATCACTACACAGCTGCAGCCACTGACATTATGATCTAGAGCTGCACTGGAAATGTGAGCATAACTCCAGGGAAAGGATGAGAAACTAAGTGGTCGTGTAATGTTATATCATTATTACAACAATTTTTGGTAAGGGATATTACCATAATACTGGTATTTCTGTCCCTAAGTATTTTGTGTAATAACACATCTTGACTAATAGTGATTTGTGTCTTAAACTGTTAAGATTTCAATACTACTAATAAATTATTGCGTTATGTAAGAGGTGTTTTGCCATAAGCAAGATTTTATTTTGCCCAGTCTTACACTAAATTAACAGTTCTCTGCACATACAAATAACTAGAACACACCATCGAGATCAACTGATAAGTACCATGGCCTATTACTGTGATATTGAAGCTTTCCAAATTGCTGCATGCTAAATTTATTGCTACCTATAAACCTCTACAACAATAAACCATAAATATATGATGCTCTGACATGCCTAACTGGCTCAGACCTCTAAGATCTTTTAGCAGATATTCTCAGTTCCAAGAATAACATACATATAAATCCACACATATTCTGATTAGCTCACCCTAATTTAACTTTATTGTTATATATTTTGAAAGGTTGATTGTGCAGAAAATTTGCTTAAATGTCTTTGTATCTCAGTGTTTTACAACATTTTTGAATAGATAAAATCACTAAATTTCTTAAAGAAAAATTCCATATTCAAATTAAATTTTTTTCTCTCTGCATTCGGGGATCCTGCTTCAAGCTCCTCTTACAGGTAACTTTTTTCAAGTTCTTTTTTATTACAGAGCTTCTCTTATTCCTTTTTGGTTCTTTGTGGGTATTACTTGAGAGTTATCTTTGTTTTGCTTTTCTATGTTCACTTCTCCCATCACATATGCTCCCAAACTATTCGAAGTTAAAATCCACATATGATCACTTTTGCTGTTCAGGTTCCCCCTCATGTAATAAAGGATTTTCTAGTGAAGGATAAAAGCATGCTCTCATATGACAGCAGTGAAGGGCAATAATATCACAAGGTACTTCTACAATTTTACCCCAAAACCGTGTTCAATTTTCAATAAGAGCATCAAATGCCCGAGAAAGGCAAACAAAATTAGAAAGAGCCATGACTAAGGTCTTACATCTTTTGTATTCATAAAGACACTGGAAGAAAATTTTAGCACAGAGCAGCAACGCTTCTGTTTTCCCTGTTTACAAGGCAGTGGGAACCTTTGCTATAGAAAAAGATGCACTGTGATATGGACGGTTCTGTTTAACTCATATAACTTACCGAAAGCGGTTGTTTTCCTGTGCTGTGTAACTGGTATTTTTGCATCTTGAACCAACATTACAGAAAAGGGTCCTCATGAAAGGATAAAGGCCCCGACTTGGTAAATCACGAGCTTCTAAGTAACCTAAAACCAAGCAGCAGCATAATCAAGACCAGCAATGAGGCAGTTGCAAATTGTACCATCACACTCTGTTTCCTTCTCCTAAACAGCATCTTTGTTATCTGTGAGTAATGAAGTTGTATCAATGGCAGGTGTCCCATTTAAGAAAAACTCAGTACCACAGAAACCACTGAGTAACCTCTGTGTCAGACTGTGACAACAGGGTATTTATGACTACCTAAACAGCAACTTTTCCATATCTCTGGAATTATCCATATCTCTCTGCAGAGTAAATGTATATAGCGCAGGCTAGATTCTCCCCAGCTATTTCACACTACAGATCTAGAATTGTTCTCCCAAATTGGTTTTTAATGTAGCTAAAGGTGATTTATCCCCATTTTACTGACATTGATGAATAACAGAATAATAAACTGAATAGATTATAGTATCATAAGCAATTCTTTTCTAGATGAAGTTAATGTTTTACAAGATAAAACTAAAAAGAACTTTATAAAGTGGAGTTAATCATAACAAGTTTTAAAGTATAAAAGGAAATGGAAGAACTTATTTACAAAATATTAATTCTAAATCCCAGGAAGTATGTAAAGGTAAGGTTCATTGTGTCTAGTTGCTAATATCTGCTGGAGAACTACCTACCTCTGAACCAGTCAGGTAAAATCCATTACTCAATAGAAAGAAATAAATACAACTAACCCCAAATAATCCACCCTACATCCAAAATCGATGTCTAAAACTGGTCTGATAAGTCAGACCTTAAACTTTGTATCTCTTTCCCACCCAGTACACCTTGCTCAGGTCCACAGCTAGATACAATTGAATCCCACTTTAGGATGCTTTCCGTTGATTCCACTACATTAAAGTCCCCCATTCTAGGATATCATTAGTATTTGCTAAACACTTTTACAAGCAGAGGCAATCAAAATAGAACACAGGTGAAAGAAAACATACAGTTTTCCTTGTATTTTGGGGGCTCCTGGAAGCGGATTGCAGTTAGAATCAAGAAAAGCACACATGGCCACAGTATTTCAGCCAGAGATAGGACCTGAAAAGGGAAATCAAAACACCATCAGTCTGTAGAATACAGGATTTGGAAACAAATCATTAAAATCTATATATCTTTTAATTTAAAAAAAATAAATTAAATATCTCCATTACAACTACTTAAGGGAAAATAAGATCATTAAAGTAAATTAATAACCGATGCTTCTATTTAAAGTCCTTATAACTTTGTGAAATACACTGCTCTCAGAATAGAAAAGAAGTTTTCACTTCTATTTATAGTGTTCATAGATACTTTCCTTTGGTCAACACAGTGACTGACAATGCAATGGCAGTGACATCTGGCTTTCCCATACCTGAGCCTCCTAAGAAGCCAGTAGAATTCTGCACCTTGCTGCAATATCTCGTGCCTTCCTGAACCCTGGCTGGTGGAATACCTCCTTGTCCTTCCCTGGCTCCCTTTCTGCTTCTATTACACCTTTTCTGTCCCCTGAAGTCACTGCTCTCCAAAAGCTGTCTTTGTCACCTCCAACAGTAGGAGATCAACAGGCCTGAGGCTGCACACCACCATATATCTCATGTCCCAGTGTTGCCACTTCCAAGGCCACACTAAGGCACCCGAGCCGGGGCACCACAGTACTCACAGATTTTGAGTGCATCTCCTCTGAGCTGATTGCACATACACAGTGTGTGTTCACCCCTCTGCAGAGAGGACACAAACCCCCAAACAGACTTCACAGAAATAAAACCCACAAAGACCAATTGTCTCAATTTTCAGCAACAGAAAGGAAGAAACTGCCATTCAGCCAAGTTTCAAAAGACTTCTAGATTCACTGATAACAATGCTAGGAAAGTGTGAATAGTGAACTCAGTAGCAGAAACACAATAGAACTGACAGACATGCTGAAGATCTCCCACCAGAGGCTGTTAACTTCTCTGAAGCATATTGAGGATTTTATTTTTAAACTATCAAGAGTTGAACCAAATCCCATCTGGGAAGCCATTCCTAAACTTGGCCATGTCAGAAAAAATGCCTGAGAAGAGTAGCACAATGATTAAGAATAAAATCCAATGGCAGAGTCTTCCCTGTGGAGAAGGACTTCTCTGCCAAATATGAGGCAAGGAAACTAAAGGTTAACTGAAATTTAGGGAAATCACCATTTATCTAAACTCATCACACCCAATACAATACAGAAGCCAATAAAAGGCTGGGTCTTCCAAATTTTTAGGGATCAGCAAGGACCAGCTGCTCTCCAAGAGGTAGGGAAACATGCATGGCAACACCACCCAGCAGGGCAGAGGACCCATCACAGCAGCCCCCAAGGGGAGCAGGGCAGGGCCCACCACCTCAGCCAGCCTCCACCAGGAGTCCAGACCCTCAATGTCATGGCAGGGCCATGGTCAAGCCAGAAAGACAGTGGCCCAGCACAAGGGCTGGGCTGGAGAGTGGTGTTCCTCTGCCTACACCCCAGTGGGAGCAGAGGGCACAAAAGCACAACTTTGTCTGGGCCCTGGTGAGGTTGGTCAGGGCCACTAAAGCTTAGCAGAGCCCTGGAGCCTCAGGGCTCCTTGGCATGCTCATCCCCATTCCACCCATCCAGGGCTGGAGGGAGGGCCTTTGGGCCCTTGTGTAGCAGAGCCATGGCTGCAGGGTATCTGTGGGCTGCCTGTGGGGAACGGAGCCAGGTGCAGCAGCTGAGAAAAGGGGCACTGCAGAAGAAACTTTAAGGGAATGTGACCAGGCTAGCCAGGAGGAGCTGGAAAAGACCCAGGGCACCCCTGGGAGCAAGCACTACCACCTCCACAGCCAGCCTATGAGAAGCTTAGGTGGTGGGTCAGGGCAGTGGGAGACCAAAGTACGATGGGGCTTATAGGGGAAGGTCCTGGGCAGTCACAGGCTGGGCTCCCTGGTGCCCAGCCCAGGGTTCAGGGCAATCCCAGATGGCAGCCAGGGCAGAGCACCAGCCAGCTGCTCCCTGAAGGGCAGGGAGCCAGATGGGGTGCCAGGGCAGCATGGCCCTTGTCAGGAAGGGCTGCCCTCAGTGCCCAGGCAAGGCTCTGCTGGGAGCTGGACCTCCAGGTGAGCCAGGTCTAAGGCTGAGGCGGGAAGCCAGCCTGCAGTGAGGGCAGTCAGGGTCAAACACCATCTCTGGCAGAGCCTATGGAAGGAGCATACAGCTAGGACAGAGACTGCTGCTCCTGCTGACAGAAATTTGGCACAAGAACCAAGAAGGCAGCTGCAGAGGCAACAACAGGTTGGAGGGCTCAGTGAACCATCAGGATGCTGCAGACATTAAGCATGCAAAATTGATCTTAATAAGTAAGTTATTTGTGGCAAACGTGGGAAAGTAATGCTGCTGTTTAAGGCATATTGGTGTTCAAATAAGAAAAGCACCCAGAGAAGGTCCAAAGAAAGGGCATTTGTGAGATTGCAGGATTGCAGTCCTTGAGCAGCTGCTTTGCCCATACATTGGGGAGAAACTGAGGCCTGAGAGATCATGACATTCTGGGGAGCTGCACCTGGGAGGAATAATGAGTTTGGTAAGGGAACTTTAGGAGCCAGCTGATAAAAGCAGACAACTTCTTAAATGTTAACTGTTCATCACCAAGCAAGTTTCAGGGGATGTTTATATCTCTCAAAGTGAGGAAGAAAGAAAGGAACACGAACTGTAAAGGACAGAAGGAGGGCAAAGATCGAACTCAGCATAGGGGCAGATAAAGAGCAAGAATTACACCTGTATTTTCTCTTATGCTTAACATTAATCCAAAACAAAAAATTATTAATAATAAAACTTTTTTTAAAAGGCATAGTTTGAGGGTAGGATATGTTTCTGTTTTGTCCTAATAACCATATCTGTAACTACACACTCAAGGATTTCACAGCATGATTTTAATTCCAGTGGTCCTCTAAATTAGGGTATCAGAACAAGAGAATTTGGAAATCACCTTTTATCCTTTACCAAGCTACAAATTTGGATGGTAATAAATCATTTATTATTTATTATAGCTATTTAAAGAATAGTTAAGAAATTAAGTGATAGAAAACTAAAGCTGTACATTTGCCCAGTAGTGTGTATCTCCTGAGCTTCCAAAATTTGTAGTTCTGAAGCAAAACTTCTGAAACAGAAATGAGAAGTTTTCTTCAGCAAAACTGCAATTTCAAACTCGGGTAGACATCCAAATGTACATAATAATTTGTGCTGTCTTTGAACCACGTTAAGAGGAGGTGCTGATGCCAATCTGAATTTCAGTCAGAACACCTGTTCCTTACAGAACACTTATGTCTGTCACGGCTCCTTCACCTTTCACTGTGAAATATCAACTAATGCCACATGACATTAGTGACAGAGTGTTAGTTCAACAGACCCCACTTGTCTTCTAGCCCTAACTACTGATAAATAACAACAAGAAGACCATTGCCATATACAGACAGGTCTACATGTTATGAAACAGAGCTGAAGCACATCAGGTAATTCAGGAGATGCTTCTCTCTTCAGATTCACAAGGGTCTGACCTGCCCTTTGCATGGGGGATGATCCACCCGGATTCCTCCTCGTGTAACTGCAGATGGAGCACCTTCACAGCTCAGTGTTTGCACAACAGGCACATAAAGGAGGTTTTGCATGTTCCCCGGGGCAGCTCCTGGCTCTGAACAGGCAGAATTCAGTTTACTTTGGGTTATCCCTACTAATTCCTGGTTTAGAGAAGTCTGCATCTCAGTGAGCCCTCTACTCAGGAAAGCTACCAATTAGGCAAATTTAAACCTTGCATGAATTAATATTTTGTCCTCCAGAAATACATGAGGGGAAACTATATGGAACAAGAAGACAAATACAGCCACATGGAGGAGAACAGGAGATACTGAGAAGCCGGTGCACACCGATTGAACATACAGAAGTGTTTAGGAACAGAAAAGAATATTACCAACATCATCCTTCCCCCAAAACAGTCTTTTCTATTAAAAGAGATCACTTGCAATAATTTGGAGAAGAAATTCTCACTAAATCACAATTTTATTTAGGGCAAATATTTCTGGAACAAAAAGTTTTGTGTTTAACTGAGGTAACCAGTTCTACCCAAAGAAGCCAACATGCTTCATTGCAAATCCCCAGATCATCACAGAGAAGTGAAATCAATGTGAAACTATTAATTGAAATTACTCCTTTTTTCCCCAAAAAATGTTATTTCACTTGAGAACATTCACTTCCTTCTATCTTAAATTAAAAAAATCATTTCAATCACAGTAAGGCCAAATGGCATCTCATATTTAGGTATCCTCTTAATTTCGATTGCTGTCAAAGTAGTTGTCACATTCTTCAGCATATTTGAATTTGAAAGGTTCAATTAAGCTTTGTAGAATGGATAATAAAGGAAATTTAGGAGTATATAAAATTTCAATACACTGTCCTTGTATTCCCTGTAGCTAGATTTTGATCACAGTCATGCAAGCTTTCTTAGATTACCAATGAGTACCTGTAATGTGAAGAAAATTGATTTTCATCCTTGCCACTGCTACCAACACTGCTAGTATCTAGTGTTAATTCAAACATAAGCTGTGACTCTTTAAAATTTTTATGAGATTTCCTATCTCACCTGCAAATTGAGGAACATTGCTATATTCAGCCATTTAAAATTGGAACAAACAATTGTTATTCTCTACTTGTATTTTCAACAATTAGATGACCAAAGGCAAAACAAGAACCCCTTGCAGCCAGCCTGTCTTTAACAATCTGCAGTAAAAAGGGAAAATTGATAGATATGCCCTTTCCAACAGATATTAAAAGATTTAAATACTCCCTTTTAGTCATTTTCAAGCACTCACCGGTTGCCTCACACGGCAGAGCCAATTTTTCCAAAACAGAGCCTTGAACTGGTGTGCAGCGTGCCTCATGTTCTCTTTTCTTTCCTTCATCCACTTGCAGAGTGGCTTCTTAAGGACTTTCTAACTCAGAATCATCTCACAAAGCAGTCCAAATTATTCAGAAGCTGATTAATTCCAGCACTAGAGAATAGTGCAAGAGATTTGCCTGCTTCCTGAGAAAAGATGAGATTATGTTTCTGCCTCTTGTTTTGCATTCGTTGAGCAATCTCATCTTTCCGTTTGCTTCTCAGTGCAATGAACAGTAAGGGGATGGGTTTGTATAAATGCCCTCAGGGTGCTTTACTCCGCAGCATACATTCTGCACTTTTTTCTACTTATCTGGAATAAAAAATCAATGCAAATAATAGGAAAAAGAATAATGAAAAAAACCCCTTGTAACAGACATTTGCCTTTTTCTGAAGTTCAGTATTTTTCTGTCACTTCAGTGTGTATGTCACTTTGTTTGCATATGCTTACATTTTGGGGGAAAAAAAGAATAGTAGGAAAATAAGTAGCCCTAAAAATGTCAGTATGCTTCTAGAACACTCTTATAAGTACATATCTTGCACTCTAGTGATCCGACTGCATCATCATATGACTTGAATTTTCTCTTTTGAAGCACGTATGTTTGATATTTCATTCTCTTTTTCCAGTGTACATAACCTACATAGAGGCGGAATATTCTGACACGTCATAAAACTATGCTAATTAACTACCACCGAGGATGAAAATCAGTCTTACAGCGGCAGTTCCTTCAGCAAAGAGGATGGATAGCAATTCCTGGAGCTGTGAGGGGATTTGCAGGAGGGGAGCCTGTGCAGACCTGTGGCAGCAAGGCCACTGGAAGACATAGCAGGAGTCTGGTGGTGCAGAGGATGACTACACTGCCCATCAGGAATGCCACCGTGAGCAGAGGAGTAAACTGTGTGTATGTTTTGCCCTACCCAAACAAAGTTCCTAAGGTAGAATCTGATCCCCAGAAGTTCTCTCTGTGGTCAACAGACACACATAACACAGCCATCACAGAAGGCAATTCAAACTACCTAGAATCTGAATCATGATTCACACACACACATGTAGGACAGACAACATGATGCTCTTTATTTGGCATTATTGCTCAGTTAATTGCATCATTGCACTTTTTGCAAAATGTATTACTATTGAATGAAAGACACATCTTAACATTCACAGATATTTTTCCACATTAGGAGTAAAATCCCCCAAAATGTAAAAACTTTTTGGATACAGAAGTCACCACAGAAGAATTCAACATCCACAAGAGTTAAGCAATTTAAAAAGTTAATAAGTCTGATATTTCTGCAATGAACAACTGCACATCCATAGGTCTGTTGAGTTATGCCAGTTTCCATGGGATAAGGATCAGTTAGTGTCCTTAGTTTCCCTTTTCCAGGCTCTGGATTTTGGTCACCCAGCAGCAGTTTTTGGCCATCCAATGCACTTTGTGAAGCTTCATTACTCCACCTCATGGTAAACTGACTGATTAGTTTGTTAAAATCTTTGTATTTGAAATGGTGCAAAATTCTGTTTTAATTTTTGCCTTTTCCATGGGTTTAAGGAATAAAGAAAAACCGAACTAAGTAGGTTTCATGAATTCATAAATTTTTACATATTGGTCAAAATAACCTCCCAGCAAAATAAAAATAATAGATGCAGTCATGGCACAATATAACTAGCTATTCCTCAAATATGGTGGGATTTCCTTTTATTTTCTTTGCTCTGAGACTGAAAAAATATTGAAGTAATCATTTAGCTTTAAATACAAATGTGGAAGTCCCTGGGATATACTAAAAAACTGAATAGTTCAGTGTTTGCCTGAATGACATTAAGCATATCTGTGCCTTTGAGGCAGGATTAATTAATACCTCACCAAAGAGTTCCACTTCACACCTGGATGTCACTTATTCTGGCAGTCAAGTAAGGCTAAAATCCCTGCTATTTCAGAGCATGGACAGTAATTCTGCTTATTAGGATCAAAGGTGAAATTCTGAGATAACTGAGATGGAAATTCTGTGCATAGTTGAATTATGTATTTTCAAACAAATATTTTTAAATAACTAAAATGGAAATGTGTGTTTTAGTTTGTGTGGGTTCGCACAGCCATTCTGGAAAGCTGGGGAGAAAAATCTATAGCATGTGATTTGTAGGAAATTATAAACTACTCAGTATAATGAATTTCAAGAAGTTACTTATAAAAGCAACTGATAGAGAAGACAGTTCCTGACTGTTTGAGCTGAAACATCTCATATGAACTGTTTGCCAAATGGTTTTGAGCAAGGCATTCTGCAAAATCTCTGCTCATCTGACTATGTGATCTGTATAATTTATTATGCTCTATAAAATCACATACTCATAAATGTGACATTCTGTTTTTTTTAATGCTAAACAGCTTTCCAAGGGTGCAGAATACAACTATTTTGTATGCAATTAGTGTCCAGTACTAATGAACTACTGACTCCTCATTTTACTATATAAGACACTCAACAAATACCTTTCAGCATTCAGTTCTGTTGACTTCATTTGTCCTCCTACTTCATTGCTCTTTCCTACAGAAATTAATTCTTGCCTAGCATGGTGTCCTAGCAGTAGCAGACTTGTTTTTTCTAGAAAAAAATTTAAGAAAGCAAAAGATATCCCATGAACATTCCACCAAGAACAATCTCTGCAGTGACTGGGAAATTGCTTCTAAAAGCTGTATGAGCTTGATTGTATTATTTTCAATGTCATAGAAACATGAGTATTATTAAATCAAACCATCATCACCCCAAACCAAACTCTTCACACAAAAAAAAGATGATAATATTAATTATTAAGCACACAGGCAGGAACAGTAAATCAGTTCTGAATACTTTTGGAAAGATGTGTCAGCTGTATTGCTGCCATCCTGGAAGCTCTTTTGAATGCCCTAGGTTTCATAGGACAGCATCAAGCAGTATCTTGTGCAAGTACCAGCCTTAAATAGCTGTATTAACTATATAATTATTTCACTATAATCAACAGCTAGTAGCTATATTAATTGCATACTTTCAGGGCTCCTTGACAGACTGTCTGTAGTCAACAACAGCATCTTCAATATTGCAGGGCAAATTAGAAAGTCATGGATTTCATCATGTGCTCCACATGGTGAAATTTTCCATTTCTGGAACAGGAAAAAAAATAATCTTCTCAGAATTGGGTCTTTGAGACAGAGAGACTTGCCCTTTTCTGCTTCTGCTTAGCTTTAGCAGGGTTAGTCTCTGTTTTAACTTAAAACTTTACTCTTATGTATGTAAGCTATTTAAAACCACTAGAGCAGAAAATGCAGAAAACCAGCAAGCATACAGATCTGGTTTTAAAACTTGACTGCTTTATATCATACCATCAGCATACCACATCTAGCCTACAGTTTTAATACAATGTAATTAGAGTAGGCTGGCAAGCACATTCAAAGAAACATAATTTCATATGTTAAATAGGTTAAAACTCTGCAGCCAAAAATATTGTTTGGTAGTACTGTTTGACTGCATACCCAGGAAGGCAGTCAAATCATGTGAGAATATGGATGGGAATCTGGCAAACTAGTCTATTTTCCTATCACCACCCACCGTTTCTTTCACAAGGTTTATTGAGTGATCAGAAGGCTTTCCTTCTAACATCAATAGGAGTGCTACTTATATTTGCATGGTCCAGACCAGTGTTGCAGACAAAGTGCCTGCAGGATGACATCAATTAGCATCTTTCCTGGGAGACGTTTCCTGTGTGCAAAGTTAAGGCATGATGAAAAATGTTAGTTGTGGTCAAATAATAGGGCTGATTAAAACGGAGCTAGACACTAAACCAGCAAACCAGACCCAATCTCCCAAGGGGGACAGTGGTTTGTTTGAGCTTCTGGGAAGCTATAGGAATTTTACTCTTGTAAAATGACAAACTGATGGTATGTCATTAAATGAAAATTTTCTCACAGTTACAAGCTCAGCACCAACAAGAAGCATCTGGAATCAGGTTTCTGTGTTGTGTAAAACCGGCTCTGTCTGTCTTTTGCTGCTGCTTCGTTTTGTTTGTAGCCTGAGCAAAAGCCCTGTCCCTGTCAGCGTTACTCTTTCTTCTATTATTGTACCATAGAGTTTCAGATTTAATGTTGCCCTGTTCAGTGACCTCCTTTCTTTCAGGCAGAAGATTTTTTGAGTTGTAATTTAATTCGTACTCTGGAGTATAAAGCTAAATGGTCATTATTTTAGAAAGATAAAACATGCATTTTAGTCACTGAAAGACTGAGAAACTTTTAGGGAAAGCAAACCTCAACATCTTGTAGCAAACTGTAACAGTGTCATCAAATCACACTACTGTGCTTTTTGGTACTCAGTTGCTGCATGCAGATCCACTCCCCCAAGTCCATTTTGCTGCTTGTACTGCTGTGTGCTGCATTCAGAACATAACTGACTGCTGATGGGCAGATCTGAAAGCATTCACCTGTCACTTGCCAATGACAAAAACATCCCTGATTCAATCATATTAGCATTTTATTTAGGAACATATATTGAGATCCAGACTTGAAATTAAAACCCAGTTTTGTTACGCAAGGCACTGAAATTCCTTTTCCAGGAAAAATGTTAAAAAAAAGATATTGTATACTATATCTATATATTACTGAAACTACAGAATTATTTCTCTTGGGCTTTTAAAGACAGATAAAAACATTTACAGTCTAACAACTACTGGACATAGGTCATTTCAAAATGTTCCTTTTCAGGATTTCTCATACCTTCCATTAAAGAAAATCCTTCTCTGAAATATATGAAGATACCAAAAGTAAAAATCCATTCCTTTTAAGTCACTAATTGAGTTACTGCATTTTTTCAGTCTCTGGCAAATCTGAAACCATGGCACTATAGCATGTCTTCATTATGGTCTCAGGCATTTCTTTAACAAAATGGTTGGAATGGGCCAGAACACCATGAATTACAGAACAAACCACGGTAGAAACCACTGTTTTCTCTCTTCGCTCTTCCACCCTATTCATATCTTGTATCCTCCATTTTTTGCATTTATCCCTTCTGATCCCTGGATTAAATTGATTCTGTAGTTTTTTGCTAGGTTCACAGTGGCACAGAGAACCATAGCAGGCCCCTGATTTGAAATAGAGGCTTCTGTGGTTCGAAGGATTTTTAAACCTACCAGGAGGCACTGCACTATGTAATATTGAACATATATGTAACATCACATATGCTTTTAAAAATATCACCACTTCAAATCCTGATTCATGTTCTAGAGAAAGAATGTGAACAGCTAATATTAAATAATTGACTTGCATATAAAACTTGTCTCCATAAAACCAAAAGGAAGGAAACTTCACAGCCGGATGCACGAAGCTGACTCATTTCTTTATCCCCCTGTCTAGTTGCAGTCACAGGAGGAAATAAACATTGTTCTTATCAGGGTAGCATTCTGGCAAGTTTCCTCTGAATGTAGGAAAGGTATTTTATTGTATGTCAGATGTGTCTGTAGAACCCCCTCTTGCATTAGGAATACCACATCAGAGAATGGTCATCAGGAAGAACAGAAGGATACTTGGCCTCTTTTGAATTTTAATTTTAAATGTCATATATCCCTTTATTCCATCTGATAGGAAGCACAGAATAAAAGTATTTTAACAGAAAGAAATGTACAACATCTTAAGAAACAGTGGGAAGGAGAAAGGAGATATTGGCAAAAGGTGAATAGCTTGTCTTCCAGGGGCTTCTGCCAGGGTCGTGGGTATTGATTTAACACAATAGTTGCATCACCCCATGAATGCCTGACCCTTAGCTCCACCTCAGCCAAGCCACAAGACCACTTATATTTCAGCATGTAGCAAGTAAGAGTTTTCATATTAGTTCTCAAAATGGAAATGCCTATTTTATATGACTGTAAACACAAAAGCTTTGTAGTTTCAATTGACAACACATGCTGTTAAAACGATTCAAGAAACTCTTTTTAACCAGTTTCCAGATTCTAGCTTTCCTTCTTTTTAAAAGACAAATCACACCATTTCAGATTCATACTCCCCAGGACAACTGCAGTAATATGCTTCCCCAGAGTTACACAGAGCCATATTAAGTGGTTGTTTGTTTTCTAGGTAAAGCATTTTTAGTTCTCTTTAGTTACTTCTTAGTAAGTATTTCTTGTGCAACAGCAAACTGTCCCCTCTTAACCCATACTGGTCAATTTGGCATAAGCTTTTCTTCACCCTAGAGTGCAGCAGGCTGCTTCTGAAGTGATCTCCTATTTATCTCATTACTGTTTCTAGAACAGGAGATTGCAGAGAAAAGATGTGCTTTGTTTCATGCTTCCCAAAGGATCTCACAGGCTTTGTCAATGACTAGGCAAGCACTAGGCATGGTTAAACAGAATTTATTTTTTTTTAAATAAGGGACACACAGTTCAAATAAAATGTGGAGCTGTTCTCACTTTCCTCTTTCCTTTAAGCTTAGGGAAAAAAAAAGGTTTTCTTAAAACTTACATGCACTGTATATTCTGATCATAGGCAAGGGTGTGGGTTTAAAATTAAAAGAAGACTAAATTAGTAACTTTTTAAGTTACCAATCTGTTCTCCAGCTGAAAATTCATCAAATTTAAGGAGACCGATTCTCATTGGCAGTTTTCTGTTCATGAGAGTTACCCTTCCCTTTTCAATGTTTTCATCACGCCGCTTATAGTTTCTGTTATTTGGTGAACATGCCTACTACTAACATCACTCCCTCATAGTTCCAACCCTTTTGCTTGTTAATAGCATTGTAGACTACAATCCTCAAAAAGAAAATCTCATTTTGCTGGATTAGTGGTAGCTGTTCTGAGAGCTTACTCAGACCCTTTTGACTCTGCACCCTGCTAGGACTGAACACCCCACTGCAGCGGAAAGAAGGAAAACCAAAAATTAACACATTTTCTTTAGCTGACCTCGTATTTATATTCTAATCACAGCAGCAAAGTAGCAATGTGTATGATTTCTAAAAATACTCCAAACACTTAGGCCTATGGTACTGGAAAAAACTGCAACTGATGGCATGTACAGTCAACAGATACTCTCCAGTTATCCAGAAGAACTGGAAACCACTGCAACAGTGGGTGTTTCGTCCTGAAAATATGGAGATGAAAACTAATTAAAAAAATAAAAAATAAAAAAATTAAATAAAATAAAAACAAGAAAAAAAAGCTATTGTAATACAGGCCCGTGAACATGCTATGCATCTCCTGAATGTCTTCAGTTCTTCATAAGCAGAAGCCTTGCTTCAGCAAAGGATTGCAGGTTCTTCAGTGCATAAATGTCTCCTAGATATTGATTCAATTGTACAGTTAAAATATTGTTGAATCAATATCTAAGACATACAGCTATTCAACAGCTCAGTGTTAAGGCCTTAAGGATTAGAAAATTCAGTCCCACACTTTGCAATTTCATTTAATTTTAATATAGGAAAATAGTATTGTTTATTCGTCAAAGTTTGCAAAAAAATAAACTGCGTTCTCTTTAACTTTTCTTCACAAGTGAAGCAACAAAGACAATTATAACTTACATAATTTTTATAACAGTGAGGAAGATATTAGCATTTTTAAGTTAATTTGGTGGTTTGCAACTACTTGGGAGTAGAGTTTGATTTCTTTCCTAGTTTTGTCTTTTACAGCAGGGATAAATAAAGCTTTTTCATATATTATAGCAGGTTTGTCCTTCACAACAGATCCACTTTCCAATTCATGGAGGAGTTTTATATCCAGCAATGCATAACTAAGCAAAACTTAACTGAAGTCCTTTCAATACATTCAGTTCCCAAAGAACACTGACATAAATTATTAACTTCCACAGACACATGGAATGCTGTAAGTTATCCTGAGGCAAAAGACCTGTAATGCACAAAGTTGTGACTTCATCTGTACAAAAGCCCTCTTCTCAAAAACAAAGATGGATATTTCATGCCTTCTCAAGACACTTCTTAATGAAATATCCCACTAACTTCTGCGGCCTCTGCTGATACTCCACAAGGACATCATGTGAACTGCTGATTTGATCCCCTTCAAGCCGATTCAGAAGGGTGACACACACTACAGCAGCTAGAAATTAAAAGACAGGATCAGTTAGGGATGTACTTGCAAAGTCCAAAAACATAAACATTTGAATGAACAGCTAGAAGATCAGAAATACAAGAGAAAAGAAACCCGAAAAAGGGGGTGTGTACCATGAGATGTTGGGGTACTAGCATGCTGAGGAGCATAGAAGTTAGAAATAGTTTAAGAGATTGCTCCATTAAAAAAGCCAGAGCTCTCAGGTAGGTGCAGATAATATATATTGTTATATCACGATTCTTATGTTTTTCTGCATAGGAAGTGTATTTCACATGTATCCAGGACTTGACTGGTAGGAAGTGACTAGACACACTGTTCTATCAGGTATACTTAGAGCCATCCACTATCTACCTTAACCCCAGCACAAGTGCCTGTGTTGATGGTGTCATCCCTCAGGAAGCAGCAGCAAAGCCATCTCCACGTTCATGGACAGGGAGCTCTGTAAGCACATGAGGACCCCATGGGCCATCTTGGGCTCATCTGCTGCCTTTCAGTAATCAGAGCCCCAGAGGCAAAACCCCTCCTTTCACTCCTGCTGAACTCTTATCATTCAAGCCTATCACCATGCTCTGTCCGGAGTTTCTTCCAGTGGCAATTTTCAGAGCACAAGCAGTAAATACACATTATAGACCTACAAGGCAGAGACAGCAAAAAGGACCGGGCTGCCTAATGGCTCCCACTGGTTGGGTTTTTAATCACTCCAATTAGTAAGAACTAAGGATGTTTGATATAACTGTTGGCCTTTTTGCTTGTATTTCTTCATTTCATCCTCCTTGAGCTTAAGAAGTTTGAGAAACATCAGCATTTTAAACTGGCAAATTTTTTGTTCAGCAAAGTGAGAGAAGACATTTTACATGGTAAGAAGAAAGACACCGTATTACATTATTTGTAACGGGAAATTAGTTAACTCATGTAAGAAATCTGAAAACTCATTTTATTATTTGGAAAGTTTTATTCATGCTACTAAAAATCCTCAACTGTTTAAGAATCAAAGTCTTAAGTCTACACAAGATACTTATATTTTCAACTAGATATGAAAGCATACAAAGTTAGTATAGTTATATATATATGAGAATTGCCTCATTGCTTAAACTAACCAATTGCTCTCTGTAAACTTTAAAAGATAAGTGAAGAAAACAAATGAATTATATGGGTAATTAAGTACTTTAATGATTTACATGGTTGCCAGAGGCCGGAATACCAAATGACAGAAGTAAATTGTGCAAAATCTATATGAGGAAGTTTGATAAGTTATGACACATCTGACACAAATAAAGCAATTGTAGCAACAAAATTATTAGTAGAACTGGGTTTGGTTTTTGGTTCTTTTTTTTTTATATGCAGAAGGTATGTTAAGACTTCATTTGTAGTTTTTAACTACAAATCCCCTGCAATGCAGAAAACTTCCTACAGCTTGGATAAAGTGACCAAGTTAGTTTACCTTTGACACCACTGAGGTTACACATTGCAGCAAATACAGAAGACTCCATCTCAATGTTTCTGACACCAGAATCATAAGCTTTCTTCAAATATTGTAGTTTTTCTTCTTCATTATATAAGCAGATTGCACCATCCAACCTGCCCTGTCCTAGAAAGTAATTTTATGGAAAATTTCAGAGTGATGAAGTCACAGAGCAAATTCAGTTTTGAAAACACCCAGTTATTATAGTTTTCTCTATACAGAGTTCAGCTTTTATTACTACTCTTTATTTTTGTGCACAAGACAAATAGGAAAAAGTGATTCTTAGCTATTGCTAGAGCTTCTTCAATTACCATGTGTATCATGGTAATTTAATTGGTCTTCTTCAGCTTAAATTCTCAAATTCATAAACAGAAAAATGTACACAGTAAATTCCCACATGTGCAGCAAGCATCAAAATTCACCAACAAACTTTAAGTTCTGTGGAATTGTATAGTAGACTACATGTACATCAGAGGATCTACTAAAGCTGGAGGGGAGTCTCCACAATATTAAAAGTTTAATACAGCAAACTGCTTGTTTTTATGTAGATGAAAAATAGATTAATTACGATTGGTGAGACAACCAAGAGTAGGGAATACATTCTTTTCAGTGAACTGGAAGCTTAATGTTAATATATTATCCAATATTTATCTATTGTTGCTTACCGATACTCTTCTGTTAGTCTGTCACCAGCCTTACCTTCATAGAAATCCAAAGTGCACATGGTGTTTCCAATGACTGTGTTGAACTGACCAATCTCTTTACTACACTGCATCAGTTCCCTAGCCAACTGTTCATCCAGGTTGGTACTGCGAATTACTGTCTTTCCCAGAACAACCTGTTCCAACTGAGGTTTGAAGGTGGCATCTACAGACTGCCTAGTTATAACCACTGAGCCTGGCTCCAGACCTGCAGTAAAAAGAAATAGACATAACTTCACAACACAATCAACACTCTGTTTCCACACAGAAAATATCTTGACCCAACCCTGCTTCTTTTAAAGGTCGTAATTCTGCCATTGAATTCACCAGGAGAACTTTCTGCCCATGCCCAGGTGCTTCAGTTTATTATTACAAATAAATTCTGAAAGAACAAAGTTTTTCCTTTTTCACTACATGTTCTTTCTTATATTTTACACAGAGGACACAAAGGTCTTTCTTCTCACATTATCAGATCTCTCAAGTGCATTTTCTCTATCCTAAGGCAGATTTTGCCTTTACTTTCAAAATTACAGAAGAAAAATTATTCATCTCCAGTGGAAAACTATTCTAACCATCAATCACTTACATGCAGAGATGCCCCACTTTCCTACAAAAATACTTTTGTTTGCAGGAAGAAAACAGAAATCAAGAAGAGAAATACCTATTCCACCAGAGGTACCAATGCGAATGATGGTTATGTTGGAACACTTGGCATGATACAACAGTTTGATCAGCTCATGCAACATGATTGAAATAGAAGGGATGCCCATACCGTGCTGAAAAGAAAGCAGAAATTCATACTCCACATTCACACAGACAATGCAAAATATATATGGAGAAAGGAGCTGGACATTTTCTCCTCCCTGGTATTTTTAACCAAACTTCACCTAACTCACTCCCACAAAACCCCCTATCTCTGGGCCTACTGAAATGCTACTACAGGTAGACAGATAGACTCCCACTGGCTTTGGTAGATTTTGGATGAAATACAGTATTTCTAAAAATCGTGAATTATAAAACATTTCTATTATCCGAAGTATAAAGAGTGTCCTTTCCAAATAGCTGACTAATGCACTTCATCATGGAACATTTCTTAAATAAAAGAAAAACCCCACTCTGATTTTTCACCAACCTGAAATGCTAGTGAATAGTTAAACCAATTTTTTTTTCAAAGCACAGACATTGTGGCTTAGTCTCAATATTCAGCAAATATAAATCCACCTGAACTTGCACAACGCTATGATAATTACAGCTCAAAAGAAAGGGTGCAGAATAATACTACAGTTTTGCAATTGGAATTGAAGTATGTAATTGTATTTACAAATTAAAGGTATGAAGTTTTAAAATGCATACATGAGTTGGCAGCACCAGTCCCATGGAATGCTACTCTTAAGCTATAGAAGCACACTTGACAGAGCCATTGCAGATACATAGCTCTGGATGTGATACAGCCATTTTTTCCAATACCCCACATACATCAAGTGACATTTTTCCATCATTATTTAGGGTATAGAACAGGTACGCGGCAACAATAAATCTCCTCAAAACATCAGTAACACCATTCCTGCAACACCTCAGTGGTACACTGAGGGGAAAGGATGCAAGAAGGAATGAAGTTCAGGCTAAAGAAAAGTTCTCAATTAGCTGGCTGCACTATTTTGAGCATTGCTGATACAAACTTAAGAGCCTGACTCAGTCTCATAAGCATTTAAAAGAAACATGTATTCATATTTTCTACTTTGAACTGCATCGCTGAACTTTGTATCAGGTGACACAAGGTACTTACACTGACAGACAGAACAGGTCCCACTTTGTACATGGCGTAGCGGTCGGTGCCCGCACAGATGTTGGGGTAGTCACAGCCAGGGCTCCCCAGCCCCAGCTCCTCTGCTATGTAGGCAATAAAAGCTTTCATCCGTGAAGGGCTTCCTCCAACACACACAAACTGGGGCGGACAGTATTCAACAAAACAAAACCAGTTGCACAATCCAGTATGTCAAAGAATATGTGAGGAACAACATGAGTCTATGCAAACACCTTCAGTAAACACAAAGTTATTCCCTGATACAGTTCTTCTCACAATCATTCTAAGACACCATGAAGATACATTACGGGGAAAAAAACCCCAACTGTCCATATAGCACTAAAATTTTTTCATCCTGTTTAAACTAGTAAAAGACAAATATTGCCATGAAGACACAACAAGCAGGATTTCTGACTGAATAGAGCCTACAGCATTTGTCTTTTTACTGAATGTAAAGAGACAGTTAGAAACAATTATCTCCAAATTTGCTGGATATCAAAAGGGACAAGAAGAAACAAAATCTTTTCCCTTTTGCATTCACTCCTCTGTCAGTGGTATGCTGACACATTTAGTCTTATTTTGAAGACAGCTACACTTTCACCTTCTGCAGAAAAACTCAGGCTTGATGAATAAAGCAAAGCATCTTACCTTTACATCTCCAAACAGTGCCGGAAAATCATGGGTACCAGTCCCAAGAGCAAAATGGTACAGGATGTCTTCTTTCATTTTCTCCAGGTGAGGATTGCAGAGATGGATAAAATTCTCTCTGCCAAGACAGCAGCATTGTGAAATATATAGAGTATATACAAGCCCCCACACTGAACAGATGCCAATCCTTCAAAGTCAAGCAGTCACAGTTGAGAAATGCCACACACAGGTGTGCCTGCACTACCTTATTTTGTTTCCTCATGCATTGTGCTAAGGAAATCCTAAATTTCGTAACTGCCTTACAACTTGCAAAAATCACATATGGCATTCAACATCTTGTTCATTGCACAGGATGAAATTACTGAAGAAAAGCCCAGATGTTAGGATGCATTTGCAAATGTACAAACTTTACCTTACACAGTATTAAAGCTGTGAATCAGGGTGGGTCTTTATGGTGAACAGAACAATGGGAGCAGAACCAGGGAATATTCAATGGACCATCTTACTACAAAGGCAATCTATAGCCAAACTGAAAAGCAAATTACCTTGTTTGACTGAAACTCACCACTACCACCACCAGCTACCTGAGAAGGATGGATGATTTGGGCTTTATAGATTGGCACAAAGTGAATTTCTGTCAATTTGTCCCACTGTGTCATACACCCAGGAGGAAAAAATCCTACAGCATGACACTGTAACAAGGGTACAGAGAATTTGAAACAGGAGACGAAAGAGGGAAATAGGAATCTGAAGCAAAGAAAAAAACCATAGAAGAGAAAAATTGCAACAAAAAAGGAAAAGAGAGGAAGAGGTAAAAAGAATTAATTTCTTCTTAGGTTGCTTTCTGTAAGGAAGTGATTCAGCTTAAAAGAAAAATAAAAATTCATCTGTTTGAAGAGCCAGGAAATGGCAGGGCAAGGAGGGAAACCTGAACTACTCGGCATGTGGGATCACCTTCATGGAAAATTCGATAGTGGACTAACTAAATGAGCTGAATGATTCATAAACTGTCTGCGTTCTGTGTTTGATGTATTAAGTTCAATTGAAACAGGTAGGAAAGTCTAGTCAATAATAACAAACTTAAGCAGAACCCTGGCCTGTACTTCAAAGTAATTTCTGAGAGATGGAATCAAGCAGTAAATAGCTTCCAGACACAAGAAGATGACTTAATAGCTTCATGGAGCATCACTGCAGGCACACCATGGCTCAGCAAACTCAAACTGCTTTGTCAGAGGAGACAAACAGAAGAGTTCACCTAGAGTTTGTGCAAAAAATCATTAAGACTTTGCAGGAACAACTCTGAGGCCTAAACAGAGGTGTTTGGTGCTATTTCAGTTGGTTTAGGTTCTCTTGTCTGCCTTCTAATGCCTCTCCAGAAAGGCAGTGCTTTCCTGTAGGTCCCGTGTCTTATCTGCCAGTTCTGCACAGGATGTGTGAATTACCTTAGGAAGCCAACAGTGGCCAAGATGCCCATGCTGAGGTCGCTGAACTATTCATTAGAAAGCAAATAGTTACCACTGAAACATTCTGAATACAGTAATTGCTTCTGCTCTTGGCATTCTCTCTCCAATGTCACTAACTATCTAGTAGTGACATTGGAGGAAAGAGGTTGTGCATCAAAGAGGTTGTGTCATCCCAACCCACCCTATCTGTCCCTGCCCACTAAAGATGACCACCTTCAGCAACTGAAGATGCTGCCCACCCAGGTAGCTGGTCCATTGCCCCCTTCAGTAGAAATTCCCTTCCATCTCTCATGGACTCCATTTGCCTCTCTTCATATAAATCCTGTGTGAGGTGGAACCTCAGCTTTGGCTGCCTTTGTTCTTCCTTCCAAGAGACCTGTTTGAGCCTGGAAAAACTAAAGAGCAGGTTTGATGCTTGACAGAAAGGTACAGACAGCATAGGAATTTGCCAGCTTATGTGAGCAGAATTCCCAGGCTGCCTCCCCTGAATTGTTCCTATTCAGTTTTGTGGGACTCCCTACCCTTTTTTACTGTGTCACTCACTAATGCAGATCCAGTATCTGGCTCTGCTGTAGGAATGGCTTTTGCATACAAATAGGGTATGATTTGAAATCGCTTTACAACTCATTCTCAGGTGACCAAAAAAAAAATATTTCCTTCTTTATGAGAACACCAGCAATAAAAGTTTCTCTCCAGGAAACAAACTGGGGAAAGGCGAGGTCTCTATTAAAAGTACAGGGAAATTCACGTGGTATGTGCCAACGCCACCCATCCTCCTGCCGGGCAAAAACACAGCCTCCTTCCTCAGCAGGGGCCGTATTCTACCCTTTCCATCTCACTCCCCACCAAAAACTCTCTCCAACCCACTGTGTCACCATGGCACCGGGCCATTACCAACTTGCACAGCTTATCTGCACACCTAATTGTAGACTTGGACCTTGGGGTAAAACGGGCAAGAAAAAGCATATTGTTATGTGTACATAGGACCAATGCCATGGATTTACAGTAGAGGCAAAGTTTGCTTGATGAAAATCTTTGGCATTAAAATCTCAGAAGAAGAAAATGTATTTCCCTCGAGCTGTTGTAAAGCACCTACAAGTTCTGAGGGTTTCAGTATCTGAAGACTAAACATGCATTTATGGTTTTAGAAAAATAAGCTTAAAGTAAGGATTACAGAAACACATTGAAATGCTTGTTTGAACCCTTGAAGTAGGTAAGTCTGGCCGTATGCAGCAACCAAAGCTGGCATTTCAGTAGCTCACCAGATTAAAAATATATTAATAAATAAAAACATCACCCAGGCCTGGAAAAATTCACTGTTGAAATAAAGGAAAATGGCTAGTCAGCAAAGTCCTTTGTATAGGTGTGGTAAAGTAATAAAGTATCCATTTGTCAGAGCAGCTCCTATTGGACATTTGATGTTACAATCAATATTTGTATCATATCTTAAATTGTAGAAGTGTGCAATGAGTTTAGGGAGGAAGGTTAAGTGCAAATTTAGACAAAGTAATTAATTTCTGAATCTTACTTTGAAGCCTGTTCATCATCAGTTTTCTTCTCATTTGAAGCGCCAGGAGCCATGTGTGTTTATACCTAAAATTATATTTAAAAAATAGATATAAGTGCATCAGAATACTCCCATCTGCAAAGCTAGAAGCATTAAAGTTATTGATACTTTTGTATCAATAACTATCATGAATATTAAATCCCCCAAATAATGCAGTCACACTACAGCTTTTATAACTGTACCAAAATGAGCATCTACAATTTTTATGGCTGAGCATCACCATAATTCACCATAATTTATCACTACCTTCAAACCCTCAAGCCTAAACGAATCCCTTACTAACATAACCCCCATCTCACCACCACCTCTGTTCTCTGCTATGAGCAGCAGCAGGCTCACCGGACAGAGAGAACCAAGTCTCATTGCTAATTAACCCTTTTGTTCCATACCTCCCACAGTAACAGTGACTTCCGAACCAGCTTCAGCCCCCTTCCACCTCTGGCTCCAGAAAGTCTCCAAAGCTCAGCTCTAACTGTCAGATGCCTGAAACCCAAGTCCAGGAAGCATCTTACTCATAATATCCTCCTCATTAAACTCCTCCTACTGACCTTAAGAGCCCTTCTGTCTGCCACAGCGTAAAGGCAAGGAACACCAAAGTAAAACAAGACTCCAAAAAGGCACAACACTCCAGTGTATCATCCATCCTGAATACCCTTTTTCCTGATCCACTGTCCTAACCTATACTCAAAATCTTCTCCTTTCTGAATTCTTCTTTACATATAAATAGGCAAATGTATCATTGAGGCTTTGGTGCTGATACAAGGACAGAATTATAATTATAGAATGATTCATTTGTAATTATTTTCAGAAGTGACTAAGGCTACATACTGAAGTTGGTTCTTTCTGGGAATGCCCTTACAGGAAGTGTTGAATCACGAAGTTTTGCTCTACCCTCCCCTAAGAAGGGCCTGACAGCACAGAGATTATAACAGGGACAAGATTTGTAATCCTTAAAAACCCCAGGATTACACTACAAGGAAAAAGGAAGAAATAAGGCTTGCAAGAGAATTACATCATATGTGAATTTTGAAAGAAGTGAAGAACCAAACAAAATAAGCCAGAGGCCTGCCTGTTAAAAGCCACTAAATAATGTATTAAAATTTATAAGGACAATTAGTTTGCTTCATTTAAAATATTAACCTCTACTAAACAGACCTAAACTTCACATATGCTAGATATACTAAAAGTATACAACCACCTATGGTTGAGGCAGGAAAGTACAGAAGTCACATTTAGAATCAATTACACATCCTTATGGTGGTATGACTAGAGTCAGCTACTACAGGGTATCACCATTGCTCTACATTACGAGAAAAATGCATCATTTCTTCCAAGAAATCTACAGTACCATGAGTCCTAATAAAGGAGAGTTGGAAGTTAAGAAGCAGAAACAGCAAATTGATTTTTATGTACTGAGATGACAAATGGCTGCAACTAAATTGAGGAGATCTATTCAGCAGTTGCTCACATTATTAAGCATCTACATGATTTTTAACAGTATTCTTGGTTCTGTGACCCCCTAAGTAATGATATACTTCAAAAAACTGAGAGCAAAGTTCTGACAGTCCAAAGGTCCAGCATACCCTCTCCAAGAGCACCCGGCTGGAGGTGCCTTGGCAGGAATGGAAGGAACATAAAGCAGCTTTCCCATGGCAGACCCTGCCAGCAACCAGGTAGTAGCTGACAAGCAGCCAGTTAATGTAAAGCCACAAAACTCTCACACTGCTTAACCAAATGTAAATTTTTACAGCCACATCAAAAGTTTCTATAGTCTTCCTTAGCCTAAGTTAAAACAAACATTCAACAACAAAACGTTCCAACTCAACTCAAGAAAGGGCACTTCCTGCTTTAACATGTGTGCACATCATTGAATGGTTTGGGTTGGAAGGAGCTTTAAAGAACATCTAGTTCCAAGCCGTCTGCCATGGGCAAGGACACCTTTAACCAAACCAGAGTGCTCAGAGCTCCATCCAGCCTGGCCTTGAACATTTCCAGGAACAGGGCATCCACAACTCCTCTGGGCAACCTGTTCCAGTGTCTCACCACCCTCGCAGTGAAAATTCCTAGTATACTCAAGAGTGAAGAATCACTAGTCTCTTATCTAAACACCTAAATCTTTAGACTGGTGCTTTAAAATCATTCAGAATCCGTAACAATTGCCATCTCTCATATCCTCCCTACACCGGTCATTTTTGAAGGAAGCTCACAGTCAACGGTTTCTGTAGGGAAAAAGCTCTGGTTCAGTGTTGATCCATCAGCAGGAAGAGCTGACGCCGCCACAACACCGGTTTTACCCCGCGGGTCCCCTCCGGAGGCCGCCCCGCCGCTCCCCGATGCTGCCGGAGCGCTTCCCATGCGCCTCCGACGGAGCGACCGGCCCCGCCCGCCCGGACCGACCCCGGCCCGGAGCGACCCCTGCGCCCGCTGCCCCGCTCCTCCCGACCCGCTGGATGGGGGCACCCCCGCTGGATGGGGGCACCCCTCCTGCCGCCGCTCCTGCCGGCGGGACGCGGCTCTCACCGGGAGCCGCTGGGAAAGGAGGAGAGGTGGTCGGTGCTCCCGGGCGGGCTGCGGAGAGCCGGGCAGAGCCACCGCCCCGCCCAGGGCTAACCCGGTTAACCCCCTGCGCACTGGGACTCTGCCGAGCGGAGAGAGGGAGGAGAGCTGCGGCCGGGGCGTTTGGGAGGATCTTAGCCTAGAGACAGCAGATACGCACGCAGGTGTGTCGGCACGCCGAGGGTGGTGCAGTCAGGTCGGGCTGTGCGGGCGTCCGTGCCCCTGTCTGCCCTTGTGTGTGTCGGTAGGTGACGGCTGTAAGCGCGCTGCCCCATCTCATGGATGTGCGGGCACGGCAAAAACAATGCGGGGGAAAGAGCAGATGTCGCTTAGGCTACTGGAACTGACTAGTTGGAAGGGACCTACAGCTGATATCTGAGTTTTGAGATGTAACAAGAACTAATGGATTTTGCAGCAAAAGGTACGATAGATACTACATATAGCTGAGCCAAATGATTTGAAGGCACTAACCATGCAAAGAAAACAGCGAAGAAGAAAACTGAGGCAGCCAGCCAAGCAACACCAAGTTACTGTATAACCAAGTGTATTGTCTTAAAGAAATTCATGAGGCAGTCACTTAGAACTTGGGGGGCTCCAGACACAGATGACCACCCAGAGACCGCCAATGAAGCCCCTCAGAGGCATTATGAAGACATGTATATATGCTAATAAGTGCTGGGAAATGTCATGAATATGAGGAACGAAAAATGAATAATCACATAATGGTGACATATAAGCTACAGTGAAGATACCTCTGTGTGCACTTTGGCGAGCTGATTCCCAGGGCACCAGGCATGTGTGACCATGCAGCACATCATAATAAAGAATGCCCGTTTGCTAAAACTCACAAATTGAGTCTCAGAGGTTTCTTTAAGAGCCAATTTTATGCAATACAATGACCATTTAGTCCAGCTGCCTGACCACTTCATGGCTAACCAAAGGTTAACAAAGCGCAAAAAATAATAAATAAAAAAAAATCATAAAGCACATTGTAAGTGTAAATTTAATATGGTTCATAGGATAACTGAAGACACCAAACTCAGAATCCTGCAGCACAATTTTAAAAATAACTTTTCCTTTCAGAACCACTCTGTAGTTTGTCACAGTAGGGAATTCTTGGGAGACAGAGCAAGTAAAACCTTGGTAGTGAACCTTCTGTACCTCAAGATGGTAAACACACTGGGCACAAGGCATTGCTGAGATGTATTACAAAATCACATACTGAACATTTAGTCAAATCTCTTAGTATCTCACACCAAAGTACCTCTACAGATGCATTTCTAGGCATGAATATGTAAGAGGAATTGCTCCACAAAGTCAGAAAAACATCACCTGTTCAACTTGTCTAAATTTCCAATGGATTAAACAGAAGAAGATGGATTAATCCATCTTCTGTTTTCCTGTTCCTTGAATATTTGTCAAGACATCTAAGCTATGGCAATGGACAAGCACCTTAGATCTGAGTGTTTTAATTCTGTGGAAGAAACCTTTCCTTTAAACAGGAATGTTACCTATGCTTGGATCTCAGGGTCCACTGAAAAATCTGCTTTATCTTTCAGGATGTTTTCCATTCAGCTATATATTAAGACAAAAACCAATGTAAATGGCTTCTTTTGTAAATAATCAGGTTACTATAGTTATCTTGTCTGAAACATTGAATAAATTATGCCTTTCTATAACTCTAATAATTAGTAGTAACCTTTGCTCTCAGTCATCTCTAGAAAACTTTAAATGTTCTTGTAGTCTCCTGGTTTTTGCAGTGTTTGGGTTTTTGTTCTATTTTGTATTTTAGTGGGAAAGATACTTCTTAATTAAAAATAGAATATTCTGATGTTGTTTTAGAAGGGTGAAAAATACACAGCTACATGCTGGGATTATAACAATATGCTACTCACAATTCAGATTTTTATATTGCATGATGAAAATCTGCACCTTTGGAAAGTAAGGCTATCCATTATCAAATGTATTCTCTTTTCTGCCTACCATATACCATTTTTATAGTTAATTGGTCAAATAATTCAGTGCAGCTCTTTTAACCACTGCATTTTGATTCTTCAGTAATTCTGAATTTTTTGCACCATTAAAACTATTAATAGAAGGAAAAAATGTGCTAAGACTGAAATTTTGTTTCTATTTTTTCCTCAGAGCTTTTTTTCCCCCAGAGTATGGCATAATATGTAACTACAGTCTGAAAAATTATCTGCAAAGAACAGCAAAAGCAGAATATTAAGCTATTTGCTTACAGAAAAAAATGGGCTTCATCCTTCATCTTACAACTAAGTCTGCATATTTAGCATAGATACAATTATTTAAGAAATAGATATGCTGAAGTCAATGGAATTTTAGATGCTTGAGAAGCATGAGTCAATTGAATTTTTGTTTGTATTGCTACACAAAGTTAATGGTACATACCTATGACCTCTGAAAACATGTTTATGTTTTAGTCTAGTTTAAAAAGACAGTAGCCGTAAGATTCATATACTATGTATATATTAGGACATATTAAAATGAAAACAGCCACTAGACTTCCCTCCAGTGAAATGGTTGTATGTAAAAGGAAATCTTGATCTGGAATTCTCTTTTAAAAACATTCACATACTCATTATACTTGGATGCAATTTATAAA
This sequence comes from Campylorhamphus procurvoides, assembly GCA_013396655.1. NCBI lineage: Eukaryota > Metazoa > Chordata > Aves > Passeriformes > Dendrocolaptidae > Campylorhamphus > Campylorhamphus procurvoides. Next base: position 14,529 of record WBMV01000272.1, on the reverse strand, counting down.
AGTAACTGCATTTTTGTTTTTATCTTTAGACTTGCAAAGTAATCAGTATTCAAAAAGAAAATTATTTTATTTACTACTTAAAGGCATTCAGGGCAGAGATGGAGCACAACACAATAAAACAAATGTTTCAGCATTTAAAACAATAAGGCTAGATTTTGTAATAAGCACCCAGTTTTTTTACTTTGGCATTTCTCAGCAAAACAACCATGGAAAACCAGAACCTTCCACTGCTTCTCCGTGGAACTGCTGATGACTTTGAAAACTGCCAGCTGCATGACTGCCTTGACTCAGAAGTAAATAGAACAGTGTGATTACTGCGATAAGGTGAACTCACTTGCATCCTTGTGTTCAGCGGGAGCTTTTTAATTTGTTATACCGCTTTGATATCATGTCCCTTGGAGAACAGGCAAGTTACACTTCGGCTGCAGCTCTCCGTTACTCTAAATACACAAACGTATATTTCAGGACTTCCCCCCTGCTCTTATGAAGAGAAATCTCAGGCTGTTAATTTTCTAACTCGTGGTATTAAAACTGTGATCCATCCAGACTCAGCTGACCAACACTGCAGGTTGAAATCACCTGGGCTTGACTAAGGAAAGCTGAATATACATGAATGACACTTTAGCAAACTTCGAAGAATCACAAAGGCAAGATCTTGGGAGGGGTCACAACCAGGTCTGCTGATGCAAATTGTTTCAATGTATCTGGACATAATTCACAACACAAATTGTAAGTGAAAACAGATACAAGGTAAGTAATCCCACACACTCCCACAGTTGCAGCTTGATATAAGTTTTTTCATCTTTAAAAAAATTTGCTGACTAGCCAGTAACTATACATTTAGGTATTTGCATATGTTTTACCCTCTTATTTTTTTAAATACAACTTAGGAGAATTGATTGACAGAATAAATAGCAAATATCGACTTTTATTGACTTTCGATAAATTTATCAAAATTTATAATTATTATAAATATTTTAATTATTAGTAAGATTTCAGGAATATATCCTAATCCAAGTAGATAAAAGAGCAAGTGTTGAAATATCAGTGTGTCTTAACTTTTTCAAAATATTAAATTACAACTTCTACATGATGCTATTTCAAAGTACAAACTTTTGCTGGTGTGAATTAACATAGAGATCAAGCATATATTCTTGTTACAGTCAAGACTTCAGGATGAACATTTTTTTTTCAACAGCTGAAAGTGTACACATCACATGTAGCTAGATCCATGCCAGTGTTAACCAATGATTCAGCTTCTGTATAAGACTATAACCAGAAATGCCACCAGGTCTTACTTTAATTATATATTTGAACACTATGACTGATTAACTAGTTCTTCTGCAGCAGGCATAGCAATTCAATTGTCCTAGAAAGCTGAATATCTGGACTAAATAAGTGCACTTTTGGGATTAAGAAGCCATATTTCCAGTGAAAGTTTTATTTTTTTACTGCAAGTATCCATACCAGTTCAATTCTTTCTATTGACATTTCGTCTCATACTACAGAGTTCCCCTTCACCTTTTGTTGTGGCATAAGTCATGAGTATACTAAAGAAACTTGCTGATTTGGACCCATTCATAGCAGACTTGTCTAGCCAAGTCAGCAGCAATACAGTAACATTACTGGACCACAGCAAAGCAGCACGAGTCTTGTGTAGGAAAAAATTCAGTTTTGCTTTGTTTATTATATTACGAAAAAGCCTAGGAATAAGCACTGACAGCCGTTGCCTCTCCTTTAAAATTTGCTGTAATCAAGCACAGTGAAATTCATCCATCTCATAAACCAAATGAATTTCTCCATCAAGCATGAGTTCAACTACAAAAGTAACCTAACAAACATGTAAATAGTGTACTGCATAAGCCATACAAGGGTTTACTTTCCCCAACAGTCTTTCGAGTTACTTATTGCATCCCTGAAATGGTGGCTTTAACTCATTCCTTGCAAGTGGTGCTTCAGACTGTGATGGCTCCAAATCTGCATTAGAAAAAAAGTTTAATGTTCACAGAATAACTTCAACCATAAGAATAAAAAAGTCAGCTAAAATTTTTGTTTTCTCCCTCACATGAAAATGCATGGAAATTCCAGTACTTTTAATTTTGAATTATCAAGACAGACAAACTACCAAGTATGATGGAAATCTATAACCCAACACAAAAGGGTTATAGATTGACACATGGAATGGGTTGCATCTCCTGCCTGATGTGTCTAGGACTTATTCTGTGCAAGGGAGAACAGAGAAAGCTCTGTTTTGAAAGGGAGCTGCAAGGTACTCTTGCTGCCAATTACTCTGGATGAGCAGACAAAAGTACATAAGTGGTAAAAAAATACAAGTATTACATTCAGCAACCACATAAAAAATGAAAAGGACAAGGTCAAAACTGAATCAAGGTACATATCTGGATGAAACCATATTGCCAAGAGCATTAAAAACAATCCTCCTTTTACACTTACATACAAAAATAATCTCAATTAAAATAGTTGTTATTTAAAAGGAGAGCAATACAAGCAAAGCAGGTGTAATATTATCTAAAAATTTTAAAAAGAAAAGCAATTAAAAATAAGATGTATCTATAGATCAATCTGTGCAGCACAATCACTTTACAGTGCACTCATAATTTTCTTCCTCTACGCATAAGTGGTATAACCAAACCAATGTCATGATTACTCTGAAAAGTCTTCAGCTTTCTTTATATCTCAAATGTCTCTTAAGAGGCAAACACATTAAAGAACTCAACTATCACCAAATGAATGCATTTGAGATTTTGAGATCATACATTCTTTCATTTTACTCACAATAATGGAAAAGAAACATGTCAGTGTACAAGAAAGTTAAATAGAATCTGAAAACAAAGAAAAATATTCATGGTTTTCTTTCAAGCTGAGGAAGAGCACTTTTAGACTCCACAATTGATTTGCTGGAGCAAACAGCATCCTCTGCACGATCAGAGTTTGGATACTTAAGCTGACTTTAAAGAGTGGTTTCTCAGGTTATGCATCCTCCTTCAGGCCCAGACTAAGATCTGGCTTCATCCCTTATTTTTATAGCAGTTTTTCCTCTGAACAAAACCACACAACTTCTAGTTCTCAGTTTGCCTGTTTCCTTCCAATACTCACCTGGAGAATGAGGTTTGGCACACAAAAACAAAAAGCCAACAAACGAACAAAAAATACTGTAGATACATTAATAAAAGACACAAAGATGAATTCAGAAATAGATAAAGTGTCAGAGAAATTAAAATACTTGGCTCACAAGATTTCACGCATTAATATATCAAGGTCAAGGGAACCATGACAGTTCCCAGTATATATAAAAAGATTCCCTGATATCAATAAAAATATTCTGGTGCATGCAATGTGTATGTTCAATAGCATTTCAAAAGATGGCTATAGAAAACTGATATAGCCACCATGGTTACCAAGTCAGTGTGAAAAGCATAAGCAAAGGGTCTTTGATAGAAGTAAGGGAAATTTTCCTGCCCTTTAACCTTTATATGTAAATGTCTTTAAGTGATGTCTGTCATAGCTATTAGCACTGTGCATGACAAGGTAGGGTTTGAAATCATAGGTAAGTATTGGCTAACTAGTTTCTCTTAAACTGTTGTAATTGCACTGTCTTCAACAATGTGTATATATTTATTTTGATAGACTTTTATGAACAGTTTATTTTTCAAACACAAGTATTAATGACACTTGTGACAGAAGTTTTCAGAAAAATATTAGGAGCAAAGGAATACTCATAAAAAAGAGGCAACAAATATTTTGCAGCCTGCTTAAATTTAGGCAGAATGGCTGTGCCTCTGCAATGTTTTACAGAAACACATCACATAGAATCCCCTGTATCAGAACACAGAAGCCCCTGGATTGGAACAGAGCATACTGCAATTGTAGAGATGAAAAAGGTCCATAAAAGCACTTGTCTTCACTGACTGCAAACAGGAGCACTCTTTTCTTTAGCTGGTCATAGGGTATTGTAAACTAAGCACAGTAATTCAGTATGTCTCACCACATTCAGAGAGCCACACATTATCCAGGCTGCCCTCTGCTGTTACCTTGAGAGCCCAACTCATTTTAAAAGAAACAGCTTTCAATAATGTTACTTGTGGAGTGCTCACTGTTTTCTGATGTTTCTTGAATTTTTTTTCCCATCCAGTACACTGCTGAATCCAGTCAGTCCTGTAACCATTGCTAATTAATTTGCTAAAATTTACTGCTTCACTTTCTCTCTGAGCAGGCCTGTAAATACAAATATATTTAAGGAAAACAAAAGCATAAGTAAACAAAAGTGGTGATTAGATGGAAAAATTTTATTTTGCAGAGAAAAGGCCTTAAAACAAAATTTATTTCTAACTATTTAAAAAATATAACCATTTACAGTCTTATAATTTATTTCTAAATAACAAAACATACATTCTACATGAAATCATCTAAGAAAAAAAACAAAACCAGCCAACCAAAGAAAAGCATACAACTATGCCTGATTTAGGGCTGTGCAAATTTACATGAGAAGAGCCATCCATTTTGTTGGAATTTTACATGTATAATACTGGTCTTAGAGACAAAAAAGTGCAAAAGGAAAATCCCGCTAAGAATGTGTAGGTAAAAAAGGCTAACAATACTCATTCTGTGCTGCTGCACGAAGGTAGAATTTTGTCACAGATTTGCTCTTAAATTCATTTGACAGTCTAATACCTTACTTTGCATCGTTAACATAGTTCTAAAACACACTGGGATTACTAATGACTGAGCAATAAATTTCTAAGACAAAGGATGCAGAAACAATTCAGCTGTGCACACAGCTGACGACTTAATTACATCATGTCACACATGACAGAATAATTTGCTTAAAATTCTCTTCCAGATGTTCATTACACTGTTTTTGCTGTGTCTGACTTTACACAGGGTACAGTCCGTCTCTTTTCTTAATACATCAGACCTACATGTGTCTGTAACCTACACTTACAGAACTAAAAATGTGTAATTGTTTTCATCTGTTCACTGGTATTGAAAAAAAAACCCAGACAATTTGGAATACTATAAAAGTGTGCTACATGAAGACATGCAACTATATGCTTGCTTTTCCTAAAGCAATGTTATATTGAATAACTTTCCTATATGAGTTAAAGTACTATTATTTTAGTTGCTCTTAAAACTATTTTAGCATCACATATGATAGCATGTTTAGTAGCAGTAAGGATCCACAAGTCCATACACATATCCACTAACCTCTGCTATTTCACAAGGGGTAATATTACTTGCACACATGAGTAGTTGTAGGCTTAAGTGTTTCACAACTTTCATAAGTGTACTACTTACACAGGTGGGAAGGAAAGCTTATTTGCCCCACTAAACTCCTTGTTTGTAGAAACATTCAGCTATAAATGGATATTTAGGGTTTATAGCTGGGAGCTTCACCTGTGTTAGAGAAATCTTACCTTTGTTGCTGTAGGGTTTTCATGAATTTGTAGATTTTTATACTTCTAGGTATACTTCTCACATATAGCATAGCCTGCAACCTCTGACCCTGTGTTAGCTGTCTTAAGGGTCAGATAATAGCTGGAACACTGTGCTAAGAAAACATGTACCAGAGCTAAGGCAACTAGATACCATGTTAGTCAAAACAAGAAAGCAAAGCCCAGCAACCTTGGAGAAGCTCCAATANATTGTGGGTTGGGAGGTAAAAAGACTTGGGCCCAGATATTGCAAGAGTCATGTTCCCAACCTGTTGGGTGAAAGAGTTTTTCACCTGGGAGGGACGGGTTGTCCCCAGGTTGCTTCAGTAAAACATAGCAGGGTGGCTCAGGGTGGCTGGAAACAGACGGGAATTAAATGAAAAGGACGCCTTTCGGATTAATTTACTCTGCATGTTTTGAAGCGGTGGTGCTGGGAAAAGAGCTCACATGGTATTCCTGAGGCCATGAGTTCAACCTAGCACCGGTCTTTTCTATCTGTTACTTATCAACATGTGGTGTACTCTTTTATACTTTTTATACTTTATATACTCTTTTATACTCCTTTATATTCTGTACCCTGAAACCCTATAAGTAAAAGAACTCTTCTCTCCTTTACCCATATAAAGTCGTCTTGGAAAGGTTTTTTCCCCCTTCCTTAAGGCAACACCTTAACAAAAGGAGTTATGAAGAAAATAACCATTATATGGTTATATGCTAGTATAGCCTTTGAAAGTGAGTGTGATATTAAAGGCCTTAAATATCTTTAAATTTCAATGTCTTATCTCTATTATTTCCATAAGTAATAGTAATGGACTACAGAGGAATAGCAAAAGATAAAGCAGCCCCTTTGTTAGTTATTCTACATGAGATTAGCTGTTTGTTCTCTCCATAATGTGCTCTACACAAGCCTTTCCCTCACAGTACACTTGTACACACAAATAAGCTTCAAATTCAAACTTACCCATTGCAACCTCTCATCTTGGTCCACTTCTCTGTATGTAGCGTATGAAAACCACCCAGTCTTACTAAAGTCAGGGGGACCAGAAATTAATTTCTGGTTTAATTACTACTCTTTTTTTTTTTAAACATAGTATCATAATAAGAAAACTGTTGTGTTACATTAATGAGAGGTTTGAAATTCAAACAAATGCACATATATTGGGGAAAGCCTACAACAGAAGAGTATATTTTACTTTTATCATATTCCATTTGCCAGTGACAGGCAAAGAAACTCAGTGTTGACTGAAAGACAGAAATATGACTAGAAATCCAGTGAAATGTCACGCACTCTAGAACTGAAAGTGGGAAAACTGAAAAGATGTGGACAAACATTAGCAACACACAACAAAGCTGTTTAACTTAAATCAAAATCGACAGCTTCGAAAGGGTCAACTTACTTCCCTCTCAAATAAAAGCATGAAACTAAATATCCTCAACAGCTCCTACATGTCCTTCACTAACAGCTGCTAAAAATTCTGAGCTTAAAATAAAAATAAAAAATAAATAAAAATAAATTATAAAATAGATTACTTACAGCTTCCTTAATTGCACGAAGAAAAGGAGAGTAGGGAGAAGTCCTGAAGTTAGCACAAAGTTTTCAAAGCTTATTAACAATGTTTCTGTGTGATACTAATATATCCTTTTATTTAGAACCTACATATTATTTGACCATTTTCTCTTTTAAACATGCAACACAGGAGAGCGCCCCACAGGAGAAGATACCAAAACGTAAACACACCATGAACTTCTCAAGGAGCCTGTGCACATTGAGTATGGAAAGAGCAAAGAAAAATATAATGGCATTTGAATACATCTAATCAATTAACTAATTAAGAAACCTCTAAAAAAAAGCAGATCTGAATGTTCAGAGAGCGTAAATTGCCTTAGTTTCTGGAAGAAAGTGAAGCCTAGGACAGACAGTTCTACTGATTCTGAACAAGGATGTCAATACAAACACGTGTATAGTCATTTTATTAGTCTCATGTTCAAGAAACACAAAATAAGATATATATTGTGCCTGGCTGGTATATGAAGAACAGTGGATACCTGGCAGCCAGCATGGAAAGCTAAAAGCCCCCAGATGAAATCCCAGCTCCCCTGTGATCAAGGACAAAATTCTAGATTACATTTCAAATCTCATCCTGAGATAAAATCCTGATCTTAGATAAGCAATGCTTATCAAATATATACATATTTGTATATACACAGATATTTCAGGCAACTGCCTAAAAGAGAGGACTTCAGAGATGAAGTAGTAATCTTACAGGTGCTGCAGACAGATTGCCTAATGCTGATGCAAACCCTGATACTACCTCCAACTGATCTCCCACCCCTACAGGGGCCTCCCGCCTTCTTAAGGTCACAGCATTTTCAACCCAGCCTGGTTGGGCCACATGACTGTAGAATCACATCTAATGCCAAACCCCCTCTGCCATAGGCAGGGATACTTTTCACTAGACCAGGATGCTCAGAGCTCCATCCAGCCTGGCCTTGAACACTTCCAAGGATGGGGCATATACAACTTCTCTGGGCAACCTGTCCCAGTGCCTGACCACCCCCATAGCAAAGAATTTCTTTCTAAAATCTAATCTAAACTTATTTTCTTTCAGTTTGAAGTTGTTCCCCTTTGTCCTGTCACTGCAGGCTCTTGTAAAAGTCCCACTCCATCTTCCTTGTAGGCCCCCTTCAGGTGCTGGAAGGCTGCAGTTAGGTCACCCTGACTCTTCTCTTCTCCAGGCTGCACAAACCAAACCCTCTCAGGCTTTTCTCAGAGGAAAGGTGCCCTATCCTTCTAATTATCTTGGTGGCCCTCCTCTAGACTCACTCCAACAGGTTGATGTCCTGCCTGTCCTTCCAGAGCTGGATGCAAGTGGGGTCTCACAAGAGCAGAGCAGAAGGGCAGAATCACCTCCCTCGCCATGCTGGCCATGCTGCTTTTGATGCAGTCCAGGACACAATTGGCCTTATGGGCTGCAAACACACATTTCTGGGTTATGTCCAGCCTCTCATCTACCAGCATACCTAAGTCCTTCTTGGCAGGGCTGCTCTCAATCTGTTCATCCCCCAGCCTGTGCTGATACCAGGGTTGCCCCAACTCAGGTGCAGGACCTCACACTTGGATCTTACTAAACTGTGAGAGATGATCATGGGCTGCTTCAACCTGGGCCAGAAGTCCATCACTTTGCCATAAGTGCAAAGGCTAAATCCTTCATGCACTAACACATCCTTGCTGCTTTGTAAAATTCCCAGAAGAATGAAAAGTACTGCTGTGATTAAAGTATTAGGGAGGAACTACAGGATACGTCCCAAGGCAAGGAGAAACCATGTAATGGTCCCCCTGATCTCCAGTCAACACAAACAACTATGAGGAACACTGGAGATTTTAATATTTCAGAACAAAGCAGAACAAAGGCTTAAACCTCCAGAGGGGGGGCCCACTTGGGAACAATGTCTTCTTCCTCCAGCTGAAGAGATACCTTTAGAGGTTAAAATGGTTTTGCACTTGTTCCTAAGGGCATCCTTTGGGATTTAACTCCATGATTGCATCATGCATCTCTCTTTTCAATAACTGCTTAGTCAGACTGGACTGAAAAATACTTTCAATACATTCAGTTTCAATATTTGAGTGAGCTTGCTGCTGCGGTACCATCATGTAGTCAAATAAATAAATTGAATATTCCTTAGAAATGTGCCTGCGGTGCTTTGGAATACATCTCTTACATGATGTATGGTGAAAAAACTAAAATGGAGGCTATTTGCTAGGGCTTGTTCTATTGTTTCCCTTGGAGGGCTCTTTGTGAGGGTACTCTTAGAGGACAGGATAGAAACCTCCTAAAAGAGGATATACAATAAATAGCTGTGAAAGAAGCACCATATGATGTTTTGAGATACATGATACACTCTTCAGGGTACAACAAAGATACGGTGAAGGACAGCCATATCAGAGATGGTGGTGTGAAGGTAGAGCCAAACCTAGCAACACAGAATCTGCATTCTTTGGCACCTAATCTTAAACAAAAAGATTTGGTAGATTTAGAACTTCAGACGTAACTCAATTTCAGCTTCCAGAAGAACAGTGTAAATTATATATCAGGGCCTCAGCAGATTCAGAATCTGAACTGAATATATAACATATTCACTTTGTATTTAGTGATAAATAAAACACATGGGAACTTTCAATCACATGACTGAATGAAACTGGGTCTCAACCAAGCTCAACCAAGCAAATGCCTGTAACTGATGAAACAAATGTAGTTTAATTGATGGACACTTTATAGCAGACTAAATCAAAGAGTAATAGTTTGAGCTGGCCATCACCAAATGCTGTACAATATGGATGTGTTCCTAGGAATGGTGGGAAGCTCACTGACTTATTTCCTGCTTTTATATTGTGTGCCTTTAATGGTAACCTAGTCTTTGCTGTTTGTTATAGCAAATAGTTCTTCACCAACAAGCATCAGGCAAATTATGGTTTAAATGTGCATTACTTGTTTGGCTGTTGTCACTGATCAAGTAAACATTTCCGAGTCTACTCAGTAATGAGATGTTCCCATTTACACAAGCCAACATTCTGAATTTGCACTAGTTACTCATTTCAGCAAAGGCTAAGGACTTTTTTTCCTAAAATATCCAACATCTGCCCTTCTGTTCAAGAAGGGAGGTACTAGTGTTCATGTACATCAAATGTTTTTCCACATATACCCCAAAGACCTATGGTAAATGTGGCAACCAAGATTATGGAGGATATTTAAAAAACATAAGGCTTCAGCATCTGAAATGGACAGGGACAGCGAGGATGAAAGAGGGAGGATAGCAGAGAGGTTTCTGGGACAAAACACCAATATCAGCACAGAAAAGTTTGTTCTAGGCATAACCTGTGCTATGCTTACTTTGTCTTGGATACATCTTTCAAAGACAGCTACTACAGTATCTTTGGGCACTCCCTTGCATTTTAAACTAAACCAAACTCCTTTTCCAGAACAGTCTTCTGTTCTTACCTCCTTCTTCTTTCTTCTTGCTCACTCAAGATTACTTAACAAGAAGTCTCTTCACCAAGAATCAATTGCAGGGGAAGTAAAGGATAAGAAGATAGAAACTACTGGCTGTCACACACATTTCATTATACACACCATACAATGTGATTAGATGCTGCATTTCTGGTTCTTATGTTACACCTGAAGCACTTAAGAGAGACATGGCTTTCTTCTCATTCTCTTACTACAATATAAAATTTGTTTCTGGAATACAGAAACTTGTGTGGATTACAGCTTCTGTTCACAAGCTCTACAAAGAAAGCATCATCACAGAGTGCCTCTCCATCCTACCTTCTTTTTCTCTGCATTTTCTTTGTCCTCAGCATCCTGCTGCCAAACACTTTTTGTATCAAAGTCAAAAGGCCCTCTTCTTGCTTCATAACTCTTACCACAATGGTCATCAGCCTTAAACACTCTGTGAATCATATATTCTGGTAGAGAGGAAACACGACTCCTGCAAGCAGAGATTTAACACCGGTTTGCACAAGAGATACATATCTTGCTCTTCAGTACAGAAGTATTCTGAAATGTTAGTAGGTGAAGAGAGAACCCAAGACGGTATGTGGGGCTTCAGCAGGCTTACCGTGGCTCATGCATTGCTGGGGGATTGGTGTGGTGTAAGTACCGGTCAGGTGCAGCATATGCTGCTGGAGGAGACTTCATTACCACAGGAATGTAGTGCTTCAGTAGGTCTAGAGAGAAAAAGACAAAATCACTACTTTTCTGACTTTTTCTCTGGTTGCAAAAGCATTACCTTTGTTTTCAGGTTGTTGTTTTGTCAGGAAGAAATGCTTGCTTTCTTCAGTAAGGAGTACTTGTCTCCCTTGACAATACAGTCAGAACCTTGCAGAATTGTGTTCCTCCTGAACCTTGTTTGTCTTGCTCTAAATGTTTTGACATGTTTCTACTGCTGGGTTAATTCATATTTCTGGATTTGTTGCTCTGCTCTCAGCGTGCATCTGCTCAAGTTCCTCAAGCTTTCTTCTTTAATACAGAAGATAACAAACCCACACCTTGGTACAAGAACAGAACATATACAGCACTATAACAAACTGAAGGCCATCACAAAAACAACCACTTTATAAACTTCTACCAAGTTTTCTATGATTTTTTGTGAAATTATTTTTACCAGATCACTACTTTAATAGCCCAAGCATAAATTGTACAGACCTCACTCAAATGTAGCTAGGCCATCATCACCTATTTAGACCAAACATGGGGCAAGACTGCATGTTTTGCTAAAGGGTAGCTACACACAGTAGACTGCAAGGATGGCATGACAAGGTGACCTCTTATGTCACACATCATTTGTTCATTTTTTCCACAGGTTAATTTCAAAAGTCCAGAGAATCCTACTGTAGCATCTACATGCACTTTATTCCACACTCAAGGAAAGCCAAAGAAAATGAAGGAAGACCAAAGAAGCCAGACAGATGCTCACCATGTTGGCCTCCTTGCTTTGCCAGCCTCATGTAAGCTGAATCAGTCTCTTTGACCCATTTCCTGCAGCACCCTGACAGTGGCACTTTATGGGGAGCTTTTGAAAGGTCACTGAGACCCAGGAATATTGGGGGAAGTGGGTTCTTCTCTGGTTGTTTCAGGAGCATGGCCTATTATCATCCTGCAATAAAAGAAAATATTTATGGTAAAAGTTAAGTGCTAGCATCCCTTTTTCAGGTAACTAACAAATTGAGCCCGCCTGGAACAGGAATGAGGTACTATATTTCAGTCTGGAGACAAAAGACCAGGCGTGCTTATTCCCAGGGATATAGCACACACAATTTCTAGAGGATCAGATGCAACAGGGGAACACTCTCGTTTCAGTTTTGAAAGAGCATTCACGTACTCCTGGAAAGTGTTCTAATCGTCTTCATTCAGAAGACAATTCCCAAGGACATCAAAAGCAACAGGCACAGGAGACCGTAAGTAACACTTAAGCCCTTTAGTTTCCTTTCCTTCTGATATATTAACAAGAGCAAAGGCAGTACCTGTTCTTTTGCAAGTCTTTATTTGTAAGACAACCAAACCTGATCCCCGAATAAAATAAAAAAAAATACCCAACACCCTACTTCTCTGTACATTACTTTCTCAACTTTTAGCGAGCAAATGAAAATATAAATAAATCCTTCACAGTGGTAAAATAGACCGCAAGAAAAAGCCAGTCGAAGGCACTGTGCAATGGAAGATAAACACACACTTACCGGAGCGACTCCAGGTGCAGCTCATGCCGTTCCACTCCCAGGCTGCAGCCCGATGAGTAGCTCCTGGGCACACCCACACGTTGGCTGTGCCCAAACTCTACCCCAGGCGACAACAACCCAAAGCGCTGCCTCTCCCCGCCGTGTCAGGGGCCAGGGGACACCAGCCGCCCCACGGCAGGTCTGTCCAAGGCTGTCCCCCTGTCCCCCCGCCCCCCCGGCAGGTCTGTCCAAGGCTGTCCCCCCGGGGCTCTCCCTCTGGCACTGCCCGGCGTGACCCCGCTGCCGCCGCGGCTGCGGCTCCAAGACCGAACCGTGATAACCCGGCCGGGGACCGCCAGCCCCCAGGGAACAGACGTGACGGGCGCCGTGGGCGAAGCCGGAGCCGGACGTGACTGCGGGGTACTCGCTCGCCTGTTCGCTTCCCTCCCTCTCTCCCTCCCTCTCTCCGCAGGGCCCGAGGGCGGGGCGATGCTAGCTACCTGCGGCACCAGCAGCCCGAAGAGGGGCGGAGGGAGGGAGAGGCGCCCGCCCGCCGTCCGTGACCGCCCACCCGCGCCGCTGCCGGGGGGAAACGGGCTCCGTCCCAGCCGAAAACAGTACAAAATCCACCCCTTATTCCATGCCATTTATCACTCTATACTACTAAATCTTTGCTTTCTGGGCGGTCTGTGATCGCTTCCAGGATTACTGGAGGACTGGGGTTTCCTATTCGAGCTCTCCGTGTGACCATGTGCAACCCACCTACTACATGTAGCAAGGGTTGTAGCCCTTTGGAGGAGACCCTCCCTTTGAACATCCAACCCAGCACAGCTAACCGGGATGCCAGGAGCTGTGCTTCAGTACAGATCAGTTTCAAAGCAGCTCGAACCACTTCATAAGCTGCCAATATCTCATTTTCAGTTGGAGTGGACTTCAGATCCTCTGTATCCCTGACTCCAGATGCCTACCGGGTGACCCCAAGTCTCCCCTGCTACTTTCTGCCAGAGGCTCCAGGTGGGACCATCCTTCTCAGCTGCAGGAGAGCGTATGTTTTACATCTTGCCCTGCCTGGACTGGCCCAAGGGTGGCTACATGAACTGTCTCCTATCTGATTTGTTCAAAGGCTTGTTCTTGCTCAGAGATGGTTTCCTCATGCTGTGAAGCATGCCAGTTTGCACACTGGTTGGTGATCTTGTGTGTGTGTTCCATGCATCTTGTGTACCATGGGGCAACCCCACCCTTCCCACACAAACTGCTGCTGCTCAATGCTTTTTATTGGCTGACCAAGCTTGGGGGGCTGGAAGCAGGGGTGGGGCTCTTGGGAGTCTACAGGGGACTGCTGGGAGTTCAGTTGGGATGGTTGAGGGTCAAGAGCTTCACTCCTCGTTGAGTCCTTTCTGATGGAGAAGGAGACAAAGGGAGTGTGAGCATGGGGCAATTGTCGGGTGGCCATGGAATGGCTGTGGGGCAGGGAGAGGTCCAACCTTGGTTCCAATATCGCGGCTCTTGGCCCGCAACTTGTTGACCTGGGACTCAGCAATGTCAGCACGTTCCTCTGCCTCGTCCAGCTCGTGTTGTGCCTTGCGGAACTTGGNCTCTCCACATCCTGTACCACATCCCAACCCCACACTGTTCCCTCCTGGGGGGTAGTCCCACAGCTGCCCCCAAATGCTCACCGCCTCCTCTGCCTGTCTCTTATAGGCCTTGACCTTCAGCTGGAGCTTGTCCACCAGGTCCTGGAGACGGACCATGTTCTTGCGATCCTCCTCCGTCTGTGGGGTGAAACACATGTGGGTTGAGACACATGTGGGTTGCCACCAGAGCAGTGAGTGTTAGGAGACAGTTAAGGATGTTCTTTTGAAG